>CM076569.1:21168487-21261632 GCA_034641835.2 Pinus albicaulis | reverse complement strand
AAACTGAAATGACAGAGCATTAGCCGAGAAAATACCTTTTTATATTTATTTAAACTAAGGGGTCTCATGTTTTTGAGAAAATATTAAATTTATGTAAATATTAATAGGCTTTTTGAGTGAATAAATTATATTTTAAATTAATTATATGTGAGGTTTCCAAATAATTGGAAACCATTAGAGAAATTAGCCTTGAGATATTTTAGAATTGATTATGAGCCTAAGTTAGAATCAGTTTCAAGGTTTTAGGGATAAAAGTCTATCTTTTAGGGGTGTTGAGATATTTGAGGATTTTGTTGAGTCATTAAAGGGATGTGAACCAAAATTGGTTCAATTCAATTTGTATAAATTAATATGCCTCAAAGGAAAATGTGGCAGGTGAGATTAGAGTGTGGAATAGAGGAAGAGGTTGTAAGCCTCTGAGCATTTGTAAGAGGGCCAATGATTGAAAATCAGGCTAGGAAGAAATACTACTGTAAGTAAGTTCATTTTATATGAAAGCGTTGGTTCGAATTATGCGCCTAAACTGGTCAATTCATGTATGGTTCAAATTCTGTCTTAAGGGTTGAATGGTGAATTGGTATACAGAATTGTTGGAATTCAATTTGTATGAATCGATAGCTATGTTGTATTGAAGCCAATACAGAAATCGATCTGATCCTGCCAATGAAGGATCGATGGTAGTTAATGACATTAGAATTTATATTCTCTACATATAATTGAAATGAATTCTGAGGAAAAGGATCGATCTTGCTTTCTATTTTGAAATTATGTTGGGTGCTAGTTAAAACAGAAAATTAGTGCATTAATTCTGTTGGATCAAGGCTGAATGCGTGTATTGCAGAATTGAATAGCATCGAAGAACTAAAATCCAAGAACCCATGTGTATGCCAAGAGGATTGTAGATTGAATATGATCTTATCGAATTGCAGATTGACTAAATATGGTTTAATACTGTTGTGAGAATGTGTTTGTAAACTTGCAGATAGTGCGCACTCTGCAGGAAGCAAAAAACATGGATCGAAGAGGTGTTGAAGAACGAACAGTTCTGTGAAGATGGGTTCGATTGATATAAGATGAAGTCGATTCAGGTATAGAAGCTAGAAAAATGGAGCGCATTGAATTGAGGGTGCATAGGAACAACGTTTGTAAAGATGGCGCTGTTAATGTGAGTAGATTTGATTTGCAGTGGAAACATTTGATGAAATCCAGTTTTTGAATTCACATATTTTGCATTGTTAAATTGATTGAGATCGGGTGGAAATTTGCGCATAGAAAGCAGCGGAACTTTGGAAATTAGTAACAGGCACAGCCTCTTCAAAATCGTGAAGGGTTTGACCTTTAAATAGGTGAGGAATTTCTATTTTAAATTTCATTCAATCTTTGAATTGCGTCCCATGGATAGTAGAGAAGAGATGGCATTTTTTTATGGTGGTGTTTGTGTTTAAATGACAAAAGAGTTACCTTGGGAACCGTTCATTATAAATGTCTACTGAATTGTGTGAGTTGTTGAGTATGAGCAAATATTTTAATTCTCATCGATGGTACCCAAATCTTTGGTCGAAAGTTGTTATGTTAACAATTGATTTTAATAAAATTCTGAATGTTTATGCAAATTGCCATAGCCAACAGGCATGCATGATGCGTTGATCCAGCTTGGTAAGCTGAAAGGGAAAAGGTGAATATATATATTTGGTACCTTGGTTCGACTGAAACGAAGAATCGAAGACACGTAATTTTGCGCAGCCAAATGTTATTGGTGATGTTTTCCGTGAAAGGTTGGTTTGATTAAAATAATGTCAAGTTGAGCTTTAAAGCATGGGCACATTTGTTTTATTGACTTTTGATTGTAGAAAAAATCCGCTATTTAAAAGCCATATGTGAATGTTGGGATTAAATGGAAATTGAGAGGTATTGGATTTGGTTATGGATTGAGGGATTTTAAATCCTATGTTTTGATAAGCTTCTGCATGAGTTTTAAATTGGGATTGTATTGAAGCTTGAGTTTAATACCATGGAAAGTTTAATTGTGGAGAGTATGGTTTCGTATCATTGTTTGAAGAAGTTTCCATTCATGAGGGAACCTTTGTGTGAATATTTTTGGGTTATGGTTTTGAACCATATGTTTAAATGCTTCCGCATGTAAAAGTGTGTGTGAGATTGCCAGAATGGGAAGTTTTGGAGCTTAATTGTTGATGATGTTTGTAATTTTCTTAGACATTGGAGTCTTATCTGGGCAAAGATTCGGAGATGCATTTGTATATGCATAGTGTACATAAGATTCTAAGTTTATATGGGTGATTTCTGACTATAAAACTGGTATATGAAAATCTATAACTATCAATATGAGAAAGCAATGGTTGCTCTGTCTTCCTTTTTGTACAACAGTGAGCCTTCTCCTCCATGGGGTTCCACTCATTAGGTTTGCCTTCCTGAATATTCCTCCTCTATCTCTTCATACTGTCCTCATGTGCCCACACCTCATACCACTGCGTTGTTTGACTTGGTCAAACTTGACCTAGTCATCCTGCAAAAGTCCCTTTTCACACATGGAGGTGTGAAATCAAACTCCAAAATTGATCCTCCTTCATGATGATGGGATTTTTATTCCCTATATATAAAATGAATGGGTCTCCTACCCATTTTATTCATCTCCTAAGTGCAAATGTCAAAAATTAATATTCCACAAAATTTGGAATATTACAGTTTTATGGTTGATATGGGTGCAGTTTGAAAATTTTATGAGAAGTGGCCTACATGTTTGTTTGATGATTGGTTGGCCTACATGTTTTTTTAATGATTGGTTGATAGGTGGATCTAGTTTGAAACATTCTAAAAATTGGTCCACAAAAAGCTCAAGGTAGAATACTTCAAAAAGGGGGTAAGAGCCCCCTTCCGGTAAGTGTTGATAAACAAGTTCATGGGGTTGTAGCTCCCTTCTAGTAAGTGTTAGACAATGAGAAAAATGTTGTATCCTTCTATAGGTGGGTTCTTGGATACTAGTTAGATTCTGTGCCAGTACAATATTGTAAGAATTTTTCCTTTATAATAAAAAAACAATACCAAGACAACAACAATGATGGTTTTCTCCCACATTGGGTTTCCACCTAAAAATCCTATTGTTCATGTGGGTTGATATTTTTATTTTGTTTTGATGACCTATATACTCTTTATTTCTTCTTAATGAATGAATAATGAAGTAATTATACATTGGTTAAAGATGAACAGTTAATGAAGTTAATGATAAACTAGTTATTTGGTTGTACACATGTTGCATTGATTAGATCCACATCATCCACTTGTTTCCTTAATTAAAATAACATACATTAATCAAAATAAATAACTTGAAACTTGAAGTGTGTAAAATACTGAATCAACCCCCCCCCCTCCCCCCACACCCACTCTCATTGTTTTTCCTAACAATTGGTATCAGAGCAGGTCCCTCAAAAGAAGATTGATCACTTAAAGGTAGATCCATCAAGCTGAGAAATCAAGGAGTATATTTTATTCGGTCACCCATGTTTAATGGAACTAGCTTAGTTTTCTGGAACGTCAGAATGAGAGCATATTTGCAGTCACTTGGAGTTGATGTTTGGGAAATCATTGAAGGAGGCTATCAGAATCCATCCTCCATTCCCACAGATGATGCGGGGAAGAAACAATATGAGACCAATGAAAATGAAGTCAATTCTCTCTTAGGAAGCTTGGAAGAATCAAAATATGTGAATTTTATGCAGTTGAATACCACAAATTCTATATGGGACAAGATCATTTAGAGCCATGCAAGTGAAAGTAAGGTAAAAAGTGTTAAAATTCAAAGGTTTAGAATTCAATATGAGAGACACATAATGCATAATGATGAAAGTGTCGCAAGATTTTTCCTTAGGGTATATGAGATCGTTAACTTAATGATAAATATTGGTGATGAAATACAAGATTTGATCATTAATGAGAAAATTATAATATCTCTAACCCCAAATTTTGATTCCAAAGTCTCTGCCACTGAAGAAATGCATGATTTGAATAACCTCACTATTTACCAACTCCATGGGATCTTAAAAGCTTATTAAATGAGAAAAGGGGGTCCATCAGATATCAGAGAAGAAACATTCAAAGCTACATGGAAAGGAAAGGAAAAAGAATAGGTTAAGGAAACAAGTTACATTTCAGACGAAGAACAAGAAAAATTCATGAAGAAACTCCAAGTAGGGACTGGAAAGTTTAGAGGTAAGCTTCCTTTCAAATGTTTTTCTTGTGGAAGGGTTGGTCAATATGCTACTAAATGTCCTTATAAATAAAATCATGAGATAGGGAAGAATACTTCAAATGGGAATGTTAGAAGAAGGTTTGGTAACAAGAAAAGTTTTTACACGCATGAAGATAGTGAATGTTCTTCCAACAATGAGGATGTTAAATCTGATCAAGATTGTCAATTTCTTATGGTGTTTGAAGAAAAATGTGTAGATGAATCCGATGATGATTTTATGGATGCTCTAGATGGAAAGGATATTTGTAAAGAAAATTCTCTTATTGAAGAATAATTGTGGCTACAAATCCGTCTATAAGAAGCTAAATTAGTTGAAGAAGTTTTGAACAAACAAGTTCTAAAAAGGAAAGGCACAGTGAAAGTTTAGAACTTAAAATAACGGGTTTAAGAAAAGAACTTGAGAAAACAAGGGCTCTAAATGTAAAATTTTCTAAAGGACCTGATACTTTAGACGAAAGAATAAAAATACAATGTTCTCCTCTAATTAAGACAGGTCTTGGATACAATTCAAATGGTAAATCATCAAAAACTATAAAATCTTCTGAAATAGGTACAGGAATCTACGAGAATGGCTAAAAATCCTATATGGCCAATGGCATGAATAAAAAAATAAGGCTTTGATGCCAAATATGATAACCAAATATGGCTCATGAATAAAATATCCAAAACATTTGGAATATAAAATGTATGAGTAAAATTGATGATGATGACATGAATTACAAATGAGGATCCAAATATATACTAGATAGAAGTCTAATTCATAAAAATTCATGTCATTTCATTTGTATCTTCATTAATTATGAATTATGAATTATGAATTATTTATCTTCTTAATAAATTATTGTTTTTTTTGTCAATAACATTGTCATAATTTTATAAGAGAACATTATTGCCATGTTTAGGAACATTGACGTTTAGTCTAGTATGTGTGTTTGATGGTTAACTAAGAACTTTGCATCAGTGCCATTACAAACCGTTTGTATTGAATGGTGTGTGCATATATATATATATATATATATATATATATATATATATAGTGTGGTGTAAATGGTAGAATTTTGCTATTTTTTTCTAATATACATTTTTCATAATATTAAGTAATATTTAATTAAAAAATACATTGGGCAATAATAGTTTCATAATGATTCTGTCATGACACATGGCCATAACTTTACATTTACTATTATTGTCTCTGTTATGAGTTTTCACTCTTATAATCCATGAACTTTATGAGGCATTATGAGTTGTCACTCTTACAATCCATGAACCTTATGAGGGACAATGTTAAGACATTATAGTGGTGGTGTTAAGAGGGACATTCCCTTATAGGACAAACAACTATAATAGTGTTTCTAATTGGGGCATCCCAAGCTAGAGAGCATTAACCTAGTGGTTGATTTACTATTCTTTATACTAACTTAATAAATGATGTATTCCTTATTAATATTATTAGTTTTTTAACATGTATGTAAATATTATGAGTGAAAATTATTTCTCAAATCATTATTATTATGTTAGATCTAAGGCTTTTGTGATCCATAATGTAGATAAAATGTCTTTCGGATTAATCGTATCATTAGGATGATGTGATTAATCCGAAAGACATTTTATCTAAATTATTATTAATCATTGACTTTTTATTTTCTTCACCCAATTTATTGGCTGCCACACCATAGCTTAAATACATTAAAATATTATGAGTAAAAATTCTCTCAAACACATTATTAATTTTAATTATAAATCTTCTGAGAAATCACATAAGAAATTTTTGTTCCAAAATTTCTTATGTGATTTCCCGGAAGATTTATAATTAAAATGTTATGGATCACAGAAGCATGCACTCTCAACAATATTAATTATTACCATTTTCCTTTCTTTTCTTATTTATTGGTTGCCACACCATCTATCATTTGATATAATATTTCAATAAAATAAAATATAAAATTTATAATACAAGTATAATATTTCAATAAAATATAAAAGTTAAATATATATAAAAAAACATATGTAAATTAAAAAATATTTAAAATTTTGTCCACGAGATCTTGATGTGAAGTCACCGGTTCAATTCCCAGCTGGATTCAAAGGTCCCCGCCAGATCCAAAGGTCCCCACCAGATCCAAAGGTCATGATGAAGATGTAGACCCACCAAAATTGCAAAAAAAAAAATATAAAAATGAAATATACATATATATATATATATATATATATATATATATATATATATATATATATATATATATTTTATTCATACCATAATAATTTTTCTTTTTTTTTGGAAAAATCTATCATAATTCAATTGTCAAATGATCTAGGTGGATATTGGTGGCCACCTGCCTATTCCACTTGGGGCCCCACCATTTTCTCTTTCAGTTTTTCAGTTTCGGCACAACTTACTATTTTTAGCTGTTTTTCGGGTCCTGAACTTCCGGAGCCGTTTTGAGGCCCTAAACGACGTTTTTTGGGCATCATTTGTCCGGCTAATACGATTCCATTCTAAAATTGATATTTGCGAGAACAATTGTAGTCCTCAGATAGATATTTCTAACGATGTATCATATGCGTCAAACGAAGATCGTATGTCGAAGTTACGTCCCTGGGAAGTTGAAACACCAATTTACCCAAACAGGGCCCATAGTTTTGGCGCTTCATCTCCTAGGGTTAGGTTTTTGGACGTTTAGAGTTATCCACTGTTTCTCAATAATAAATAGGCCTTCGAGCCTCATTGTAACACAGTTCAGAGGTCTGTAGCCGCCACATCTCTTCTCAGAGATTCGCTACCAGCACCCTAGCTAGTTTATTTCCATTTTGTATGTAAGCAAATTTCAGTTCTTTGATATTAACTAAATGAAGTGTTATTTCCACTGCATATTTGTATTTATGGTTATATGTGTATTTTTTTGCGCTCCTGCATAAATCCGGATCATCAAATCAACAATAAGGACAACCATCACTTACTGTTATATGCAACTCATCACCATTATTCAAGGAAAACTAGGCTACATGGAATTACCTACTATTGGTTCATAAGGATACAAGCAAGCACTTCTCAGAGAGGCCTCTACTTGTTTCCTTAAGTCTGGGGAAAATAACTCTTACCCAAGCAAATGCAATCGTCCTCCATACTCTTCCATACACACTTCAATTATATAAATTATATATTTATAAACAATTATAATAGAAGTGCAATATTTCAATAAAGTATAAAAATTAAATATATAAAAGAAAAATATGAAAAAATTTAAAAAAAATATTTTAATCTTTAATTGTTTTCACACATATATATTTATAATTGTAATAAAAGTGTAATACTTCAATAAAATATCAATCTTAAATCATATATATATATATATATATATAATAGAAGTGTAATATTTCAATAAAATATAAATATTAAATCACATGTAAATTATATATATATATATATATATATATATATATATATATATATATATATATATTTGTTATTTATTTTATATATATTTTGATAATAGAAATGTAATTTTTTAATAAAATCTAAAGCAAAAAAAAATAGTACATATATATTTTAAAAATATTTTAAATTTTATTCTCATTTATTATTTTTGAATGAATATATATATATATATATATATATATATATATATATAGATAACACAAAAAGCATGATCTTTTAATAAAATATATAAGTTAAATATATAAAGGAATATGTGTATTTTAAATTTTGTTATCATTTATTATTTTAAAAACTATGTATGTCAATTTTATATTGATAACATAAACCCTTAAATTATATAAATTTATATATTTATAAATAGTTGTATTAAAAGTGTAATATTTCAATAAAATTTAAAAATTAAATATATTAATATATATATATGAATAATATTTATAAAAAAAAAAACATATGTATATTAAAATATATTTTAGTGTTTAAATTTTGTTATACAAGGGATTTAGGTTTCTTAACGTATAATGTTAACATTGATTATATCTACCACAATTTTGCTACAATCTTCTCCACTACCATTAAAAAATTACCTACGAAGGTGTTGTATAAAAATAACAATAGAACTTCCAACTCTCAAAATGATAAGGATTGTAAGTTTGCTATGAAATTGATTAGAGATGATTAACGAAACGATAAAGATTGAAAAAATAAGTGGGTATAAAGCTCTTATCAAAAGGAAGACAATGTACTATATAAATAAGAGGTAAGAGCATATTCTTCACCTCTCTAAAGTTGAGCCTATAAAGTTTTGGGGGAATATTTTTTTTTGTCAAATGAAAGAAGATAATTTGATCTCCTTAAATGAATGGGATATTTATCTTGAGAATCTTTATGAATCCCTGGATACCATGGGAAACATCGTAAACACTCATATAGAGGAAGATACATTTTCTTTGGAAGACATGATGTTCGGTATTAATAAGATTGATAATGGAAAAAGCTAGGGATATTGAAGGTTACCAAGATGAAATTTTCAAAATGGGAAGGTATATAATCACCCCTCATATACACAAACTCCTCAATTTGGTAGTGAAACACGACTTCCCTAAGCCTTATATGAAAATCCTTATTGTGCCCATATTTAAAAGTGGGGATAAAAAAGTTCTCTCTAACTATAGGGCTATGTGATTAGCCACATTTGAGCCAAATTGTATGGCCTCGTTTTGGAAAATAAGATTAGTGTATGGATTGAAATTCATGGTAAAAGAGCTAAAGGGAAACCTGGTTTTAAGAGGCATCACTCAACTGTTGACCACCTTGTCACTCTTAGGACCATTGTCAAGGAGTGTCGCAATAGTAAAATTGATCTCTTATGTTGTTTTGTTGACTTTAGAAAATATTTCCACATTGTTCCTTGGGAGAAGTTATTGACAAGGCTTGATGAGATAATGGTTCCTCTCGAGCTAAGGGTTGTTGTAACTAGGTTATATGAGAATGTTATTTCCAATCTAAGGTCGTCGAGGGTTGGTATGAGGAGATAAAATGCAATATCTAAGTTAAGAAAGGATGTCCCTTGTCCCCTACTCTTTTTCGCATTTACATTGATAAGATAGAAGAGTTTTTAGAAGGCTACATGATGCAATGGACCCAAACTTGTTGGTATAATCATTATTCTTATCCTTTTATGTTGAAAATGTCATTTTTATTGCTAGAAGCCCTGATGATCTCGACAAGAAACTTAGAATCCCCTATCATTAATACTTCAAGATGGGTAATATTGTTAATACAGAGAAGACTAAATTCATGATAATTAAATCCAAAAGAATCAATTAGGATCATTTAATTTATGATGACAATTACTTCGCGAATGTTTCCTCATACAAATATTTAGGTATTGACATTCACCATCGGTACAATTGGAACTACAACATTGAGAAAAATATTATAGGTGGTTGGAAAGTTTATTATGATCTTGAAAAAAATCGTAAGTCGACTAATCTTTGAGTTTGGAGTTAAAAAAAGTTCCATTTCGATACCCTCGTTACTGTGAAAATTTTGAAAACTATAATCCTATTGCAGCAACCGGAAAGTATTCTCCTATGTTTTAATTTTATTTAAAAATTTATTTGCAGATTTCTATGGAAAATTCTAAATAAATAACACTGCAACCTTCATAAATAAAACTATGGAAAAATAAATGTTGGAAGATATGTTAGCACACACACATAAAATTTACACAATTATTTTTGGACAAAAGTCCCCGGAAAAACCCAACTTGGGAAAACTGGTGCAAAAGTGAGGGTTTTATTTTATTATGTAGCAGTGAAATCTGAGTACATCTATCGATTCCCAACTGGAAATCCTAACAGTAAGAGAATCTAGGAAAAATATTGAAAGGAAATTACCCTTCTCCCACAAGCAATTGTTGGCATGACTTGCCTACCAAAACTCGCCCTCCTAAAACTCTGCATCGGCCTTTGTGCTACTTTGTGTAGCTGGATAAATGACTTACCTCATACTAGGCTTTGATGAAGTCGTTCTGCCTTTGGATGATGAGAAAATTGTCTCTATGGCCCTCTAGAACTTCTTCCCGGCCTCTGTAACTGAGAAAGAATTTTCCTTCCTCCAAACTGAACTAGCTTGCTAAAGCAACTGCATTGTCCCTCAGCGCTGCCTCTCTGGGATAACTCGGCCCTCTTGATGTTGCCTCTCCGGATCTAGAAATATTTCCTCTGGTTCACTGTCCCTTCCCCTCACACTGCTTTGATCTCACTAACTCTCTCTCTGGAAACTAAGTGTTGCTACTCTGGAAATCGATCTGCCTATGGAATCGAATTGGTCAAGTGTGTTCTACATCACTACATCGACCTCCTCTTATAATCCTTTATTGGAGCGCCAACGACCAAAATTAAAACTTCATCAGTGGCTAGGATCATCTTGGATTCGATCTGTGTGATTTTCTAAACTATTATTGCCTTATCTCAATTAATTATGATTAATTAACTATATTCCCTAAGTTTAAACTTAGGAGGATATTTAAAAATTGGTTAATAGTGTAATTGAGACACTTCTAGGTGGAATTTCTAGAAATAGTTTTTGGGTTTTGGAGAACTCATGTATTATAGCCTCTCCACAAAATTTTGTGGCTAGAACACATCTGATGCTTCAAAAATTGATGCTCCCTCTTAGCGAGGAATATGTTCTAGTGTTTCATCTACTGCCACAACACCCTGTCTCTGCATCATTTCTTGTCACATTGCCGATTTCTGGCCACTTCTGCCCACAAACCACTACGTAACTCTGATATGATCTACATCTGTGTTTTTGTTGACCCTGTTGAACTACTGCAAACATGGTATCTGCATTGCAACTACCTCTCATATGTTGCTGCTGCAACTGCAACATATGCAACAAAAAACATCCAAAATACTGATCCAACTGTGTTTAGTATGATGCATCTATCACCTGAGCCCTGACTTTGACTAGCCTCTTCCTTTACGCCTCACGAAGACTTTGCAACACTCATGGAAGCTCTTCATGCTGCGAATTGTACTACTTCCAACTGCTTGCACTCCCCAACATCTAAGCGCTACTAGTCTCTCCAACTATCACTACGTGTCGACTACACCAAGCGCCACTAGTCCATCTGCTACTAAACCTATGGGCCCCTATATCAGAAATCTTGATCCAAGAGGTGGAAAAATCAAGCATCCTTCACATTTTTAGTGCTTTGGAGGGCTACAAAACCAAGTCACCCCACCTCACTCCTGGAGGTATGTTGGCAAGCATAGTGAAGTATTCCTCCAGTCTTGAGGAAATCCTATCAATATCTGTAGAAGTTACATGCTAGTCCTGCATCTCCCCTTTTCCTTCTTCCTATGAGGAAAATGGGTACTACAGTGGTCTAGCTCATCACACCTAAAGCATTTGACCTTCTACGTGTCCTTCCTCTTCTTCCTCTGTCCCCCCTGTTCCTCACTATGATCCTTAGATGCAAGGGCCACATTATCCTCCTCCTTCACCTCCTTTGACCCGCTGCTACTACCACTGATGGAGCTCTTCAGAAGAGCTTGTTACATCTCCTCCTACTGCAAGTTAGCCCACATCATGTCCCATCTAGGTATCGTGTCTCTTCCCAATATAATTTGGATGAAGACCTTCCAATCCTATGAGATGTTATTGAGTGCCAACCTCACTATCTCCTAAGCTTGAGGCGTTGCCCCAACAACCGACAAATGATCCCAAACTTCCTAAATCCCTGTGAGGAAGGGGTCTACGCCTTCCCCTTTCTACATCCAATACATCCCAGCTTCTCCTCGAGGTACATCTTCTGCTGCTCGGAAGTACCCTAATACAACATGGCGAGAGCATCCCACATATGCTTGGAAGTATCCTTGCCGGCTATATGCAAGACTACATGATCCCAGACTCCATCTAGGATCAGCCTCTTCACCCATTCCATATCCTTTTTGTAATCCTTCAGTTGATATGCATGCGTTGGAACAGCCACTACATTATCAATATATGCCTTTAGGCCAAATTCATCTATAAGGAAGGATATACTTGCATTCTATATGACATAGTTGGAAACACCATCCAACCTATCATGTTCTCTCAACCCTGTAGTAGCCATCTCTAAAAAATGTAGAAAATTCCCTATTCCCCTGTGCTTAGTTGTTTCTCTACTACTTGTACTCCCTCCTGGAATGTGTGGCTCTGCTAGCTAATACTATCGATATGCATCTTCAAATTCGAACTTCCGAGACTAGAAGTTCCCTTAGACAAATTTTCCCTTAGTGTGTGATATTATTTCACCCGATGTTGGCTCTGCTCTAGAAACTACTGCAAAAACCCTCTACATCTAGCTAGAGATATTCCCAATGGAAAATACTGGACTGCTCACTCTGCCTCTGGAGCTACTCAATCTTGAAAACTTAAATTTTTCTACCTCTCAGAAAAAGCAAATTTTCTCAAGAAACTCGGCCTCTTGACAAAGTTACTTTGCTGCCCCTAGGAATTTCGGACTACTTCCCACACTGAGCAGAGAAATTCCTTCTTCTTCACCTCTAAGTTATCCAGTTGATCAATTGCGCTCTGATACCATGTGAAAATTCTGAAAACCAAAATCCTATTGCAGCAACTGGAAATTATTCTCCTAATTGTTAATTTTATTTAACAAATTATTTGTAGTTTTCTATGACTAATAATGAATAAATCACACTGTAACCTTAAAAATAAAAAGCGGAAAAATAAATGTTGGAAGAAATGCAGTACACACACAAAATTTACACAATTATTTTTCGACAAAGTCCCCGGAAGAAAACCCAACTTGGAAAAACCGATGCAGTAGTGATGGTGTTATTTTATTATGTAGAAGTGAAATATAAGTACATCTATGGATTCCTAACTGGAAATCCAAACAACAAGAAAATATGGGAAAAATATTAAAGGAAAATTACACTTCTCCCACAAGCAATTTCTGGCACGACTTTCCTACCAAAACACGGCCTCCTGGAGCTATGCGTCAACCTCTGTGCTTCTTTGCATAGATGGATAAATGGCTTAACTCGGAATGGGCTATGATGAACTCGTTCTGCCTTTGGATGTTGAGAAAATTGTATCTTCAGCCCTCTAGGACTTCTTCCTGACCTCTAGAACTAAGAACGACTTTTCCTTCCTCCAAATTGAACTGTCTGGATGAAGCAACTACAATTTCCCTCAGTGCTACCTCTCTAGGATGACTCGAACCTCTTGTTGTTGCCTCTTCGAATCTGGAAATATTTCCTCCGGATCACTTTCACTGCCCCTCACACAACTTCAATCTCACTAACTCTTTCTCTGGCAACTTATTATTGCTACTCTAGTAATCAATCTGCCTATGAAATCAAATTGCTCAAGTGTGTTCTCCATCACCAAATCAGGCTCCTCTTATAATCCTCTGTTGGAGCGCCAACATTAGAAATTAAAACTTAATCAATGGCTCGGATCATCTTGGAGTCGATCCATATAAGTTTCTAAACTTTTCTCACCTTATCTCAATTAATACTAATTAATTAACCATATTCCCTAAGTTTATACTTAGGAAATATTTAAAAATTGGTTAGTAATCTAATTGAGACACTTTTAGGCGGAATTTCCAAAGACTATTTCAGGGTTTTGGATAACTCATGTATTCTTGCCTCTCCAAAATATTTTGTGGCTAGAACACGTCCTATGCTACAAAACTAACAGTTACCCTTATTATTTTATATGGATTTGAGGTTTGGGGACGTATTATATCTAGAGAATCACAGAGAAAGATTGAGATTATCCAAAAGAAATTTATAACGTTAACATCCAAGATTAAAGGAAATACTCCCTACCCTATTCTCTTGATTGAAGCTATCCTCTCCCCTATTGAAAGCATGGTTGTTTTTAGGTATCGGATTTACACGGAGAATTTGTACCACAAGGAAGCCAAGAGGCTCCCCAAAAGTGCTTCTAACTCTAGTCAAAACCCCTAGCTTCAACTCAAGTGAGACTGGCATAAGGATGCACAACCTTGGCTCGACTATTTGGGGATAAAGGAGGAGATCATATTGGAGAATAAGGATAATATCAAAAAAACTATTTCTTCCAAATTTAAGGATAATTTTTGGGATGATAAGGAGTTATAGAGAAACGGGAAGCTAAGATATTATGAGGTGATCAACCCCACTGTTGCTAATCAAAATATGTTTTTGTCTTAACCAGTGCTAAGAAGAAAATGAGCATTGCAAAGATAATAACTAATTATCATGAACTTCAGAGTGAAACCAAGCGTTGATATATCTCCAAAACACCTTGGGATGAAAAAAATTTCCCCCTTTATGGTACTAAGAGAGTTAAGGATGACAATCACTTTCTCTTGGATTTCTTGACCGTTACTCACATTCGTTCTCCTTTTCAAAAACAATTCCACACTACCAACCTTCTTGACTTACTTGTTAAGTCAAAAACACTACAGTGATCTTCGCTTCTTTTTTATCATAGAAATAAAATATTAAAGAGGCTAAGTTAATTGATTACTTTTTTGAGACCTGATAGACTATGTTGGTTTTAGTGAACGTTAACCACCATCATCATTATCATATAATCTAAAAATATATTTATATAAAAATAAATAAATAAAAATACAATATATATATATATATACCTAATTTAATGTCCAATTTTATTTTTAAAATTTTAATTGTAAAATTTTGTCAAACTTTAAAATAACATCAACGCTAACCCAGTGTTCTGGAAACCCCACACACAATACATCTCTCATGCTTTCTTTTCTTGTTGATGAGACACTACATTATCCATCTCCCAGCTTTAACAATGTATATGGTTAATTTTCACCTCTCCTCAGAGTGATAAAATATTACTACCACACAATACATCTCTCTTCCTTTCTTTTCTTGTTGATGAGAGACTACACTATCCATCTCCCAACCTAGATAGTGTATATGGTGAATTTTCACCTCTCCTTAGAATGATAAAATATTATTAGAAGGTACTTATTTAGCACACATAATTATTATTGTACATTTACTATGTGTGTTTGATTGATGGATTACTGATAGTCGGACACATTGTCAATAACTGGTATTGCAAAAATTTTATTATTCAGTTTATTGAATGGTATATAGTGTTATATGCCATATAAAAAAAAAATATTACCAATATGATGGGTTTTTTATATTATGCAATTTTTGTATAATTTATTAAATATTAACAATATAATATTTATTGGTTACAAAAAACAAATATTACATTGGAAAATAATAGTATCATTGATAAAACAATTGTAATGACACACACCACTATGTTATATTTATAAATTGGTGAACCTCAAGAGGGAGTGTGTAGAGAGTCATTCCATTATATGAAAATCAATTATAAAAAGTGTACAAAGTCATTCCATTACACTAAAAGTAATTATAATAGTGTTTTTTACTGAGACATGTTATACTAAAGAGTATAAAATTGGTGGTTGGTCTCTTATATTAATAATTATGTTTATAGGTGTGTTTTTTTTTTAAATCTAGTTTTAATTTGATTTATCAATAATTATTAGGTGGTGATGTAGGATCATCGACCCACCTCTGGAAAATCAATAAAAAAGACAAGCTTCTAGAAAGCATACGTGACCATGAGGATAAAGTTTCCTTTGATGCATTGATTTTTCCCAGTTTTCTTGGGATCATGAGTGCTTTTATGGATTAGATCATATCTTTCAGTGATTCGATCTTCACTGCATTATTGTCATAATTTAGCTTTCAAGAATTAAAAGTGGTGAATTTGCTTGCTCCTCCTCTCTGCGCAAGAATCCTTTCTCTTCTTCACACTTTATTTTATTTTCTTAAAGATATGCTTGAATCACTTATTCAATATTTATAACATTGGTGGAAGAGGAATCTCGAATTATTCAAACCAGGAGAGGTTGTTCCTTTTTAAAAGGATTTGAAAGATAATAAAAGTTAATATGCTCGTTTTCAAGTTTCCTCCTTTACCTCTTCTACTTGGTTGAGTCAACATGTCAAAGCACCATTCAATACAAGGCTGAGTGGGAATGAATATCCTAATAAATATACGGGCTTCGTAGTTGTACCAAAGGCTTTCGGTATGGAACGAATCATATTTTCCATTCAGGCATCATCAACATCAAATATATGTAAACCCAAATGGATAAGAGGTAACAAATTACCCAAGCGTTATTCATCATCACAATTACCTTTTAAAAAAAATCCACATTGTATTTTGGAACCAAAATAGAGAACTTTTCATGCAAAGTCTTATTGAATAAAACATAAAATAAAAGACATGATGAGCATAGAAAAAAATATCAAGGAACAAAGAGGATGGAGAAATTAAATAAAACAAAATGCACGACAAAAAATAAGAAAATAAAACGAATGCAGAGACTAGATGGAGAACAAGTACATGATGAGTATGCAAGGGAATTTGAATGCAGCTAGACCTACTCCTAATCTAACCAACTAGAAGGTCAGGGATAAGTATAAATAAATTTCCAATGTAGCCAACGTAACTTCTCCTGACCTATAATCGCAAAGAGGCTATGATACTACAAGTGGGGAAAAGTGAGGGGTCCATTGAATTTTGTTTATGTCAAAAATCCTATGTTTCATTCTACCTATCCTATGTATCATCTTCACCTTATTTAAGCCATGAGTAGTGGAGAAAACCATTTCCTAAAGTTAATCCATCTCTCCTATACTTTAAGAATGTGTATCCCCTACGTCTTGGAAACAAGAGGAAGTAGTGGGCGGGAATTCTTGTGGGAAAAACTATGCATGGGAAATTCGAATAAGAAGGAGGGGGCTCGAAAGGAAAATGAATATAGGAAGAGTTGAATAGTAGAAAATGTGAAAATTCCTTGAAATGCAACCGCTAGAAATATTTATTCTAACTGATAATTTAATTATGAAATTTATTTATTTTTACGGAAAAATAAATAAATATTCACACTACAATTTATTCACCAAATAAAATACCACAAAAGAAAAAAAATAGGAATTGAAAAATGTTAGAAATTTATATATTACAGAGCAATGCAACACATAAAATATGCGGAAAATACAAGCACACATAAAAACCAAAGAGACACAGATATACGTGGTTCACCCAGTTTGGGCTACGTCCACCCCGAACAACCAGTCCTTCCTTTCTATTATCCAGCAAAAATGAAGAGACAAAACCTACAGTAGATCTGTTGTAATATTCTTTGTTCTCTCCCACAGTCTCCCTCTCTGTTTCTCGCTCCGAGAATACACATACAATGCACAGCTGCAATACAATGCCCTCATAAAAGCGAGGGGTTGCCTTCTAGAGCAAAAAACCCTAATCTAAACATAACTTCTACCATCAGATCAGTTTCCTAATGAACGGCCCATATTGACTAGAAATTACTATACTTTTACAAGGAAATTTTACATCTGTTTTTAGCTTCGGGGTGGCAGCGATCAATTACGGGCGGCGTTGCCGCCCCTTTTAAGGTACAGGGGTCCAATGCTGTGATACAAAGTAAACAAGATAATCAAGCTCCACACCCAACAATATCCCACTTGGAGACTAATTGTAGCAACTCCACCGCTGCTTCATTTACTGGACAATGACTCCTCTTTGGACCTGGCTATTTCTCATCTTCGTCATCATCCTTGAAGACCAATTGAAATTGAGCACATTCTCAGTTTCTCCCTGGTTACAACTTTTGTTAGCATATCTGCAGGATTCTGGCTAGTGTGTATCTTTTCCAGCTTCAACTCTCCATCTTCCAATACTGACCGTATGAAATGGTACTTGAGATGTATGTGTTTAGTCCTAGAATGAAATGTTGAGTTCTTTGCAAGATGAATAGCACTTTGGTTGTCACTGTATAGTGTGCCCATATCATGCTTCTTACCCAATTCATCCATAAACCTTTGTAACCAAATCATTTCTTTACTAGCCTCTGTAGCAGCAATATACTCAACTTCTGTTGTTGAAAGTGCAACAACACTTTGGATTTTTGAAACCCAACTAACAGTTTTTCCACCTACAGTAAATACATATCATGTAGTGCTCCTCCTGTTATCTCTATCACCTGCCATATCTGCATCAACATATCCCTATAGAGAAATGTTTGAACCACCAAAGAATAATGCTTGATTTGTGGTACCTCTCAAATATCTAAGAATCCATTTTACTGCCATCCAATGTTCTTTTCCTGGATTGTTCATGTACCTGCTTACAACTCCCACTGCATGTGCAATATCAGGCCTTGTGCAAACCATTGCATACATTAAGCTTCCAACTGCAGATGCATATGGAACTTTAGACATATATTCGATTTCTTCTTGGGTCTTGGGGCACATCTCCTTACTAAGTTTGAAATGGCTAGCAAAAGGTGTACTAACTGGTTTTGCATTCTGCATATTAAATCTTTTGAACACCTTTTCTATGTACTCATTATGAGACAATCTTAATTTGCGATTTTTCCTGTCTCTAGTTATCCTCATACCAAGGATTTGTTTTGCACCTCCCAAATCCTTCATTGCAAATGAATTTGCCAATTTTCTTTTGAGCACATTTATTTCCTGCATGTTAGACCCTACAACAAGCATGTCATCTACATACAATAACAATATAATATAGTTGCCATCATTTTTCCTTTTTAGATAAACACAATGATCAGAGTGACATCTAGTATAACCTTGTTCAGACATAAACTTGTCAAATTTTAGATACCACTGCCTTGGAGCCCGTTTTAAACCATACAAGCTCTTCTTTAACCTGCACACCAATTTTTCTTTCCCTTTTACCTCATATCCTTCTGGTTGTTGCATGTATATCTCTTCCTCCAAATCTCCATGGAGAAATGTTGTCTTTACATCTAACTATTCAAGATGTAAATCTTCCGGTGCTACAAGACTTAAAATAGTTCTGATTGAATTCATTTTAACAATAGGAGAAAATGTTTCATCAAAATCAATACCTTTCTTCTGTGCAAACCCATTTACCACAAGTATAGCTTTGTACCTTTATTTTCCTCCATCTTCTTCCTTCAGCCTGTAAACCCATTTATTCTGCAATGTAGTTTTACCTGCAGGCAACCTGACTAATTCCCAAGTCTGGTTATGCATTAAGGAGTCCATCTCTTCTTCCATGGCTAGCTCCCACTTCTTCCTGCTTTCAACCTGCATTGCTTCTTCATAACATTCAAGTTCACCAGAATCAGTCAACAATAAATAATATAATGAAGGAGAGTATCGTTCAGGGGGTCTACTTATCCTAGTAGATCTTCTAACACCACTTTCAGGTGTTTGAGGTGCCTTTTGATGTTGTGGTGGTTGTTGTTGCTGTGGTTGTTGATTATTATTATTTTCAGGCACCTTTACTTTTTCAGTTATCTCATCAAGAACCGTGTATTCCTTGCTTTCTCTTTCCTGTTTCTTTTCCTGCAGCTGATTCTTATACAAGACCTTTTCATTGAATATTACGTCTCTGCTCCTAATGATTTTGTCATTTTCATAATCATATAAGCGATAACCAAAATCATTAGCACCATATCCAATAAAGGTACATTTCTTTGATTTTGACTCAAGCTTTGTTCTGTTTTCTTTATTAATATGGACAAAGGCCTCACAACCAAAAGGCTTTAAAAAAGAGTAGTTTACCTTTTTACCTATCCATGCTTCCTCTGGAATACCACCATCCAAGGAACTTGAAGGCCCTCTATTTATTAGATAAATAGCAGTATCTACAGCATCTGCCCAAAATTGTAAAGGAAATCCTGCATGCAATCTCATGCACCTTGCACGCTCCATGATTGTTCTGTTCATCCTTTTTGACACACCATTTTCTTGTGGTGTTCTTGGAACTGTCTTCTCTCTACGAATTCCATGCTCTGAAAAGTACCTATCAAACTCTTTGCTGCAATATTCACCTCCATTGTCTGATCTGAGACACTTCAACTTCTTTCCTATCTTAATCTCAACCAAAGCTTTCCATTTCTTGAAAGTATCAAATACATCAGATTTATTCTGAATAAAATAAATCCATGTTTTTCTAGTTGCATCATCAATAAAATTAACATAATAACGACATCCACCGAGAGATGATACCTGAGCAGGTCCCCATACATATGTATGCAAAAGCTCCAATTTTTGGCTCTTCTTTTCTTTCCCAACTCTGAGAAATCTGACTCTCTTTTGTTTTCCATAAATGCAATTCTCACAGAAATCCAAATCAACATTATTCAAACCTTGCAACAAATTTCTTGAGTGAAGAATCTTCATTCCCTTCTCACTCATGTGTCCGAGCCTATGATGCCATAATGTTGCATCTGCTCCTTTGGAATTTAAAGCATTAACAGAGTTAGAAATACCATTGCATAAATAAAATGTACCAAACTTTTCACCTTTTGCTATTACCAGCGCTCCTTTGGTGACCTTCCAAGTTTTATCTCTGAAAGTTGTCACATAACCTTCACTGCCTAATTGCCCCGTTGAAATCAGATTTTTCTTCAGATCTGGAACATGCCTTACCTCCTTTAGTAGCCATTGGTTTCCATTCTGTTGTTTTACAAGAACTTTACCCATTCCAACAATTTTACAGGGTTTATCATCACCTAAACGAACTTGTCCAAAATCTCCTTGAACATATTCATGAAAATATTTCTTATCAAGTGTGGCATGGAATGAAGCCCCTGAATCTACAACCCAAGAATCAGTAACATTTTCGAAAGAAAGAATCAAAGCATCTTGTAACACATCACCTGTCACATTTGCTTCATGATTGTTTTCTTGTTGTGTGTCTCCTTCTTTTCCCTTCCGAGATCTACAGTCTTTCTATGGTGTCCTTTCTTTTTGCAATTCTAGCACACTATTCCCGATTTGGACTTGGATCTGCCTTTCCTTGATTTACTGCGATATCCTGAGCTCTTTCCTCTTTCCATTCTTCTTCCCCTAGACTCTGCACTCAAAGCATTACCTGATGTCTCACCGGAGATTTTCCGTCGCATTTCCTTGCTAAGGATAGCACCAACAACATCATCAAACTTTAAAGTACTAGATCCAGAGACAGAGTTACTAATGGCCATTACTAAACCATTCCAACTCTCTAGCAATGAGCACAAGAATAACAAAGCTCTAACTTCATCATCAAAGTTTACCCCTACAGAACTTAATTGACTGGTAACTGTATTAAATTCATTTAAATGGTCTGCAATAGATCCACCTTCCGACATCTTCATATTAAATAGTCGTTTCATAAGAAATACCTTATTTGAGGCCGAGGGTTTTTCATATAGTTTCGCCAAAGTCTGCATCAAACCCTCTGTTGTTGTTTCCTTCGAAATATTGAAGGCAACTGACACCGCAAGACACAACCGTACTGTTCCGAGTGCCTTTCTATCAAGAATGTTCCATTCCACGTCTGTCATGACCGCCGGCTTCTTTGTTTTTCCACTCAATGGTAGGTACAGATATTTCTGATACAGATAATCTTCCATCTGCATCTTCCACAGCGGGAAGTTTTGGCCGTTAAATTTCTCAACCCTAAACTTACCATCGTTCGCCATTGCTCCCACTCGAACCAGGAACCCTTCTTTCCTATGAGTTTATCAGCCAAATATACCTTCGGCTCTGATACCAGTTGTTAGAAATTTATATATTACAGAGCAATGCAACACATAAAATATGTGGAAAATACAAGCACACAAAAAAATACATAAAAACCAGAGACACACAGATATATGTGGTTCACCCAGTTTGGGCTACGTCCACCCCGAACAGCCAGTCCTTCCTTTCTATTATCCAGCAAAAATGAAGAGACAAAACCTACAGCAGATCCACTGTAATATTCTTTGTTCTCTCGCACAGTCTCCCTCTCTGTTTCTTGCTCTGAGAATACACATACAATGCACAGCCGCAATACAATGCCCTCATAAAAGCGAGGGGTTGCCTTCTAGGGAAAAAAACCCTAATCTAAACATAACTTCTACTTGTTGAGTCCCGAATTTGCATCTTTTCCATACACTTTTCCATACCTTTTTCACTCACCTAAACCTCCAAAATTGTCAATATCATGTGCAAAAGGGTATCTAACATGGTTTTTAATTATGTTTTTGTGTTTTCTATTTGATCTAGATTTTGTTCATACAGTTGCGGAAACTTGCCACTTTCCGCAGCTGCTGCAACTTTCCGCAGCTATTTTGTGGAAATCTATGCTACAGGTGTCTACAAAGGAAACGAGCCACATGGGTAGGCTAGGAATGACGAGGACATGGTTCGTGTCCTATTGGTTCAAGTAAACTCGTCAAAGGAAGCCGCGGTCAAAGCCATCCACGTGGAAGTCAACTATGGAGTTTCATGTCGGCTGGACTCTGTTTCGTGGCATATAAACATCCATACGGCCGTTTCTAAGCTTGCGGAGGTTAAATCGACATCTGTGCAGACTTCTGGAGTTGAATTCAAGCATCCACCTTCCATAGATTCGCTTTCCAACACGGCCATACTCCTATATCCGTGGCCGTAGTGGTCTACGTGCTCTCTGTTATCATAAACTTTAGGAGACAGTTACAGTTTATTGTTATATATAGAGCCTTTGCATACGCACATAGAGCTAGTTGTCAGTTGTTAGTTGTTAATTGATAGTTGATGTGTGTACTCTGTTATGTTTGCTTTGTAGTGATTACGCTGCCCTTGAGCCGTAACACTACCATTCTGTAATGAACTACTTGTTAATATGAGAAGACTCTGTTTTTCAACTTAATTCGTGTTTGAGGATCGTTACCAAAGCTGTGTAGAGGGCCCCTGCTCAGCCAAGGTTCTGTGTATTAATGTATATATTTCTCATTTCATTTCTTTAAAAAGTCATTGTATCATAATTCATTACATGTTCATATTTTGTAGTTGTTTCATTTCTGTTTATACATTTCCATAATTTCCATTTCATTTCTGTCTTTCATGTTTTTATGATTGTTAATCACTGATCGGTTTTCTTGTGCAGGTTTTAGGTAGACAGCCCGGGCATTTTTATAGCATTTTTATAGCATTTTGACTAATGACATGAACTAACATTGTTCTGCTGCTAGTTTGTTTTTCATAGCTTTTGTTTAACTTCAGTCTTTCTTTGTACATTTCAGTTTTGCTTATCTGATTCAGTAGTTAAATTTAGATATATTAAGCTTCTCATAGCATTTTCAGTTGCCTCCGAAAGCCACAGCTGGACTGATGGTGAGGGACTGCATTATGAAATGTGTAGTTTAGTATTAGTTTCTTTTCTGCAAACTTAGATATATTAAGCTGCTCATAGCGTCTTCAGTTGCCTCCGAAAGCCACAGCTGGAATGATGGTGAGGGACTGCATTATGAAATGTGTGGTTTAGTATTAGTTTCTTTTCCGCAAATTTAGATATATTAAATCATGTATGACATCTTCAGTTACCTCCGAAAGCCATAGCTGGACTGATGGCGAGGGATTGAATCATGAGTGTATGGTTTAGTATTAGTTTACTTTCTGCAAATTAAATATCAGTTACACAAGTTGTTTATGATTACTTCCGAAAGTCATAGCTGGTCTAATGATGAAGGGTCAAAAAATGAATTGATGTAATCTGATTTAGATTTATTTTGTTGCAATTTTGAATTTCCATAAGCGTAGTTTCTTTTGTGTTTAGTTGGCAGCAAGAATAGTTTGGTTTTCATGTTCACTAGTTTACTGTTTTGATTCATTAGATTAGCAGCACCTTTTCATTTCAGCAGTACACTTTTACTTTCTTTCAAGTCTTGTCATTGTAATTTTCAATTTGTTTTTAAAGTTTCAAGATTGGTAAATCATTATAGGGGATATCACTTCCTTGAACAAATATAACCAAACTTGTTTTTCATTTTAGAATTTCCATTTCACCTTAGAAAGACCAAAAACGACAAAAGTTAAGAAATAGGTTATCTTGCACATATAGTGCGCCGCACTTCATCAGCTTACGATTCCCGGATTGACAAATTAAATGCAGCAATTTAGGACACACTAAATTGACCAAACACTACTGTCAGATCATTTGCCTAATGAACGGCCCATATTGACTAGAAATTACTATACTTTTACAAGGCAATTTTACATCCGTTTTTAGCTTCGGGGGTGCTGCCCCCAAAAACCCCCGCCAAGGGGGGGCTCCGAAAAGCGTTGTCGCCCCCCCATGGACCCCCCACGGCAGCGATTAATTATGGGCAGCGTTGCCGCCCCTTTTAAGGTACATGGGTCCAATGCTGTGATACAAAGTAAACAAGATAATTAGGCTCCACACCCAACAAAAAATACTAGCGCACACAAAAATTTTGACACTGTTATTTTTGGACAAAATTCCCTAGAAAAACACAATGTAGGAAAACCATTGTAGTAGCTGAGAGTTTATATTTTATTATATGCAACATAAAATTTGAGTACAATCTGGATGATGAAAAATGACATTCCTACAGATAAAATACTATAAAAAATATTGTGAGGAAATTTTCTTCACCCCACGAGCAATCCGATATTGAAATTGGCCTCATAAACCCATTTGTGAATTTCCCTACGTCACCCTCTGCGTAGGCACACTTTCACACTTCCTTGATCTCTTTGAAATGCTTGTCCAACCTGCCATTGACTCTAGAAGTGTCTGTCCTAGTCTCTGTGAATTTTTCATGCCTTCGGATCTATGAAACGATTTGAATATGCAAATTGAAGTTCCTCCTAGAGGTTACTGCGTAGCCTCTCTGTGGTTATCTCTGCCTTCCTATAAAAGACTCCCTAAAATTGGAAATTCTTCCTTTAGATACCGCTGACCTCTCTCCTGCCACTTGCAAATCACCCACTGGTTCGATGTCCACTGCTGAATCACTCATGCTACTAGGAATTTTAATTTCCTAGGTGTTAATTTTGGAAAACTAGGTCCAAACTCCATGTTTCATTTCTCTTATGATGATGATGATATTTTTGTTGGATTTCTTTTTAGGAGAGGTGCAATATTGATCTAAAGATCATCTTGTTTGGATGAGCATTGTTAGCTGCAGTGACCAGAACTGCGGAGAGTACACTTGAACCACTTTGGGATTCTAGGATCTAGCCCTCCTGAATCCGGAGAGGGATCTCTCCAATAAAGTGCAAAGATTGATTTATCTTTAAAGATTTTTTGTGTATGATATTAGGCTAGTTATTAAGAGCAAGGGTTTTGTTTGTTTTTTGGATGGTTGAGCATGATTATTAGTTGAGTGGAAAGTCCTAAAATGAAATAGCTTCAAAGGTGTGAAGTTGCAAGAAATCAGAACAAGCTTTGGCTGATAAGATAGATATAACGTTGGCTTTTAGTCCATTGCGCTATGGAGTCATAATAGGGATTTAATTGTGCAACAATTTCAAGAGTGGTCCAAGGGGCAAGTCATCTATATCATAAGATCTTTGAGATTAAAATGATGGAATGGAACAATAAAAGTGTTGAAGGGGTGGAAATAGACACTAATTTCAACTAGGATTTAACAGTATGTCCAACAAGAAAAGCCTTTAAGTAACTGTTTTAAACTGACCAAAGGGCAGGGCTCACCATAAATCACTTTGGGCAAGTTTGTATTAAAATTAACTTAATAGACAAACAATCCAGTAATCCACATAATTAGTTTCAGAAAGTATGAAAACAGATAAGAATAACAAAGTGCAACCTAAGATCAGTTAAGATACTTTTAAATCTAGACTGCTTTCAGCACAGACTTAGGGAAACTTTCAGAATTACATTTGGAGAAAGAAGTTAGAAAACAGGGCACACCATCACTTTTCTAGTCCAATTTTACTAAGCAAATAATGAAAATAACATTCAAGAACAATGTTTAAAGTAAACAGTAGGACGAGGGAACGCTAGCATTCCTAATTTCTTGAACTGTATTGAATCATTCTTAAATAAAAAATTTGGAGGAAAACATTGAGATAAAGCTTATCAGTCAAAGAAGGGTACTGTAAACAGTAAATCCTAACTCTATGCTTGTTGTTCTTTATCATAGAATAATGGACAAATTGGCATACATAAGGAGAGAACAATAAAACATAAAGAAGCACTTCACCAGTGATATAGACCAGGACCCCAAGAATTAGCTTGTTTATTGATGTCAATCCAGTTACAATCTTCAAGTCTAATGTTTCAGTTCAGCAATCATCTTCACTTCTCAACCTAACTTATTTAACTACAAACAGAGCTTCAAGAGCCTTTGAACACTATTTACAAGTAGAAGTTTCGAGCACAAGTATATTTCAAAGTTTTGCAACCAACCCTTTACAATGAGCTCCTCAATAAGATTTTATAGGAAAATGAGGAGGTCGAAGAGAGAAAATATATATGGGTTCAATTAATATAGATTTAATGCTTCTCGGCCTTTGAGGGGCTCAATGGAGAAGTTTACATACATTTCCTTTGTATTAATTGTTTTACATTAAGTATTTAAGCTTGCTGGAAGCTTTTGTTGACTTTAAGGCTTTATGTCATCTCTGCAATAACTCTGTTTGGCTTGGAATAACTGCTCGGATGTATTGAGGAAAATATCCTCTATTCTGGTCATTACTCCGACCGTCAGATTTTGACACGTGGACGACCCAGATGCAATCGGAGCTTTGAGATCGGTGGGGGTATGGACAGAGGAGCGTCGATGCGATTGTATGTGGGTCGTCGATCTGAGGATCAGATCGACGGTGGAGGATGAATCGGAGGTGGCCAATCGGAAGGGGGTAAAATGCGCCCGATGAAAAAACTCCGATGCGATATTCTCTCGATCATTGTTTGGTTCAAGATCAATGGTCAGAATTCGTTTAACACATGAATCAGCGAAAACCCTTTATAACATATGAAAACCCAAATTTTAATGAAAAACAAAGGTTTAATGGCTTCGGAGGAAGATTATATAAAGTGTTAAGCGCCTGATTGCGGGCCTTTGGTTTTGTGAATGAAACAAAGGATCGGGGCTCATATATAAAGGAGGTAATCGCATCGGAGGTTTTATAAAAGCCAAAGACTTGCGCTCGCCGATTTCTCTTGATGCGATAAGCGCCCTATGGGCTTAGTGCCTAGTTCTAGGGCATGGGCATATGTGGGGAAGTGGTTTAGGTCTTTAGCCCAGAGGGGCTTAATCCTATAGTCAAAAAAACTTATTTTTTATGATTTTTTCAATTTTTTTGATGGATTTGGGGGTTTCGGTAAGGTTTAAAAGTGAGTTTTAAACCTTAAAAAAGGATTTTAATGAAGGGAAAACGGGAAAAAATGGCAAATAGAGGAATTTTATGGGAAAACAGAGGAAAAAATGAGGTTAATGATGAAGGGAAAAAAGGAGTGAAATAAGGGAAAAATGGGGATTTTTGCAGCAGTCTATTTTTTATGAAAACAACAGATTTTCATAATACAAAAGGGAAACAGTAGTGAAGATTTAATCAAAGGATATGATGCCTTCATAAGACTTCAAGAGATAACAATTTTGGCAACAAAACTTGTTTCTTGAAGGCTTCAAAACTGATTTAGCCACCATTTGGTATGACAAATTTTATAGGTGGCTAACAGTGGCTCCACATGGGGATGGTGCCTTCTTGAAGGCATCAAGAACTTCAGACTTGTATTCTCTGGGGGGGGGGGGGGGGCTGATCAGTGCCTCATCCATTGGGTTGCAACTTTCTTCACTTGAATGATCTTCTTTTGTTTTGAAAATGTTAGCAACCATGGAAATCAATGGAACTTCATCAAAACAAGCCTTCTACCTACCCAATCCTACTGATCTAACATTTTTTCTTCTTTTAGAGTGTACTTGGATTGGAAAACTCTTTCACAAACATTTTATTCTTTTTAAAGCAAAAAAACTAATCTATTTCTACTTCTTATTTCTCCATGAACTCAAATTAAACAGTTGAGTTCATATGTTTCTCTACCTAATCTACTATCTGTTAGGATTAAACAGTCTAACAGATTTTTATTCTCTAACCTTTAAAATAGAAATTTAAAAGCATACAAGTCAGGATTGAACAGTCTAACTTGTTTCTGATCTATGGCATAAAAAACAAGCTGCACATAGATTATTATTTTGCAGAAAATTAAATAAAAAATGAAAGGCTTAAGATCTGAAATTTCTCAGTACATCCTTCTCTTTTCTTCAGATTGTTGAGAATGCAGCAAGATGATGGAGCTTAGTGAAATGAAGTCGCCTTCACTAAGTGGGCCCGCAGGCAAATTCTGGCGCAAAGTCTATTTTTAGACTATGTCTATTTTTAGACATACGGAGCATAATTTGGGAATTCTACTTGGAGATTCTTGGAGTATGCGACATGTCGGTACAAATAGATGAGACCCTAATTTTTAGGACCCAGGCTATTTTTAGACTGATCTCCTAAAAATATGGAAGTCAAATATTATTTACCCTTAATAATATTTTGACTATAAACAGCAGTTTACTCTCTTGGCGCACTTCAGTTTGAGTCATGGAGGTGGCTCATGCAACCGACACAAGGAATCACGTGGTTCCTAGGGTTTGATGGCATCTTGCATGGTTGGCTTCAGTTAGACTTCAGTGGCAGGAGTTTTGGAGGAGTTAACGGGACAAGTAGTGGAGTTGTGTTCCGTTTGTTTTAGTTGAACTAGTTGGGATTAGTTAACTAACTAATCAACTAGATATGAGTGGAGTAAATTAAATAATATTTAATTTACTAAATATTAACTCATTAATCAACTCAAGAACACTTCAGTTCACTACAGTGCATGATCAGTTCAGTGGAGACCAGTGGAAGAGGTAGATGAAAGGGTGAGTAAAGCTATCAGTTGGTAGATTTGTTTTGCATGAGATTTGCATTACACTTGGAGGAATTGTCCATGACAATTGTGCAGTCAAGGCAAGGGGATTCGAACCTTGAACCTCTTCATATACAGGCCATGATTGCGCAATAGAGGCAAGGCAATTGGCGGGGAGTTTTGAACCTCAGACTTGTTCAAAACTGAGTCAGATTGTGAGTAACTTCACGAGAGAGTCCTGAGTACTTGTGAGGAGTATTGTACTTGTTTGGTTACTTGATTTCTCCATTATAATATACACAATAGCTGCGGGGTTTTCAGCTATAGGCTTTCCCCATACATACCGAGTTAATGTGTGATTGAATTGATGTGAGATTGCTTCTGTTATTTCCGCATGTGACAATTAATTGTAGAAGAAGGTTATGTGTTATGTATGCAATTCGAAATTGATATATGACCAGGTTAATCTTCAGTGAATAAGTGATTTATTCAATTAATTTCTACATGGTATCGGAGCGAGATTAATTGTCGAGATCTATTACGGTGATTGCAAACTTATTTCCTCGGACAGAGTCTGCATGCGGGCCAGGTAGCCTCCGGAATATTCATCCTTCTTTGTAAGGTGAAAGATCTGGTGAATGCCCTTTGCAGTCAATCTCTGATTTGGAAGTAATTTGTTTTCAAGTATAGATCGGAAGCGATAGAGCTTGGAGTTTGGAATTCGAATTTTGCAGAAGGTTGTTCTTCTTGGTGCCGGTGTTGAAAGATGTCTTCTTTCAATGGTTTGCGACTCGAATATGCTCTTGAAGGCAGTTCGAACTATGTTGCATGGAAAGATCGAATGGAAGCAGTGTTAGAAGATAATGGTCCGAAGGAGTTCGTGGATGCGGATGTCCCAAAGCCCACTGATGCAGCTCTGGTCGATGCATGGCAAAAGAAGATCGCGAAATGTCGAAGGATCCTGTTGGAGGGCGTCAAGGATCATATTGTATCCAACCTGCATGGAAAGGCTACTCCATATTTAATGTGGAAAGCTTTGACGGATCTATTCCAGAGTAAGAGTGACCAAAGGAAGCTGGCCGCTCAAATATAAGCTCAGGAACATCAAGATGGAGAAGGGCGACAGTATCGCCAAATACCTCACAAAGTTCACTCAATGCAGAGATGAGCTGGGAAGTGTGGGAGTTACTGTCGATGAAGAGGATATGGTCGACCTGGCTCTCCTTGGTCTTCCGAAGGCTTGGCACTCATATCAAGATAGTGTCAATGGTCGGGAGAAGCTGCCGGGATGGGAGCGCCTTTGGGCGGATCTCATGCGGGAGGAGATAAGGAGGACTACTCGAGATGGATCTTCATCAAAGGGAGCTGATGAAGAAAACTGCGCTCTGGTGTCCAAAGCTAAGAAAGGGAAGGGTAAGAAAACCTCTCATTCTGGTGCTAAGGGCAAGAAGCAGGATATGGCGAAAGTGAAGTGTTTTCACTGCCATGATCACGGACATTATGCTACCAATTGTCCAAGGAAGAAGAAGAACAAGCAAGCGGGAAGATCTGCAGATGGAGAAGCTTTGGCTTCACAGTTCAAGCTTGACTTTTCACTGATTGCATGCTTGGTTTCAAGTGTGATGGGATCGGTGTGGTTCTTAGACAGCGGTGCGTCATTTCATATGACGGGAGATCGGGAGTTGTTCTCAGATCTGGAGGACAAGGATTTGGGTATGCACATCGAGATGGGCGATGACGGTAGATACAGTGCGACTGGTATCGGTACCGTATCCTTTCAGAGGGAGTCTGGTAAACCCTTTGTCTTAAAGGATGTCATGCATGTACCTGGATTGAAGAAGAACCCGATTTCAGTAGCGATGTTGGAGGATAAGGGTTATGATGTGGTCTTCAGCGAAGGGAAAGCCTTCCTGCGCAGTAAGACTACTGGAGAGACCCGGAAGATAGGGGTTCGAACTCAGAACCTTTATCAGTTGCAGGTAGATGACTGCGCAGCTATGGCATGCAAGGCGGGAGAAGTGGTGAGCCGGGATGATGAGGGCGAACTATGGCACGGGAGATTGGGCCATCTTCACCATGGAGCTTTGAAGATTCTGCAGCAGATTTCTACTGGACTTCCTAAGGGCACTCTTGCGCAGTCAGATCAGTGCAAGGGGTGTACTTTAGGGAAGCATGTGAAAGCCACCTTTCACGAGAAGGATAGTCGCGCCACGACGATCCTTGAGAGAGTTCACACAGACGTGTGTGGTCCTTTCTCAGTTGCTTCGACAGCAAAGCACAGGTATTATGTGATCTTTGTTGATGATTTCTCTCGAAAGTGTTGGATCTTCTTCATGAAGAAGAAGAGCGATACATTCGCGAAGTTCTGTGAGTTTAAAGCACTGGTCGAGAAGGAGTCGGGGAAGAAGGTGATTGCTCTAAGGAGTGATAACGGTGGTGAATTCATCTCGAATGAATTCAAGGAGTTCTGCAGCGCAGAAGGGATTCGGAGAGAGCTCATCGCACCCCATAACCCACAGCAGAATGGGGTGGCTGAGCGGAAGAACAGAACGATCGTGGGTGATGCACGGGCGATGTTGCATGATCAGGGCCTACCCCTTCACTTGTGGGATGAGGCATGCAATACAGCAGTGTATGTGCAGAACCGTTGTCCTCACAAGGTTCTTGGCATGAGTACACCAGAGGAGGCTTATTCTGGCAAGAGGCCTGATATTTCCCATTTGCGGATTTTCGGATCTCTTGTCTACATGCATGTGACGAAGGATGCAAGAAGGAAGCTGGATCCAACTGCTGAAGTTGGAATATTTGTGGGGTACACTGATACACCTCACAACTATCGGGTGTATGTGCCAGACAGTCGCAAGACTGTTGTGCGACGGGATATAAAATTCCGGGAGGAGAAAGCCATGCAGTGTTCGCTTGAGAGGGAGCTACACTTGCATGCAGATGAGGAGCTGTTAGTTCCTAAGGAGGAGCTTCCGGATGTGGATCAGCCACAAGAGGAGGTTCAGGAGGTGAAAGAAACCACCCAGGCAGCGCCAACCATCAGAGGGCGCATGCGCACTACAGAAGCTGAGCGACTGGCTCGGGATGCAGAGAAGGTTGTAGGACCACCTACAGCACAGCGCAGACAGAGACAGTCACCGGATCGGTACACTGGATACATGGCTCTTATGAGTCAATGTGTTGTGTCAGAGCCATCCTCTTTTGAGGAAGCTGTGGAGGAACCCGCATGGGTTGATGCCATGATCGAAGAATATGATTCGATCATCAGGAACAGTGCATGGGAGATTGTCCCAAGACCGGTTGGGAAATCAGTTGTAGGTTCGCGATGGATCTACAAGGTGAAGCAGGCGGCTGACGGGAGTGTAGAGAAGTACAAGGCGAGATTTGTCGCCCGTGGCTTCTCACAGATCGAGGGGATTGACTATGAGGAGACTTTTGCACCTGTCGCAAGGTACTCTTCCATACGGACGATCCTTGCTCTCTCAGCGCAGATGGGGTGGCACATTCATCAGATGGATGTGAAGACTGCGTTCCTCAATGGGGTTATTGAGGAAGAGGTGTACATAGAGCAGCCTGAAGGTTTTGAGATCTTCAGCAGTGAGTCGCATGTGTGCCGACTCAAGAGAGCACTGTACGGGCTGAAGCAAGCACCTCGTGCTTGGTACACTCGGATAGACAGCTACTTCACCGGGCTTGGATTCTCCAAGAGTGAGGCGGATCCCAACCTGTACCAGATTGTGGTGGAGGGGAAGCTGTTGATCATCGTACTGTATGTAGATGATCTGATTTTGACTGGCGATGAGCAGTTGATACTTTCATGCAATGAGGATCTTGCACGAGAGTTTGAGATGAAGGACCTGGGCATCCTTCATTATTTCCTGGGATTGGAGATTTGGCAGCGCAGTGGAGGACTGTTTGTTTCTCGGGGCAAGTATGCTCGGGAGATTCTGGAGAGGTTCAACATGCAAGGCCTCTTCCTGGAGGTTGGAGGAAGGGAGATGCTACTTCGGAGGAGGTAGTGGATGCCACTGTCTATCGACAGTTGGTGGGGTCGTTGATGTATTTGGTCAATACTCGACCCGATATATGCTATGCAGTTAACCAGCTTTCGCAAGCTATGGTTAAGCCTACCAAGCTCTTTTGGAAGGAAGGCAAGCATGTATTGCGCTATATCAGAGGCACATCGGGATATGGTCTATGGTACAGACAGGAGGATGGAGCGAAGCTTTCTGGCTTCACTGATGCAGATTGGGCAGGGAGTCCAACAAACTGGAAGAGCACTTCTGGAGAAGTTTTCAGCATTGGGTCGACAGCAGTTTCCTGGTACAGTAGGAAGCAGAGATCCGTGGCACTCAGTTCAGCAGAGGCCGAGTACATGGCAACTAGCTTGGCTGCATGCGAGGCTATTTGGATGAGGAAGATCCTCGCAGGTTTGTTCAGGTTGCATTTGGAGCCTACAGTGATCTACTGTGATAACCAGAGCTGCATCAAGCTCTCGGCTAATCCAGTATTTCATGATAGGTCCAAACATATCGACATCGGGTACCATCACATCAGAGATTGTGTTCAGCGGAGGATCATGATGCTTTCATATGTTCCCACGGAGGATCAGGATGCCGACATCCTGACGAAGGCGCTCACCAGGAGCAAGTTCGAATTCCACAGAGGCAGGATAGGGATTGCAGATAATCCATATCTTGCTGAGAGGGAGTGTTGAGAATGCAGCAAGATGATGGAGTTTAGTGAAATGAAGTCGCCTTCACTAAGTGGGCCCGCAGGCAAATTCTGGCGCAAAGTCTATTTTTAGACTATGTCTATTTTTAGACTATGTCTATTTTTAGACATACGGAGCATAATTTGGGAATTCTACTTGGAGATTCTTGATGGATGCGACATGTCGGTAAAAAATAGATGAGACCCTAATTTTTAGGACCCAGACTATTTTTAGACTGATCTCCTAAAAATATGGAAGTCAAATATTATTTACCCTTAATAATATTTTGACTATAAACAGCAGTTTACTCTCTTGGCGCACTTCAGTTTGAGTCATGGAGGTGGCTCATGCAACCGACACAAGGAATCACGTGGTTCCTAGGGTTTGATGGCATCTTGCATGGTTGGCTTCAGTTAGACTTCAGTGGCAGAAGTTTTGAAGGAGTTAACGGGACAGATAGTGGAGTTGTGTTCTGTTTGTTTTAGTTGAACTAGTTGGGATTAGTTAACTAACTAATCAACTAGATATGAGTGGAGTAAATTAAATAATATTTAATTTACTAAATATTAACTCATTAGTCAACCCAAGAACACTTCAGTTCACTACAGTGCATGATCAGTTCAGTGGAGACCAGTGGAAGAGGTAGATGAAAGGGTGAGTAAAGCTATCAGTTGGTAGATTTGTTTTGCATGAGATTTGCATTACACTTGGAGGAATTTTCCATGACAATTGCGCAGTCAAGGCAAGGGGATTCGAACCTTGAACCTCTTCATATACATGCCATGATTGCGCAATAGAGGCAAGGCAGTTAGTGGTGTGTTTTGAACCCGAGACTTGTTCAAAACCAAGCTAGATTGTGAGTAACTTCATGAGAGAGTACTGAGTACTTGTGAGGAGTATTGTACTTGTATGGTTACTTGATTTCTCCATTATAATATACACAATAGCTGCGGGGTTTTCAGCTATAGGCTTTCCCCATACATACTGAGTTAATGTGTGATTGATTGATGTGCGATCGCTTCTATTTTTTCCGCATGTGACAATTAATTGTAGATGAGATTATGTGTTATGCATGCAATTCGAAATTGATGTGTAATCGGGTTAATCTCCATTGAATAAGTGATTTATTCAGCTAATTTCTACACAGATTTGTTTTTTGTGTTTACTTGAGCTATTTTTCCTTATTCTCTGGTTCATATTTTGAGTTTATTAGAACCATTTCACTTTTGTCTCTTGATTCAAAATTAAAACAGAGTGGAGTCATTCTTCTTTTGAAAACATAGGTTCAGATTTTGAGCTTGTTTGAACCTTTTATTTTCTATCCTAATCTACCTAACTGATAAGCCAGGATTAAGATGTTTTGCAAATCTGATTCACTAACCTATCAGCAAAAAATTTAAAACTAATTATTCATTATTAGGCTGTATGACTAATTAGAAGTGTGTTTTTCAGGAGTGGCATTTGAGCTTGCACACTTTCAGACTTTGTTTCTCTTTTTTGGTATTGGGGCTATACCTTTCTTGTTTTTACAACCTGCCCTCTTTTCTCTCTTTTATTGTTTTTGTATTTTTGATTTTTCTAACTTTGAATGCAACGATGGATGAAATATTTATAATGAGAAAAAAGAAAAAAAGGCTTCAAAACATGATAGGGTTAAGAGAATTAATGTTTGAGCATCCTGCCATTGACATGACCCCCAAACAGTTCAGCTCCATTCAACTCCTGCAAGAAATAATCATTGTTACTAGCAGTAGAATGAATGAGATAAGGGCCAAGCCCTAAGTTATCAAATTTCCCATGCTTGCCCTTGTCTTCTCTCCTTGAATCCCACTTCAAAACTTTGTCCCCAACATTGAAATTTTTGGCCTTTGTTCTCCTATCAAAAAGCTTTTTGATGTTGTCTTGCTTTTGTAATGCTCTATTGTAAACCTCCTCTCTGGTTTGCTGAAGGTGAATGGTCTGATTTATCCTTCTAATCATGTCATTGTCTTAAACATTCACCTCTTTAATGAACTTCATAAATGGTACACCAAGGCTGGTTGGAAAAATTGCATATGTGCCATACACAAGCTAGTAGGGTGACATTCCAATAGATTTCTTAAGTGTCAATCTGTCAGGCCAGAGTGCATGTACTAGCTTTGTGTGCCAAGACTTCTTGTTGTCCTCCAATAGTTTCTTGATTATGTTCACCAAACTCTTGTTTTAGGATTATGTTGGGTATGTGTTATATTCTTTCCACGACTAGCCCCATGCACTGTATGTTGTGCCAAGCACAGCAGGGGGGTCATAGGGGGGGCGGAAACCCCCCCTGTCGGGGTCTGGGGTAGCGCCCTGGCGAAAAAAAATTTGGTGTGTGGTCCCACTCATAGGTGAACCCACCCATGTTTTGTGCATGAGTTTGCACATGGTTTTTTGGGGTGCGATAGTTTTCGACCCCTGGTATTTTATAAATCCAGTCAAGGGAACTACGGTTATGTTCTAATCCATAGTTAATGGATTGGGGTTTATGTATGCTTTGGCATGTATATATATGTGTTGTAACACTAAAAGGAATATAATGAAAAATCAAGCTAGTAGTCCCGATTTGGGATCCAGGGGAAAATCTCTGTGTTTATCTGTTTTATGTTTTATGCTCTCGCTATTGTTTATTTTCTGTTATAAGATTCATGTGTAGATAATTTCTGTTCAGGGTTAAAACCTACATTTGGTATCAGAGTTGTTTCAGCTTCAAGTGGACGCCTTTGCTGCTAAGGGTTTTTTTCTTGGGCCTGAGGTAAACCTTGTTCAGTGGGAGATCTGCGGGATTGATTCTTGCGGTGAAAGAATATGGCGAGCGGCGAGAAGATAGAGATCGAGAAATTTAATGGTCAGAGTTTTGAGTTATGGAAGCTCAAGATGGAGGATCTGCTAGTGGATAAAGATCAGTGGATCATGATAGATCCAGGTACTAAATCAATGACAATGTTAGATGAAGACTGGAAGAAACTGGATCGGAAAGCTAAGAGCACAATACGGTTGTGTGTCTCAGATTCAGTATTGTTGAATGTATCTGGGGAAGCTATGGCGACGAATTTGTGGGAAAAAATTGGGACTTTGTATCAATATAAGTCTCTGGTGAATAAGTTGTTCCTGCGAAAAAAGATGTATAACCTAAGGATGAAGGATGGAGACTCGGTGACAAAGCATCTGAATGCCTTCAATACTATGGTAAGTCAGCTGTCATTTGTTGATATTAAAATCTCAGATGAAGATAAGTGCATCAGTTTGTTGTGTTCTCTACCAGACTCGTGGGACAGACTGGTTATTGCAATAGGTAGCAATACAACTACCTTGAATTGTGATGACATTGTCTCAGCCTTGCTGTTGGAGGAAATGAGATGGAGAAATATGGAGGGTCAAAATGGAGATGCCTTATCTGTACGAGGAAGGTCCCAAAATAGACACAAGAATAAGGTTTCGAATGGGAGATCTAAATCTCCTGAAAAGTTTGTAAAGGTGTTTTGGAAATGCGGAAAGGAAGGACACTTCAAAAAGGAATGCAGATCTAAAGCTCCTAAGAAAGGAAAGGGATATGATGATGCTCCTTCTGCAGAGACAAAAACCACCTCGAATGAAGGTGGGGATGTGTATTTGGCTTCTTCTTCAAATACACATGTAGATCATGAGTCATGGTTGATTGACTCAAGTGCATCTTTTCACTTCACTCCCCATAGGGAGTGGTTCTGCGAGTATGAGAAATATGATGGTGGTGATGTCTTCCTAGGGGATGATAGGAAGGCCAGAATTGTCGGACATGGAAAGGTCAAGCTGAAGTTGCAAGGTGGAAGGATTAGAACACTTCCTGGTGTTCTGCATATTCCTGCATTGGCCATAAATCTGATTTCTGTAAGCAATATGGATGATGCAGGTGTAAAAACAGTGTTCGAGAAAGATGTCTGCAAGATGGTTTAGGGAGCACTAGTATTAATGCAGGGAGTTTGGATTGGAACTCTATACAAGCTACAAGGTAGCACTTTTATTGATGGCTGTAACAGTTCTGTGGTTCCTGAAAGTGGAGCAGAAAGCCTAGCTGTCTCTGGAGAAAAGACCATGCTATGGCATCAAAGGCTTGGACATATTGGAGTGAAGGGCCTTCGAATACTGCATAGAAATGGTATGGTAGAAGGTATGTCTAATTTCTCTCTAGATTTCAATTTCTGTGAACATTGTGTATATGGGAAGCAGAATCAGTAAGTTTTCCTTCTAGTGATAAGAAGGCGAACAAGATATTAGAACTTGTGCACAGTGATGTGTTTGGACCTGTGTCAGTTCCATCACTGGGAAAGTCTGTGTACTATGTTTCATTCATAGATGACTTCTCAAGGAACACATGGATATATTTCTTGAGGAAGAAATCTGAAGTCTTTGACAAATTTAAAGAATTTAAGGCTCTGGTGGAAAACCAGACAGAGAAGAAGATAAAGGCATTAAGGACAGATAATGGTGGGGAGTTCTGCAAGAAGGAATTTGAAGAGTTCTGTAAGAAGTGTGGTATAGCACGGCAGAAGACTACTCCATACACACCTCAGCAAAATGGAGTTGCAGAAAGAATGAATAGAACACTGATGGAAAAGGCAAGAAGCATACTCAGTGGTACCGGGTTAGGACAAGAATTCTGGGCAGAGGCAGTGGAGACTGCATGTTACTTAGTTAACAGATCACCTTCATCAGCGTTGGAGGATAAGACCCCACATGAGGTATGGACTAGTAAGAAACCCCCTCTTTCACATCTAAGGGTATTTGGATGTGATGCATATGTACATGTTCCAAAGGAGAAAAGGACCAAGTTGGATAATAAATCTGAAAGGTGCATCTTTACTGGGTATAAGGATGGTTTAAAGGGTTACAAGCTTTGGAACCCAGAAACAAGGAAGGTTGTGTACAGCCGAGATGTGGTGTTTAGAGAAGTGAAAGATGTTGTTAAACATGAAGTCCTACCAAAGGAACCTGAGAAGATAGATTTTGAGCTAAAGGAGGATGAATCAGACTCTGCAACAGAAGAAGACTCAGAAGATGAAGAGCCACAAACTCCAGCTTTGAGAAGATCAGTTCGGGAAAGAAGGCAACCAGAAAGGTATAGTCCATCTGCTTTCTGTTCAGGTTTTTCCTTAACTATAACCGATGATGAACCCAGAACTGTCAGGGAGGCAGTAGATTCAGAGGATGGAAAACACTAGAAGGAGGCCATGGTTGATGAAATGGCATCCTTGCACAAAAATGAGGCATGGGATCTGGTGGAGTTGTCGGCTGGAAGGAAGCCCATCAGGAGAAAATGGGTGTTTAAGAAGAAGATGAATGTAGAAGGCAAGGTGGAGAAATACAAAGCTCGATTGGTAGCAAAAGGTTATTCCCAGGTGCCGGGAATTGATTTTGGTGATATTTTTTCTCCTGTTGCCAAAGTTACTTCTATTAGATTAATTTTATCTGTTGCTGCCGCATTTGATTTTGAGATAGAACAGATGGATGTGAAGACAACATTTCTTCACGGGGATCTAGAAGAGGAGATCTACATGAAGCAACCCGAAGGCTTTATGGTGAAGGGTAAGAAAGAACTGGTATGCAGGTTGAAGAAGTCTCTGTATGGGTTAAAACAGTCACCAAGGATGTGGTATCAGAAATTTGATACCTATATATGGGGACTTGGCTTCACCAGAAGCAAGGAGGATCACTGTATTTATTTTAAATTAATTGGTGACCGTGTTATTTATTTGGTCTTGTATGTGGATGATATGTTGTTGATTGGAAATGACAAAGAAATTATCCAAGATTTGAAGACCCAAATATTTTCCAAATTCGACATGAAGGATCTTGGTGCTGCAAACTATATTTTGGGCATGGAAATTAAGAGAGATCAAGCAAAGAGGAAGCTCTAGTTAAACCAGAGGAATTATTTCGAGACTATATTGCAGAGGTTCAATATGCAAGATAGTAAACCGGTGAGTGTTCCTATTCCTGTAGGTGCAAAGTTGTCTGTTGAACAGTGTCCCAAAACATAAGAAGAAGAGGAGGATATGTCTTGTGTTCCATATGCAAGTGCAGTGGGTAGCCTAATGTATGCAATGGTCTGTACTATACCAGACATTGCACATGCAGTGGGAGTATTGAGCAGGTTTATGTCAAACCCAAGGAAGGAGCATTAGACAGTATTGAAGCGAGTTTTCAGATATTTACGTGGCACTAGTGATTATGGCTTGTGCTACCAAGGAAGACCAGGATTAGAAATAATGTTGGCCATTCGTGGTTTTGTTGATGCAAACTGGGCTGGAGATCTGGACCAAAGAAGATCTACAAGTGGGTATGTGTTTATCCTATTTGGAGGTGCAGTCAGTTGGATGAGTAAAAGATATTATGTAGTGGCGCTTTCAACTACAGAGGCAGAATACATAGCAGCCACTCATGCAATCAAGGAAGAAGTTTGGTTGCAGAGATTGTGTTCAAGTATGGGGTTGGTACAACAAGCTATAAGGATAGACTGTGATAGCCAAAGTGCAATTTTCTTGGCTAAGAACCCTGCTTATCATTCAAAGACAAATCACATTGATGTTCAATATCACTTTGTTAGAGATATGGTTGAGGCTAAAAGGGTGTTGCTGGTAAAGGTGGACACTTTTAAGAATGTTGCAGATGAATTGACGAAGTCTCTAAGCACTTAGAAGCTATCTTGGTGTAGAGAAACAATGGGTGTTGAAGAATTGGCCAAATGACTAAGCTGTCCTATGGCCCTCTGTGGAAAGAAAACAACAAGTAGGAGAATGTTGGGTATGTGTTATATTCTTTCCATGACTAGCCCCAAGCGCTATACGTTGCGTTGGGCACAGCAGGGGGGGCGGCAGCCCCCCCTATTGGGGTCTGGGGCAGCGCCCCGGCGAAATTATTTTTGGTGTGCAGTCCCACTCATAGGCGGGCCCACCCATGTTTTGTGCATGAGTTTGCACATGGTTTTTTGGGGTACGATGGTTTTTGACCCCTGGTATTTTGTAAATCCGGTCAAGGGAACTACGGTTATGTTCTAATCCAGGGTTAATGGATTGGGGTTTATGTATGCTTCGGCATGTATATATATGTGTTGTAACACTAAAAGGAATATAATGAAATATCAAGCTGGTCGTCCCGATTTGGGATCCAGGGGAAAATCTCTGTGTTTATCTGTTTTATGTTTTATGCTCTCGCTATTGTTTATTTTCTGTTATAAGATTCGTGTGTAGATAATTTATGTTCAGGGTTAAATCCTACAGATTCTGCTAGCCCATTACCTTGAGGGTAATAAGCAGTGGAATGACCCAATGTTATATGATATTTTTGACAGAATTCAACCATCTTCTTGGATCCAAATGCAGCTGCATTATCAGTGATGATCTTTTTAGGACAGCCAAATCTAGAGAGAATATGAGTCTCAATGAATTTTATGATGACAGAGTCATTGGCTTGCCTAGAAGGGATGGCTTCTATCCATTTGGTAAAGTAGTTTGTTGTAGTGATAATCCATTTATGCTGGACAGATGATGGTGGATGGATTTCTCCTATGAATTCAAGTCCCCACTGTTGAAAAGGTGCTTCAACAGTGATTGGATGCAAAGGCAAGGGTAGCAGTTTTCTTTTGCCTTCAAAAAGTTGGCATTTATGGTAGGCAATGATCATTTTATGCACATCTAGAAAGAGGGTGGGCCAATAGTAACCAGCTCTAAGGATTTTGTTGGCTGTTGTCTTCCAGTAGAGGTGGCCTCCACATTCTCCTTCATGGAGTTCGTGCTTAACCTTCTCTGCATCAAACTCAGGAAAACATTTAAGCAATATCCCACTTGAATTTTTCCAATAAATACATTTATCTATAATGCAATAATTTACAGCTTTTAACTTCAAAAACCTTGCCTTCGTTTTTGATAAACCAGGAGGTGTATTCAAATTAAGCAAAACATATGGAATATCAGCATACCAAGAGGAATTCATAAAATTTTCTTCAACAATGGGAGTTGAGAATTCCTCTTGTTCATCTAAAGCATTAATCATATTAATATCAAGAACTTCAAAATTTGATTCAGCCATTAATCTAGCTAGACCTTGGCCTTTAAGGAGTTTAGTGGGCTTGATTTCTAAATCATATTCAAGTATCACAGCTGTCCACTTACCTCTCTTACCATCTGGGCCATGTGTTAGAATGTCTTTCACAACTGAATTTGGGACAAAGGAAATGATGTGTGAGTGAAGGATGTAAACTCTGAAGTCTTTTAAAGCTTTGACCAAGACAAAGGCTTGTTTTTCCATAATGTTTTACTTTATAGGAGCATCTCTCAATGCCTTGCTAAAGAATACAATAGGCTTCTCTTTTCATTGTGGATTTTTCTGCAATAGGACAGCAGCTATTGTATGTTCTGATGCAAATGAAAAAATATAAAAATCTTTTGAAAAATCAGGACTTATTAGGACTGGTGTTTTGGTTAATGCTTGTTTCACCAGCTCGAAGGACTTATTTGCTTCCAAGGTCCATTTAACCCCCTGCTCCTTCTTCAGTGTGTTTGTAATGTTTCTAAGGAGTTCAGCCAAGTTGGGTATGAACCTTCTCAAGAAATTGATCTTTTCAATGAAAGATTGGAGTTCCTTGATCTTTCTAGGATGAGTGATTTTCAATATGGCCTCGATCCTTTTTGGGTCTATCTTTATTCCCTCCTCTGAAATGATGTGCCCAAGAAGTTTACCTTCTTGGAGCCCAAACAGTGTTTTCTTAGGATTTAAAGATGTTCCAAACATTTTGCATTTCTCGAATACTTTTTTCAAGTGTTCTAAGTGCTCTTCATCTGTCTTTGAAAATACAGTGACATCATCCAAGTAAATAATGATGAAGTAGCCCAATTTTTCTGAGAATGCAATATCCATGGTTCTCTGAAAAGTAGCACCAGCATTCATTAGACCAAAGGGCATTTTCACATACATGAAAGTGCCCCAAGGTGTAGTAAATGTTGTCTTTAATTGATCATCAGGGTGTACTAAAATCTGATTGTACCCTGAGTAGCCATCTAGCAAAGAAATTCTTTTTGAACCAACTACCCTTTGTAAAATAAGATCCATCTTGGGTAAAGGGTAGTTGTCCTTCAATGAAGCTTTGTTTAAGTCTCTAAAATCTATACAACGCCTAATCTCTCTTGTTTTCTTCCTAACTGACACCAGGCATTAGGGGAATTTTGAGGTCTAAAATGGGCCTCCTAAGGAAATTATAAAATAATAGTGGAAAAAATCAAATAAGATTTGATGACATCATCAAATTTTAGAGGGAAAAATGAAAAAACTACTTTTTCAACTCATATTTTCAACTTATCTCCCAAAGTTTTTACTCAAATTTCGAGCGGGAGTATTCATTGGATGCGAAGTTTAATTCCCCATCCAAGGAGTACCCATGTTGCAAACTTTCGATGGGTCCTACTACACGAAAAATGAGAAATACATTAAAAAACGTGATTACAATCACATTTTGTATGTATTTCTCATTTTTCGTGTAGTAGAGTTCATCGAAAGTATGCAACATGAGTACTCCTTGGATGAGGAATTAAATTTTGCATCCAACGAGTACTCCCACTCAAAATTTGAGTAAAAATTTTGGAAGATAAGTTGAAAATACGAGTTGAAAAAGTAGTTTTATTATTTTATTATTTTTTAATATTTGTACCCTTTTATTTAAAAAATGGTGAATCATCCCCCATGGTTGACATCATCATCTTGAATCCTATTGGTTGTTATAAATTTTATTTTTGTTGTACATTTTTCTTAGGAGGCCCATTTTAGACCTCAAAATTCCCCTAATGTTAGACACCCACTCAAAATATCTAATAGGGACAATAATACCAGCTTCATACATTTTCCTGATCTCCCTCTCCACCAAAGGTAACTGAATAGGGTTTATTCTGCGCATCTTTTGTTTAAATGGCTTTTGGTTTTCCTTGAGAGGGATTTTGTGCTGAATTATTTCAGTGTCATAGGATTTCAGATCCTCATAACTCCACGCAAAAAACTTCAGAAAACTCTTTAAACAGCTCTATGTATTTGATTTTGATGTGAGCTGGTAAATTCTTAGAAAGTTTGATCATCTTTGGTTTCTGTTCACTGCCTATATTACACTCTTTAACTTCAGTTTCCATAGGCTCTAGCTTTGGCTTCTTGGCCACATCGTTGAAATCAAACAACTCTTCTAAAGGGGCCAGACCCTTTGGCAAACTTTGATTTTTAGACTAAAGAGTTTCTAAGTCTTATGTTTCCCACTCTGCACTCATTTGTCTTGTGTTTTCAAGTTTTCTAGACAAAATATTTACATCAGCAAGCTCAGGAGACTTTTCTTCTTCATCAAGGAAATTTTCTTCACTAGGGCAGTCTATTTCATAGTCTGAATCCGAACTGGGTAGTTCAAATTCATTTCTGAACTGCATGAAGTCTTCTATTTGTTTGTCTTCGTCAAACACTTGCCAATATTTCTTGTTATCAGGGACAACTAGTCTGAATTTAACCTGAGCTGTGCATTGTTTCGTTTCATATGGCGTTAAGCATGTTCTAGCAGCAAAAGCTAAATTATGGGCCATGATATTCTTTCTTCTTGGGACAAAAATCAATTGTGATTCCTCAAATGTTTTCAATAAATCCATGACATCATTCCTATATGCTCTAAGTCTGGGGTGATTAGCACTGTATTCCCCATTCACTTGCATAATGATTAATTCTGAATCCCCATGCACTTTAATTCTTTTGGCTCCTAACTTTTTCAACAAATGTAAGCCTAAAAGAAGGGATTCATACTCCGCTATGTTATTCGAACACTGAAAGTTTAATCTATAAGAATGGCCTTCTATGTGGTTTTTCTCAGTGTTTCGTATCCAGACTCCTGCACTAGCATTTCTCTTAGTGCAAGACTCGTCGAAGTGCATACTCCACAGAGGACTAGTTTCAGTTTCACTCGTTTGGTGATTATCCTCTTCGACTATAGTGCTTTCGATTTGTTCTTGAATTTCGGAACTTTGTTGAATTTGTTTTAATTCCTCAGGTTTTGAATTGCGTTGAGGATTGTTTTCTTGACTCTCAAGGTTTAAAAGAAAAGGACACATGATTTGTAGCTTAAGACCTGTGTTTGGTTTGCAGCAGTTTTCTGGTTCAGCAGATTGTTTTAACGCTTCTATGTTGTCTTTCTCCTCCTCTCTATCAGCCATTAATTCATTTAAGGTCACTTATTCACTGAAATTTTCATCGTTAAAAAGGATAAATGAATCAAGGCTTGTGTTTACAGAATACAGAGGAGATTTATGTGGCCTCTCTTGGCTAGTAACCATGTATTGCATATGGGACTCCCTGTAAAGTCTTATAGTCTAATTGAAAATAGGGATGGTCACATATGTCATGTCCATCTGCATATTTCCTTGTAACTTAGCTCCCCAAGATCTAGATAACAGCATTCCATACTTTGGGGGCACATCAGCCACAACAATATCCATTACTAAACATTTGGCTGGAATTTGTGCTAAGTTTACATAGAGGTCTTTAATTAAACCTAAACATTTTACTCTGTTTGAGTCAAAGGAGTAAAGATATTTATAAGTTCTGGTGATTTCAAGGCCTAGGCTCTCCATTATAGCTTTGGGCATTAAATTGTGAGAGGCCCCTGAATCATGCATAGCGTTGTGCAAAATTTTGTCATGAACGCTTAAACTAACATAAAAAGGAGGAACAGGTCCTTCCTGATATCTACCTTCAATCCTAGGACCAAAAATGAGCTTTGGCTGGTCATCATTAAGTTTGACAGTGTCATTATCCTCTTCTATGTCTAAAGCCTTCAAAATTTGGGATCTATATACATTTTGGGCAGCTAATTCAGTGAGAGGAACAGAGATCTTGATTCTAGCAATTTCCTGCTCCAAACTAAAAGGCATCTGATTCTTTGAAGTGATTGCCTCAACCTTATTAACTGTCACTCTATCAGCAAAATCAGTTTGCTGATTTCCTCTATTTACATTTGACAAAGTTGTTTTAACAGGAGTATTAGCTGATGAGCTAACACTGGTGAGATCTACACTATGTTTTAGATTGTTTTGAGTGCCTTTCTCTTTACCTTTATCAGAATTTACAGCCACTGTTTTGTCTTTCTGTTTTGTATTTTTTGGTTTACTTACAGTGTTTTTTTGTGAAGAATTGTCAGAGGTTTTGTTATTGGGAGTTTCCAAATTCTTTTTACTCCTACTGTCATATTCCTTTGTGGTTTCTATAATGACATTTTCCATTTCTTGATAGTAATATTCATCTTCTGGTCTCTTGTCATCATAGGGCATATATAGACCTTGTTTCCTATTGTAATGAACTTCAAAGTCATCATTATCTACTCCCAACATATTTATATCATCCTCCTCTGTTTTTTCTATTGTGTCTTCAACCTCACTTACATAATTTTGATGAAAGGGAGGAGTGATCTGTTGATCATCCTCCCTTGGTCTATTTTGAGGCTGGTTTCTTCTGAAATTCTGATTTTGGTTTTGATTTATGTTTTGAGGAGTTGTTTGGTTTTGGCTGGCTTGTGCTCTCTCAAGAATGCTCATCTTTTTCATCATCTCCTCCATCATTCTTTCCATCTTTGAGCTGGATGTGGAAGGTGTAGATTCCTCTCTAAAGGACACTCTCTTCTCATTTTTCATCCTTTCTCTTTTCTCCATTAAGTTAACTTCCACAGCAAGAGCTCCTTTTTTCATATCTTCAAGAGTTAAAGGATCTCTCTCTCTCAACTGATAGGCCATCTCAGGATCAAATCCCTCATGAAACTTATTTAAAGTTGAGCCTTGTGGAGGTTTTAGATCTGGGGGAAGGGCATTGTAAATGATGTTAAACCTAGTGCAATAGGCTTGTACACTTTCCCCTGTGTTCCTTTGGAGATTCTTGTAATCAAAATGTATTTGAAGAGGGTCTTTCCTTAATTCCCATTTGTATAAGAATGTCTGATGGAAGGCTTGGAGATCATTAATACTGTGAGGGGTTAAGCCTTTGAACCATTTTCTTACTTCTCCCCCTAAACTCTGAGCAAATATTCTAAGTTTGACAGTTTCATCGTCAATTTCATTTCTGTCAAAATAGTCATTCATCTTATCCATATGTTGTGAAGCAGTAGTAGCATTACTAGCATCATACAATGGTATCTTGGACTAATAGTCTTGTGGAAGATTGAATAAGGGAAAATGAAGGACTAAGGGAGCATACCATGCTGCCATGATAGGAGGTGGGGGTGGAAAAAGTGGGGGGTTTACAAGTGGTGGATTGACAAGAGGGAAAGTGGGTTGGGATGTAGTGGTTTGGACAGTGGATGTATGAAGAACAGATGAGGATGTACCAGCAATATATTTTTGAGCTGATCTTGGATGAGAGACACCTAAATTGTAAAGGAAATGTAAATATAGTGGTGTTGTTTCTCTGCTACAAGGATGTTCACTTGTTTATGGAGATGAAAGTGAAGACTCTTAATCTAGATGATCTAAATCATCAAGTGACCTAGTTCTAAATGGATTTCTTAAGTCAACTTGTGATTGTTGTAGAGCTATAATATTATCAGGGACAGAATGAGCTCTCAATGGTGATCTGAAAATAGTTGAAAATTTAATCTTAGGAGACTTCCTAAGGATACTTTCAGGGTTATCAACTATCTCATGAGGGTTTGGGTCAGGATAGGCTCTAGTATGAATCTTTCTAGGAGCCACTATGCTGTGTTTTTCAGACCCTTTTAAACAAGAAAAGTTTAACCAAATATGACAATCTTTAAGAGGCAAACTGATCCTTAAATAAGAAAAATTTAATCCTAAAGGTCTGTAGCTGAGTTTGAATGATGTTATGATGATAAAGGGTCTTCCCAGTGGAGTCTTAAGGTCTATTTATGATTGTGGAGTCGCCAAGTGGAAGGTTTTAGCTCTTTTGGAGGTAAAAGGTTTTATGGTCCACCACCATGTTTATTTGGAAACCAATATAAAATATTTTTGGGTTTTTCTGAGTTATTTTCTGTCCTATGGGTTCTAAGAGTGTCCTGAATTTGTTTCAAAACTTAGCTACGGTGATGAGACAAAGACAGTTTGCTCTTATGGCTATGTTAGCTGATCCTTCAAGGTTTGATAAGCTTCTTAAGAGAATCCTAAGTTTTTCCTTAGTTTGTCACTAATTCAAATAAGTTTCATCATGATTACCATTTTCTTGGTAGTGCTTGAAGAGGGCTACTTTTACTCACTGATCACTGAGTGTTTGGCCATAAATGTTATGCCTGGTGTGTCAACTGGCTAATATACCAAGTGTCATTAAATCAAGAGGTTTCCAGAGGTCTTTAAGCATGTATAGGGGTAATTTCACTCAGAAGTCCCCAGTGGAGTCGACAGAAATGTTAGCTCCCCGTAATTCCAGCAGATTGGTAGAGACCAGAACTGTGGAGAGTACACTTGAACCACTTGGGATTCTAGGATCTAGCCCTCCTGAATCCGGAGAGGGATCTCTCCAATAAAGTGCAAAGATTGATTTATCTTTAAATCTTTTTTGTGTATGATATTAGGCTAGTTATTAAGAGCAAAGGTTCTGTTTTTTTTTTATGGTTGAGCATGATTATTAGTTGAGTGGAAAGTCTTAAAATGAAAGAGCTTCAAAGCTGTGAAGTTGCAAGCAATCGGAACAAGCTTTGGCTGATAAGATAGATATAACGTTGGTTTTTAGTCCATTGGGCTATGGAGTCATAATAGGGCTTTAATTGTGCAACAATTTCAAGAGTGGTCCAAGGGGCAAGTCATCTATATCACAAGATATTTGAGATTAAAATGATGGAATGGAACAATAAAAGTGTTGAAGGGGTGGAAACAGACACTAATTTCAACTAGGATTTAACAGTTTGTCCAGTAATAAAAACCTTTAAGTAACTGTTTTAAACTGACCAAAGGGCAGGGCTCACCATAAATCACTTTGAATAAGTTTGTATTAAAATTAACTTAATAGACAAACAATCCAGTAATTCACATAATTACTTTCAGAAATTATGAAAATAGATAAGACTCAACAAAGTGCAACCTAATATTAGTTAAGATATTTTTAAATCTAGACTGCTTTCAGCACACACTTAGGGAAACTTTCAGAATTACATTTGGAGAAAGAAGCTAGAAAAAAGCGCACACCATCACTTTTCTAATCCAACTTTACTAAGCAAATAATGAAAATAACATTCAAGAAATAGTAGGACGAGGGAACGCCAGCATTCCTAACTGCTTGAACTATATTGAATCATTCTTAAATAAACAATTTGAAGGAAAACATTGAGATAAAGCTTATCAGTCATAGAAGGGTACTGTAAACTGTAAATCCTAACTATATGCTTATTGTTCTTTATCAGAGAATAATGGACAAAATGGCATACATAAGGAGAGAACAATAACACAGAAAGAAGCACTTCACCAGTGATATAGACCAGGATCCCAAGAATCAGCTTGTTTATTGATGTCAATCCAGTTACAATCTTCAAGTCTAATGTTTCAGTTCAGAAATCATCTTCACTTCTCAGCCTAACTTATTTGACTACAAACAAAGCTTCAAGAGCCTTTGAACACTATTTACAGGTAGAAGTTTCGAGCACAAGTATGTTTCAAAGTTCTGCAATTAACCCTTTACAATGAGCTCCTCAATAAGACTTTATAGGAAAATGAGGAGGTCGAAGAGAGAAAAGATCTATGGGTTAAATTAATATAGATTTAATGTTTCTCGACCTTTGAGGGACTCAATGGAGAATTTCACATACATTTCCTCTATATTAATTGTTTTACATTAAGTATTTAAGTTTGCTGGAAGGTTTTGTTGAATTTAAGGTTTTGTGCCATCTCTGCAATAACTTTGTTTGGCTTGGAATAACTGCTCGGCTATATTAAGGAAAATATCCTCTGTTCTGGTCATTACTCAGCCCTATGTTGAATGCTTTGAGGCTACAAGTGGCATTGGTAGCGGAGAGGAATCAATTAGCCTTCGATTTGGCAGTGGAGGCTTTCTCTGTTTGATAGATATTTTTGATATTCTTTAAAAATTGTTAATTTGCTTTAATTTTGTATTTAATTGAGTGGATTAGGTTTTTGATTTTCGATCTTAGCCGTAATCCATCCAAACTATGTAAATCAGCTTCAATTCTTCATTTCTGGATGTGATTTGATCTTCAACACTGATACTCTTTGTTTTAAATATGCTTCGCTGTGTCTTGTGGATGTGCAGGTGCTACAGGGCTTTATAATGTTTATCAGTGCTCATGAAGCACCGATAAAACGTGGTGTCGAACTCTATAAGTGGATACTCTTTGAAAAATGAAAGCCTGGAGGATCGTCATCCTCGGCTTTAATTTTTCCTTCAAAATAATTTCAAAATCCTTTAAAACCTACACAATACAATATAAATTAGAAAATCCTGCATATTGGGTGAAAACTGCTTAGGAGGTTGTGGTTTAGGAGCATGGCCGTTGGATAAATGCATCCAACGGTGGAGATTGCGCGTTAAGATTAAAAGGGAAGCGATTAGAACAAGCGGTGGAAGTTTTAAGTCAGATCTGTTGATCTTGCAAAGATCAATGGTCGAGAGTGAACGGGGAAATACAATGGAGAAGGGTCACTTTTCGTGAAAATAGAAGAAATACAAAGGAAATGAGGGAAAATTCCTTTGGCAGAGGTAAAATCCACAGGAAAGAAAATTGGGGTTTCTGGATGATCATGAGCCATCGGATCAGATTGGACTTCGAGATCAATGGCGGAGATTGCTCGTTGAAAGCCCTTGGGAAAGGCGGAGGGCGATAGTGTAAAGGCCAGATTGAATCTGAGCCATTGATCTGCAGAGATCAATGGCGGGGAGCGCACACAATAATACATAATGAAAACAAGGGAAAGCAGTTTCGGGGGAGAAAACCACAAGTTTCGCGTAGCAAAATGGGAGAAAGGCAGTTTCACCTTTTTGAACGCAATATGTGTCAGAGGCCGCCACATGTCTTTTAAAAACTGCCTACATCGTGTAATTTTGAGGAATTAACGGTCGAGCATAAAATTACGCGAAACTGTGTGTCAGCCGTTAGATCTGGGGTCTTAGATCTAATGGTCATGGAAAGAGCGCAATATAGACAAGATGCGCGGGTGATAACAGGTGGGGCGGTTTTAATCAGGACCGTCCGATCATAGGGATGAACAACAAAGATCAAATCTGGGACGAGTAGGACCCAAGAGAGTCAGGCCTATCAGGACAAATCTGGGTTGTTAGATCTTTAACATGGACGATCGAGATCAATCTTCGGGGTTAATGAAATAATGTACAAAGCAGAGAATGGGTTAATATGGGTCGTTGATCTGCAGAGATCAACGGCTGAGATTGGCCGAAAAACATTATAAAGCAGGGCTACATAATTTTAACCAAGGTCGGGAAAATTGATCTGGACCGTCGGATTTTGACACATGGACGGCCCAGATGCAATCAGAGCTTTGAGATCAGCGGGGGTATGGACAGAGGAGCGCCGATGCGATTGTCTGTGGGTCATCAATCTGAGGATCAGATCAACGGTGGAGGATGAATCGGAGGTGGCCAATCGGAAGGGGGGTAAAATGCACCCAATGCAAAAACTCTGATGCGATATTCTCCCGATCGTTGATTGGTTCAAGATCGACGGTCGGGATTCGTTTAACACATGAACCGGCGGAAACCCTTTATAACATATGAAAACCCAAATTTTAATGAAAAACAAAGGTTTAACAGCTTCGGAGGTAGATTATATAAAGTGTTAAGCGCTCGATTGCAGGCCTTTGGTTTTGTGAATGAAACAAAGGATCGGGGCTCATATATAAAGGAGATAATCGCATTGGAGGTTTTATAAAAGCCAAAGACTTGCGCTCGCCGATTGCTCCCGATGCGATAAGCGCCCGATGGGCTTAGTGCCTGTTTCTAGGGCGTGGGCATATGTGGGGAAGTGGTTTAGGTCCTTAGCCCAAAGGGGCTTAAGCCTATAGTCAAAAAAACTTATTTTTTATGATTTTTTCAATGTTTTTTTATGGATTTGGGGGTTTTGGTAAGGTTTAAAAGTGAGTTTTAAACCTTAAAAAAGGATTTTAATGAAGGGAAAATGGGAAAAAATGGAAAATAGAGGAAAAAATGAGGTTAATGATGAAGGGAAAAAAGGAGTGAAATAAGGGAAAAATGGGGATTTTTGCAACAAGCTATTTTTTATGAAAACAGTAGATTTTCTTAATCCAAAAGGGAAATAGAAGTGAAGATTTAATCAAAGGATATGATGCCTTCATAATACTTCAAGAGATAACAATTTTGGCAATAAAAATTGTTTCTTAAAGGCTTCAAAAATGATTTAGCCACCATTTGGTATGACAAATTTTATAGGTGGCTAACAAGCATAACTTATATTTTGATTTTATTTTCCACACGTGCAATTTTTCAAGGTCGGCCTGAATTGTAATGTAGGCTCACAAGCCCAACAGATGTGCCACATACCCTCATTGATGGATATAAATTGAGAGACTTGATGCTCATTTTCTCATCATCTCATCACACACATTCCTCATGATCTGATTGGTTCATACAACCTAGAAGAGGCTTCTCTCTCTCCCATGTGTGAATCTAGATGCCAGAAATATAGATGATGCCGAAAATGGATGCCAGAAATCTTGATGCTGTAAATGGATGCCAAAAATCACAATGCCAGAAATATGGATGCCAAAAATATGGATGATGTCGGAAATGGATGCCAGAAATCTGGATGCCGGAAATGGATGCTGAAAATATGGACGTTGGAAATCTGGATGCCGACAATCCTTTTGTTGACTCGCGCTGATTTTTTGGGGAGTTGTCTCATGAGGTGTGTGTGACACTGAAGGAAGGTTGATCTTGTATGTGTTTGACTCAACCTTAGGGAGGTTGGAAGAGCTGGTTTGACCAGCCAAAGTCTTTGCTAGCTAGGGCATCCTGTTGACTACTGTCACAAACATTTCTCTCTATCTTTGCTAGACAAGAAGAATGGTAAATTCTAATTTATTATATTGGCTTTTCTTCTGTCGATCTTTTATTATGTTCTATCAACATTTACTTTAAATGATTATGTGATTTCTAATATGAATTGGGCCTATAAGTAAGATTGAAGTAAACCATTTTGAGCATAAAACATACCATGGTTATCTAAATTTAAGATGGTATCAGAGCTAAGGTGAAGACAAAGCCCAAGCTAGTGTGAAAAAAAATCATCGAAGAAGTTGTCCTATCAAGGACCAATGGCCTCCACATACAAGGGTTTCAAGAGTGATGATAAGCTGACTGATCAGTCTGATTATCATGCCTGGAAGATGTTTTGGGATTTGGTATTGGAAGGTCAAGAAGTCATGGACTATGTGCAGGGAAGATAAATGAGCCTCCATCAAATGCACTGGTTGCCACAAAGACGAAATATAGAAAAGGGGAACTCAAGGTGAAGATGATCATCAAGGATTCTATTCATAAGCACTTGGTTGCTTATATTTCCAAGCTGGGTACATCTAAAGAGATGTACGATAAGTTGGTTAGCATGTTCAGGGCTAGAAATTTTAATCAAGTTCTTTTCTTCAAGAACAAGTTGAAGAATATCAAGAAGGGTAAAGAATCATCTATTCAATCCTATTTTATGAGGCTCACAAAAATCAGGAATGATATCTTATCTATTGGAGAAGAAGTAGTTGATCAAGATATCGTTCTCATTGCTCTTGGAGGACTCCCCCGTGATTGGTATGTATTCAATACTACTATTTTTAATAATAATGTGATTCCTCATTTTCATGATTGTTGACGAGATGAACTCAAGAGGAGACTAGAATGATGGACAGAGACCATCCCTCAAATGGGAATGGAGGTGACCCTACTGCCGTTACATCTCATGCAAAGAAGAGGAAGGCTCACTCTGATCGAAGTGGAAATGGTCAAACTTTCAAGATATTAATGAATTCCAGGTATGATGAGTCCAATGTTGTTGATAAAAGAAAAATGAATATATTCTTATATTTTCCCTCACCGCTACATCTCCTCCCGACACCCTGGATGTCTAATTGATTGATAATGGTGCTTCAAGGCACCTCACTGGATATAAAGAATCCCTTTCTGATTTGATTGAGAAGGATACTAATTTGGAGATTTTCCTTGGAGACAATGCCACCTATCCAGTGAAAGGGACATGGACTGTGACCCTTCATCTAACTCAAGGTCAAGTCCTCCGCTTGCAAGATGTGTTGTACGTACTCGATTTGAAGAAGAATCTAGTTTCCATTTCGGCAATGGAAGAAAAAGGATTCAAGGTGGCATTCATCGATGGAAAGGTACGCATTTGGAAGAAGAACTTCAATGAAACTCTTACTATTGGTTTTAGAGTTGATACGCTCTATCAGGTTGGTGGAACTCCGTTAGTGGCCATGACATGTGACACAATTCTTCAAACCGAGATATGTCACCGGAGGTTTGCACACCTTCATTACAAATCCCTTCCCGAATCAAGGAATGTGGTGATAGGGATGCCCGAGTTCAAAGATGATCATGAAGGTGTTTTTCAGGGTTGTGTCGAAGGAAATCATACAAGGGGATCATTCCCCTCAAGTGTCACGAAGACATCTGATATTTTTCAATTGGTACATTCCTATCTATCTGGTATGATGCCTGTAACATCCTTGGGAGGATTCTTGTATTATATCACTTTTATAGATGACTTCTCCCATAAGAATTGGATATATTTGAAAAATAAGGATGAGGCATTCAAGTGGTTTCGTACCTTCAAGGCCTTGGTGGAAAATAAAACAGGGAAGAAGATCAATATTTTGAGGACCGATAATGGCACCGAGTATGAGTCGAATGAATGAAATTTGCAGGGAAGCTGACATTAAGAGGGATACCACTACTGTGTAAACTCCTGAGAAAAATGGTGTTGTTGAAAGAAAGAATAGAACCATTGTGGAAGCTTACCTTGCCATTCTTTATGACCAAGGTCTTCTGAAGTTTCCATGGGGAGAAGCTTCCAACACTACTGTGTATGCTCAAAATAGATGCCCACATTCTACATTGGACTCCAAAACTCTCGAAGAAGTCTTCTTTGGTAAGAAGTCCAATGTATCCCATTTTAGATTTTTTGGAAGTCCTGTTTATTTTAATGTGCGAAGGAAAAGAGAAGCAAGTTGGATTCTTATAGGAATAAAGGAATGTTTGTGGGCTATAGTGAAACTTTGAAAGCATATAGAATCTATGTTCCTGGTAAAAGGTAAGTGGATATTCTCCACGATTCCATCTTTTATGAATATGTTGCCCTCAGGAAAGTCATGGATATTCCTAGCTCAAAGGAAGACAAAGAAGAAGAAGAAGCAAGGAAGCTGGAAGAAGCGAATGATGAAACGATACTTGATGTTGAAGGTCTGATGGATCCTATTGATACACCTCCTTCAAATAAAAGGATATACTCATGCCTTAGATACACTCTCCAAGATGTCGAGAGACATATTGCTCCGAGAGGAACATTCCGTGAAAGAAAGAAGCTGAATAGGTACCAAGGGTACCTAGCAGCCATGAGAACTATTGTACAATTTGAGCCTGGAATATTTGAAGAAGTCGTAAAGCAACAAGTTTGGAAGGATTCTATGCACGAATAATATGAGTATATTATGAAGAATTATATCTGGGATGTGGTCCCAAGACCAAAGGACAAATTTGTTGTCACCAAGAATGGAGCCAATGGAAGTGTTGAAAAGTACAAGGCAAGATTTGTTGCTCGAGGCTTCTCTCAAAAAAAAGGTATAGATTATGACAATATATTTTCACCTGTTTCCCGGCACCACCATCCCATCGATCATTACCCTTGCTGCAACGCAAGGATTGATCCGGATTTATGCAGGAACGCAATAGAATAAACATATAAACATGAATATAGAGATGCAGCGGAAATAACACTTCATTTCATTAATATCAACGAACTGAATTTTGCTTACAGACAGAATGGAAATAAAACTAGCTAGGGCGCTGGTAGCTATCTCTGAGAAGAGATGTGGCGACCTCTGGAGCCTGCGAGCGTGATACAATGAGGCTCGAGGGCCTATTTATTATTTAGAAACAATGGAGAACCCTAAACATCCAAAAACCTAACCCTAGGAGATGAAGCGCCAAAACTATGCATGACCTAGTTTGTGAGTAGTTGAGTGTTTCAACTTTGAGCGCCTTTGGCATAAGTCTCCGTTTGACGCGTACCATACCTCGTTAGAAAGATCTATCAGGGACTACAAATTTGGAGCAGGCAACATATAGTCACAACAATAGTCATGGACCCATGTTGCCCTACGTTTTCTGGCGACTCGTTTAGGGCCTCAAAACGGCTCCAGAAGTTTAGGACCCGAAAAACTGCTAAAAATAGTAAACTGTGCCGAAACTGAAAAACTGAAATAGACAATGGTGGAGCCCCAAGTGGAATAGGCGGGTGACCACCAATATCCACCTGGATCAAGGATGGAGTCTCCAGCTGATGGATGTGAATACTGCTTTCTTACATGGTTCAATCAAGGAAGAGGTCTATGTGGAGCAACCTTTGGGGTTCGAAGTCCAAGATAGAGACACATATGTGTACAAGTTGAAAAAATCCCTTTATGGGTTGAAGCAAGCCCCCAGGGCTTGGTATGAGAGGATTGATAGCTACTTGATGAAGTTTGGCTTCACTCAAAGTGATGCAGATCCAAACCTTTATTTTAAGGTTGATAAAAACAGACCTCTCGTTCTAGTTCTTTATGTGGACAATCTCTTCCTAATAGGTGCTGACCCTCGTATTCATCAATGTAAGAGGGAGATAGCTTCTGCGTTCAAGATGAAGGACCTAGGACTGATGAACTATTTCCTAGGTTTGGAGGTCTAGAAAAATCCAGGTGAGATTTTCCTTTCTCAAGGAAAATATGTTGTGAAGCTGCTAGAGAGATTTAGGATGGTGGATTGTAAGTCTGTGTCGACACTGATGGAACTCAAATTTAAGAAATTGTGTGGAAGCGTTGTTGGGCCCGAGCTGGGAAATCCCACCGAGTATTGACAACTCGTAGGGGCCTTAATGTTCTTAATGAACTATCGTTCGGACGTATGTTTTGTAGTGAACACTTTGAGTCAACATATGGTTGACCCTCATCACATTCACTGGATTGGTGCCAAGAATCTATTGAGAAATATTCGGGGCACAGGCAACCATGGGCTGAGATACACTGTCAGGAGTATGAGGCTCCTTGGATATACTGATGCTGATTGGGTAGGGAATGTGGTGGATTGTAAGAGCACATCTGGATGTTGCTTCACCCTGGGTTCTGCTTCAATCTCTTGGATAAGCAAGAAGCAAAAATCGGTTGCTTTGAGCACCGCTGAGGCCGAATACATTGTAACGAGTTTGGCCTGTTGTGAAGCTGTTTGGTTGAGAAATATCTTCAATGAGCTATTTGGGCATGTGCTAGATATCACCATTATCCTTTGTGATAAAAAAAGTGGGATTCTTCTTTCTGAGAATCCCGTGTTCCATGACCGATCCAAGCATATTGATATTAGGTACCACTTTGTCTGGGACATGGTACATCGATGTTCCATAAGGCTCGATCATATTGGGACTGATGAGAAGGTTACATATACTCTCACAAAGCCCCTAGGGAAGGTAAAATTCTTAACCTTCTGTGAGAAGCTTGGAATCGTGGCTAAACCCTATTGTGAGGGTCCCTCTTGAGTTGGACTATTAGCTCTGGGAGCTCCAGGGGGCTTGGGATAGCTTCTTGCACCTATAAGAAACTACAGGGCTAGGTTCGTAGAACCTTATTGGTGTGCTACTTCCCCATCGTTATGATATTGAGCTAGTCCAACCTCTCTTTGATCTATGCCCTGCATGCATCCTACCCATGGAGTTTTGGACTCATGGGAAGTACCTATCATTTGGAAAATGAGGTGAGAAATGTGGATAGAGACCAATAGTATGACCGATGGAAGCACCAGGGATTTCCATACTCTCTATTTCTAGGATGGGATGTGTCCAACCACTTGATCTGGGATCAAGTCTGGATGAGGTTCTTACCTCTAAATTGACTTCGGGTCAGTATGTGACTCTCTTGAGTCCCATTGAGGTTTTAACCTCTAAGATGACTTCAGGTCAGCGTAGTGTGTTGTCTTTGTGACTCACTCTCGTTGTGTGAAGAAGAGAAAAAAAGCATGTTACAATAGGATGACACAGGAGTGCAGGATGATGTATGATAGTACATTATGGTAATGTATTTCAGGATGGCACAGGTGGACATATGGATTTCTCCCTAGTTGAGAGGGAGTGTTAATTTTGGGCAACCAGGTCCAAATTCCATGCTGCATTGCTCATATGATGATGATGATATTTTTTTTGGATTCCTCTTTCAGAGAGGTGCAAGATTGATCTAAATATCATCTTGTTTGGATGAGCATAACTTATATTTTGATTTTATTTTGCACACATGTGCAATTTGTCAAGGTCGGTCTGAATTGTAATGTAGGCTCACAAGACCAACATATGTGTCACACACCCTCATTGATGGATATAAATTGGAGAGAATTTGTGCTATTTTGGTCATCATCTCATCACACAAATTCATCATGATAAGATTGGTTCGTACAACCTATAAGAGGCTTCTCTCTCTCCCACGTGTGAATATGGATGTTGGAAATATGGATGATGCCGGATATGGATGATGCCGGAAATGGATGTCAGAAATATCGATGTTGAAAATATGGACACTGGAAATATGGATGTTGGAAATATGGATGATGCCGGAAATAGGTAATATATTTTGTTGTATATTTTGTCATTAATTGTGGAAATTAATGACTAAATCAATTACTAAATTAATGACCAAATTTATGACTATTTATACTACTAGACGATAAAACCGAGACAACCAATTAATGACTCAGTTGAAAATGACTAAAATTTGGTCTCATTATAAGATACTGTAAATTAGCTACTACTAGTCACTGAATAAAAAATGGTCATTTATATGAAAATTTTAGTCATTGTTTTAGTAACTAATTAGCGATTTTGTACTAGTGATAGGAAGAACCAACTGTTATTTTTCATTCCTTGTCCTCCTCCTTTTTCGGCTCCTTTTTTTGAACCTATTCAAATCATATATATGATCCATCTCGTCAACCTTAATCAACTTCCCATGATTCATATCCAATGGAGGAAACCTTGGAATCGTTCATGGAGTCTAGGGTGAATACTAGTCCTTCCATTCCTCAAGATGATATTACCATTCTTAACCTCAATTTTGAATATGGTTCCACTGAACATATTACTTCTTCAAGGGACACCTATCATCCTTTTGTAGAAATTTCCTGTTTTTTCCAAACCCCGGTTTCAGTATCACTTATTTCTCCTTTTGGTTAAATGCCCTTTCCCATATCCTTACATTCAACACTCAGAAAAATAATTTTTATTTGCTGAAACAGCAATCACTTTGCTGAAACAGAAATCACTTTGCTGAAACACAAGTTACTTTGCTGAAACACAAATTACTTTGCTGAAACACAAATTCTGGAAAACTTTTACAGAATGCTGAAACTACAGAAATAAAACAAAACACACAGCAAGCTGAAACAGTCATTCAACACATTTGAACACTGAGATTTTTGGTCAACTTGACCCTGGAAAACCCCCCTACAACTCTTGGGGAAAACCAGTCTTGAGAGCTCCTTCTTATTTCTGAAAAAATGCTTTTACAGAGAGGCAGAAATTACAGCAAAAATTTCAGCAACTAAACAACAGTACTTATCTCGATTTCCGTGCATTCACTCCGCCTTGGAAAATGTGCAAAACAGGAAAAACCCAAAACAGAAATTTTACAGCATTTATGACAGCATTAAATGCTGAATGAGCTTCTCGATTTTTGTGCCCAGCTGTACGGCCGTACTGCTGTACGGACTGTACGGAAAACCCAATTGCTTCTTCTCCTCAAAATCTGCGCTCCTTTGCCTCGAAATCTGTGCCGAAACTGACTGTACGGCTGCTGTACGGATTTCCAGAAATCTGTACCACCAAGCAGCAGTCTCTCTCCTCGATTTCTGTGCCCAGAATTAAATGTTGAAGCTGCTGTACGGTTCTCCTTGAAAACTGTGCCTCTCTCCCTCGAAAAATGTGCCCAACACTTGCTGTACGGATTTCTGCCTTGGAACCCGTGCCTCCTTGCTGTTGTACGGACTTTGCTGAAGTTTCTATCAGCTGCTCTCTTTCTCCTCTCTGCTTAGAAATCTCCCTTGCTCTCCTTCTCCTGCTCTCTCAATCTGCTCATGAGAGAATGAATGACCTTTTCCTCCTTTTCCTCCTTTAACCTAACCCTAAGTGACTTTTGGGGAATCCCTAAATCCAATGGCTGAGATAGATTGAGATCTAGGGCTGAGATTAAATGCTCATTTAAATCTCACTTTCTATTTTTTAATTCACCCCACTTTAATAAAGACCCACTTAGTCATTTATTTCCAAAGTCACTTTTTCCTTTTCTAATTTTACATTGACTTTATTAAAAGTCACTTTAAAATTAGACTTTAGTAACTTTATCACTTAAAGTCACTTTTAAATTAGATTTGACTTTATAATTTTATAAAGTCACTTTAGTAACTTTATCACTTAAAGTCACTTTAAAATTAGATTTGACTTTATAAAAATTATAAAGTCACTTTAGGAGAAAAAATTAAATTCTTTTTGGACACTTTTCCCTAGGCCAAAGATCAAAGCCTTAGGGAACCACCTGTCCTCCGGTACCAAATTTCAACACTCCCTCTTACCGAGGAAGGTGTTCCTCACCACTCCCATCTTGTCTCTGAAGTAGACATGCTTGTCCCGTGGTAAGGCTTTGGTAAGAATATCTGCAACCTGCTCATCAGTGGGAATATACTCAAGCTTCACAGCTCCTTTCTGAACATAGTCTCTGATGAAGTGATATTTGATCCCGATATGCTTTGACCTGTCATGAAATACTGGATTCTCCGTGAGTTTAATACAACTCTGATTATCACAAGAATCACCTATATTCTAATAATCTACTGGGACCAATAAAGTCAAATAACATCTTAAGCCATGGCTCACAACTAGCTAGACTGCCATACTCGTTCACAATTTCATATACCATCACGTTTCACTAACTACATATAACCACAACCCAACCGTAAAAATAGACTCCCAAGTGCCTTTCCATCACAACTCCGCTCACCCAGAACTACAACTCGCTAATCTGTACTCCATCCCGCTCAGAAACTCCCCTCATAATCCACTCGTCCCCCCGTATATCGCACGTGTTTTGCAGCCACCCAGTGAACCTTCCTAGGCTCACACATAAACTGACTCATCGTGTTGACTGCAAAACAAATATCTGGTCTAGTGTTGACCAAATACATGAAGGAACCAATCAGCTGCCTGTACAATGTGGGATCCACCAACTCGGAATCTGAAGCATGAAGCTTCTTCCAGTTGGTGATCATCGGTGTCGACATGGGTCTACAATCCTCCATGTGGAATCTGCCAAGGATGTCCACAATATACTTCCCCTGCCCCAGGAAGAAATGCCCCTCCTCCTGCCACACCTTCAAACCCAAAAAGTAATGCATCAAGCCGATGTCCTTCATCTCAAACTCCACCGCAAGATCTCTCTTGCAGTGCTCTATGAGTCTCTCTGCACCTGTAATGACTAAGTCATCCACATACAGCACCAGAATGAGAGGCTCCTCACCTATCACAACATAGTAAAGGTTCGGATCTGCCTCACTCTTTGTGAAACCCATCTTCTGCAAGTAAGTATCTATCCTGGAGTACCAAGCTCTGGGAGCTTGCTTCAGGCCATAAAGGGCCTTCTTCAGTCTGCACACATGGGACTCCTTCCCATGCACCTCAAAGCCCTGTGGCTGCTCAATGTACACCTCCTCCCGTATGAAGCCATTGAGAAATGCGGTCTTCACATCCATCTGGTGGATCTTCCAACCCATCTCTGCTGCTATCGATATAATGGAGCGGATCGAAGTATATCGAGCCACGGGAGCGAAGGTCTCCTCATAATCAACTCCCTCTACCCGGGAGAACCCTCTAGCCACAAACCTCGCTTTGAATTTCTCAATGCTGCCATCTGCAGCATGCTTTACCTTGTAAAGCCATCTGGAAGTAACCACGGATTTTCCCTCGGGCCTCGGCACCACCTCCCAAACATCATTCTTCATGATAGAAGAATACTCCTCCTGCATGGCCTCTCTCCAGACCTGCTGGCTAGCTGCCTCCTCATAGCTAGAAGGCTCAGAGTCTAAGATGTTGGCAGCCATTTCCATGTAGCTACAAAACCTCTTAGGTGGTCTGCTCTCTTTGATTGGCTTCTTAGGCTCCTCTTAGGCTCAAGAACAGATGTGGCATCTCAAGGTGTCCTGATTCATTTGGGCTTCCTATTCCCCGAGTGCACTTCTCCTGAGAATAAAACTCTCCTCTCAACATCAGAGCCCCGAACTCCCGACCGCCTTCGTTGTCCTCGTTCACACCCAACCTCGTAGATGCCTCAAATTGCAGAACCGTCCATCGCGGGACTCCCAAGAACCGCCTGGTGGAATGCTCGCGTGGTCGCCCATAGCACTGTCCTCCGACTCACCCGCCACTCCCAATCGACCCGACCTGACATCGTCATAGATGTACCTCCTGATCCCTGCCCACTGGATCCCTGTGACTGACTCAGCTGCTACTGAGAGTCTGGCTGATCCAGATACTCTAACTCCCGTGACCTCCTAAAGGCCCTATCCTCCTCGAATTTCACATCCCGCCCGACAATAACTTTCCTCTATGAAGGAATGTAAATCCGAAAGGCCTTTGAGGTCTCACTGTAGCCCACAAAGATATCTTCTTTTGTAATTTCTAGTTTGGTCCTCTTCTCCTTGGGTATGTAGGAGTATGTGATGCACCCAAAGATACGAAGATAACCAATATCAGGCTTCTTCCCAGAAAAATCCTCCTCCAGAGTCATGTGCCCCAAGGCACGATGCAGACTCCTGTTCTGCAAATAAACAACTGTGTTGCAGGCCTCTGCCCACAAAAACAATGGCAACCCCTGATCATGCAACATGGCTTTGGCAGCCCCTCCAATGGATCTGTTCTTCCTCTACACAACCCCGTTCTGCTGGGGGTTGTAAGGAACAGTGAGCTCCCTCCTAATGCCTGCCTCCACACAATAGTCAACAAACTCTCCAAGGGTGTACTCTCCTCCATTGTCCGACCTTAGGGACTTGATCTTCCGACCTGTCTGTGTCTCCACAAGAGCTCTGAACTCCTGAAACCACTTGAAGACCTCACTCTTGGTCTTCAAGAAATAAATCCAGGTCCTCCTGGAGTGATCATCAATGAATAACACATAGTACTCATATCCACTCAAGGAAACATGAGACATCCGACCGCTCACATAGGAATGAATCAAATCAAGTATCCCAGTCGCTCTGCTGTCACTGCTGGGAAAAGGGGATTTGGCAAACTTGCCCATCGCACATCCTCTGCAAGTATCAAAGTGATCAGTACTGAACTCTGGCACACCTGTAGTGATCTCCCGCAAAGTCCTCAAGGCTCCATGATGCATGTGCCCCATCCTGCGGTGCCAAATCTCACACTGCTCAGAACTGCTAGCTCTGTTGTCGGTACTGCTGCTCAATGCCAAAAGGGACTGAAATGCAAACTTGTACACCTTTGCATGGCGTACACCTATCACTCTAGTTGAATCAGCTGGAGTGCCCCTGGGATACATCAACACTTGTCCTCCCCTGAACAGTACCTCATATCCTCTGTCCTCCAAAGCTGAGACGGATATGAGGTTCTTCCTCATCCCTGGCACATAAAGAACATCTGACACTTTCAAGGGAGGTTTGGACTCCCTCTGAAATGTCAATGTTCCCACACCGACTGCTCTAACAACTCTGTCATCACCGAGTACTACCTCTACATCAGTGCCACTCTCTGAAAGCTCTGAGAAGTACTCACGGACTCCTGTCATGTGACGTGAAGCCCCATTGTCCACATACCAGATACCCGAAGATGCTCCGCTAATCGAGGGAAATGCATGCTCCCTCTGAACCTCTATGGAAGATAATCCTGCACTAGAAGACTCACACGCAATGAACCCAAACTCCCGGTCAAAGCGATCTGCAAAGTCCTCAACCTCTGCTGAAGCTGCCATGCTCTAGTTCTTCCCCTTCTTCTTCTTCTTCTCTGGACACACAACTGCATAGTGTCCCATCTTCTGACAATTCCAACACTTCACTTTGGAATATTCCTTCTGTGAGTTATCCTGTTTACCTTTACCTTTGCCTTTGCCCCCACCATTGCTTGTGGAAGCCTGCTTCTTCCCTTTGCCTTTATTGCGCCCTGCCAACAGTGCTACATCCTCATCCTGCTCAACTGGCTTGGCTGCCCCAAGCTGACCTTTCCTGATCTCTGTCTGAATGCAATCATCCCAAAACCTCTCACATTTGGGAAGGGTCTCACGTGCACAAACCCCATCAGCAAAGTTCATCCATGAACGGGGGAGGCCATTCACTGCAATCCGCACCAACTCAGTGGGTGGAATGGCCTCTCCAATCGCTTCCAACTCATCTCTCACATTAGTAATCTTTGTGAGATATCCAGCTGCACTATCATTGCCCATCTTAATGGTCTTCATCTTCTCCTTCAGGACCATTTTTCGGTTCTCATTGGTACTCTGGTAGAGATTGGACAATGCTGTCCACATCTCATGGGCATTTCTCTTCCCTCTCACATGAGGAATGCAATGGTCTTTGATTCCGTCTAGAATCAACCTCTTACCCTTGTTGTTCTTTTTATTATATGCTGCCAACTGAGTAGCATCAGTAGGCACATTCACAGGGTTCTGTGTGGTATGCACCATAACGTCCCAGACTTCTGCCTCCTCAAAGATACTCTGCATTCTCTCCTTCCAAATGCTGTAATTGGAATGCCCATCCAACCTATCCTCCACCCTTAGTCCCAAAGACATCCTGCTGTCCTAAAATTGAAAAATAGCACTGCTGTAGTAAAGGTAAAAACTGTTGTTTGTGAAAAATCAGCTTGCTAGAATTTTCTGAGTGAAAAATCAGCAGGCTGTAATTTTCCTCCTTGTTGTCCCAAACTGCCCTTCAGCACTCAAGCTCTGATACCATGTAGAAATTTCCTGTTTTTCCCAACCCCGGTTTCAGTATCACCTATTTCTCCTTTTGGTTAAAGGCCCTTTCCCATATCCTTACATTCAACACTCAGAAAAATAATTTTTATTTGCTGAAACAGCAATCACTTTGCTAAAACAGAAATCACTTTGCTGAAACACAAGTTACTTTGCTGAAACACAAATTACTTTGCTGAAACACAAATTCTGGAAAACTTTTACAGAATGTTGAAACTACAGAAATAAAACAAAACACACAGCAAGCTGAAACAGTCATTCAACACATTTGAACACTGAAATTTTTGGTCAACTTGACCCTGGAAAAACCCCCTACAACTCTTGGGGAAAACCAGTTTTGAGAGCTCCTTCTTATTTCTGAAAAAATGCTTTTACAGAAAGGCAGAAATTACAGCAAAAATTCCAGCAACTAAACAACAATACTTATCTCGATTTCCGTATCTTACCCGCCTTGCAAACGCAAAACAAGAAAAACCCAAACAGAATTTTACAAAGATTTATACAAAGATTAAATGTTGAAACAGCTTCGATTTTTGTGCCTACTCGTACGACCGCATCACGTACATCTACCGTACGAAACTCCACCACTTGTCGTTTCTCTCAAAATCTCAAAAATCTCGTGTCTTTGCCTCAACTGTGCCGAAACCGACCGTACGATCGTTGTAATGATTTCGTAAATCATATCATCATAGCCTTCTCTCGTATTTCATGTCTTTAACTGCTCCGTAATTAAATGTTGAAGCTGTTGTACTGCTTCTCTTGAAAACCGTGTCTTCTCCTCGAAAATGTGCCTAACACTAGTCGTAGCATCACTAAGTCCTCTTGCTCCTTGTCATTTGACTTTGCTTAAGTTTCTTATCACTCGCTTCTCTTTCTCTCTCGTTTCGTAAATCTCCCTTTGCTCTCCTTCTCCTCTCTCAATCTGCTCATGAAAGAATGAATGACCTTTTCCTCCTTTTCCTCCTTTAACCTAACCCTAAGTGACTTTTGGGGAATCCCTAAATCCAATGGCGGAGATAGATTGAGATCTAGGGCTGAGATTAAATGCTCATTTAAATCTCACTTTCTATTTTTTAATTCACCCCACTTTAATAAAGACCCACTTAGTCTTTTATTTCCAAAGTCACTTTTTCCTTTCTAATTTTACATTGACTTTATTAAAAGTCACTTTAAAATTAGACTTTAGTAACTTTATCACTTAAGTCACTTTTAAATTAGATTTAACTTTATAAAAATTATAAAGTCACTTTAGGAGAAAAATTAAATTCTTTTGGACACTTTTCCCTAGGCCAAAGATCAAAGCTTTAGGGAACCACCTATCCTCCGGTACCAAATTTCAACAGATGATTGTCCTGGAGGGCCGATCAATGGTCGGCTGCTAAAGCGATACCACTTCTGAGTATTTTTTGCTGATTTCATCATCATTGTATATATCATTTTACTTTTGTTTTATTGCAAGTGTGTACTGATCTCTCATCTTCATTCTGGGGCCCGGAGCGAAGGTTATAATTCGGGAGATGGAGGTTAGTTGGTTTGAAGTTTGTCAAGTCAGTTTTATCAGCCTTTTCAGTTTAAAAATCGAGTCAGTTTTGGTCAAGTTTCAGTCGGTTTTTAGTTAGGTCTGCAGTCAATAAATGTATCAAAAGTTTGTGTTATCTGTTGAAATAATGACTCCATCTCCCAATGGATGAAGGCACTATCTGAATCTCCCAGAGATCTATCGTTCTTGGCATCTCCTCGGAGCCACCATCCCCCATTGGAGCCAATGTTAGAGTCAGTCCTTACAGCCCTCCATCAGAGATCAGTTTGCTTTTTGCATATCATTCTTAGGAGTCTCGCTCATTCCACTTCATTGCATTTCGTTAGGGGCATGCCATTGACTGATGACGGGGTCTGGTTGTCTTGTGTTTCCTCATGCTTGTACCTACAGGGCTAATTAAAATTCCTCAAAAATCACTAAAGTTCAGGTCACTTCCTTCATGGTCATAAATGATTAGTTTCGTCAAAAAGAGTCTTCAGTCCTAGAGTCTAGGGTTTTTATTCTTTGCATACAGGTAATAAAAGCCCGCAGGCCATGAGGTTGGTTTCAAAAAGTTCCTATTTCACGTTTTTATTATCAAAAGAATTTGAAGAGTCAAGACATTTCTAGTCCAAAACTCTGTTTTGGAACTAGAAATTGTCAAATTTCATTGTTGTAATAATTTTGTATTTGTTTCATTGTAAGAAAGTTCCAGAGCAAGCCTCTGATCTTTGCCAAAGCCAAATGCCAAATCCCTGCAAAAAAACAACCAAGTGTCATTAGTCCAAGACTCAGAAAAAAAGTTCTGAGTCAAAGACAGAATTGCATTAAAATGACAAAGTGCCAAACATTATAAAAAAATCGAGGTGGTGAAGTGGAAGGCCGAAATCGTGTTTTACAAATTTGTGGACCGGAACTAGAGGTGTGCGCTACGCGCAGAGAAGGCACGCTACTCATATAGAGTGCGCTATGCATATAGCCTCCCCAGCCTGTGTAAAATAGCAAGGGCGCTACGCACATGCAGCGCGCTACGCATTGGGTGAACGCGCTACCCATACAGTCTCAGAGCCAAAAATTTTTGCCCTTGCGTCCGGTTTCATGCCCAAACGCCTCAATCAGCTTGCAAGTAGGTTCTCCACCATTGTTAAGTGATTTTTGAACATGATTGTGGTGTTTTTAAAGTGGGGAAATTAGTTTGTTTGATGTGGACAGAGGTGAAACCCTTGGTTCATTGTAAATTCATTTCTTGGGGTTTGAAAAACATGTTGATAGTCTTGTGAAGGGTTTGCAAACTTCTGTGATTGGTATATATGCTCATGCCTATATTGCTTGTGGCACCCGGGCACATTATGTACATCATCCTCACACCCTTTCTTTGCCATTGTACCACTGCTTTCACTATGATTGTCATCCTCATTTTAGCACTGCTCCTTATTCATGTTTTCACATAGTCTCATGATTCACTTGTCCATATCCTCCATTGACATTATCAGAACACTATTATCATTGCTATGGTTTTACTATGGTCATTGTCAATGTTTCTTATTCTCTATTGACAAACACAGCCTCATTCTCATTTTCTCTTTGACAAATCTGGGCCAGCATTGCAAAGGTTGTACACTACATTACACTTTTTCTACTCATTTGTCAAATTCACTTGTGATCAAAACAGTGACTGTTTTTATGCCAACTCACTTAACAGAGATATTACCACTATGGCTTGTTTCCTATGATGCTTTGGTACATAAGTAACATGTTTGGGTTTTGAGAATACATTGTCTTCACTACACCTATATCAACATACATATTGCAGACTTCTGGTTTTCAAAGCCATGTCGGACACGGATTCAGTTTATGAGCAGGAGTATGACAGTGATTCCACAACAGAGGGTAATGTTCCACGGAGGTCTCACAAAGGTGGCAAAGGTGGTAGGCATCTCAGGGAAGAGCCTACTTATTTGGCTCAATTGTAGGCTTTCCTGATTGCAATGGATTGTGTTCAGCGTCAAGCATGTTTCCAATACTGTGAGATGATTTCACAAACCCAACATCATCGTGAACTAGCTCGTCTATTTGTTCTACGTTTACATGATGGCCGTGTAAACCTCGCCGGAGTAGATTTCATTCTGTCACCAGAGACTATTGCTCAGGCCACCGGGATACCAAATATAGGAGAGGAATGGAACAAACGTCAGCAGTTAGAGAAATTCCACTATGAGCCATACATCAAACCTGGGTATATGAGGCACCTGAGCAGATTTTTTCCTTTCAGATTCCTGAAGGATGAGTTTGCACCATTGATGAAACTCATCATTCGTTATTTCAGTTGTGAGGGCAGATTCTCGCGTCTCTATGCGTACCATGTCCGTTTGTTGATGCATTTCACGAGGGTACGTATGATGAACATTCCATACTTCATGTATCGCAACATAGAGAGGATGATGATTTTTGTACAGAAGAAGACCCCAATACAGCAACATAGAAGTATATATCATTACGCTCTGATCAAGATCGTAGTGGTACATCAGTTGACACAGCAGGGCATTACTTGGAAGGATTTCATCTCCCGTGACTTCTTCACAGCGCGACAGCCGCCTCTCGAGGTAGTTCATGATGAGGGAGAGCCTTCATACCAGCCTGACATTCCTGAGATCGAGCATATAAGTGCTCCATTGTTTGTGACATACCAGCGAGGCCACAGGGCCTTATTTGCAGCTACACGACGAGTATTATCTCCACCAAGGGTGGAAGGGGTCTCGTTGACTTTATCAGCGGCGCGAGTATTATCTCCACCAAGGGTGGAAGGGGTCTTGCCTTCTTCTTCAGTACAGGTACAGATCTAGGATAGAGGCAAGAGGCCTATGCATGATGGGGGCCCTTCAGGAGGCCGGGACACTGATTTCACGATCATTGATGTTGATGCGAGCTCTCCTAGCTCGAAACTGAAAGAGATCATCCAGGAACAAAAGGCCGAGAATGACACGCTGAAAGAGAAATTGCAGAGGGCTCATTAGGTGAAGAAATACCTGGATCAACGTAACAAACAGCTTGAGGATGAGCACACACTTTTAGAGCTGCGGCGAATCCGTGAGGATCGAGAGTTGGCCCGAAAGAGACCTGGTGATATGACACCGACTGAGCGAGAGGCCGAAATCACGCATGTTAACATTCATCTGGAGAAGTTGTTGGCGAAAGCCAATAGAGACAAAGACATGCTTCATCAAATGAAAGGGTATTATTGGGCATGCATGCATGTCTGCAAAGCAAAAATGAAGATTCTGAAGAGGAGATTGAGTGAAGCACTAAAGCGGCGAAAGAGGCATGATCCACTCCGGATTTTGGCCGAGGCCTCGTTGGCTGGGCATGATACATGATGGAGGGTCTTCGCTCCAAATTTGAGCAAATTCGGAGAAATTTTTGTCATTTTGAAATATTTTGGTCTCAAAACAGATTTTTCAGTTATATGAGTAGCATGTCGACGCGCTCGCTTATGATTGGGACACTTGCTGAAGGAAAAATTTATATTTTTGGGTTTTTCATGGTAATTTATGCATGATCCAGCATTTCTGAAGCATTTCATTAAGTTCTAGATGATCAAAGGGCCCAAAAACACCATGAAAACCACCTTTCTGCCACCTTTTGTACCAGCAAGAAGTACTTCCGGGAGAGTGAATTTTTGGAGGGGAAAATGAGCTCCAAATTGGGAAATTCCACTTGGGTTGGATATCCAACATCCAGGGATTTCCAATGAGCTATCATGAGCTCAATTTGGATGCTAGGAAGTGCCCCAAAAGTAGGCTGAAAGACGCGCTACGCGTATGGCTCAGGCGTCGTACGCATACAGATTTTTGGCTAATTTTTCACCTTCTAGCTCAGAATTTCGGCCAGTTGAACCAGTTTTTCTTGTGGATGAAATTTTTGAGTTATCTTGATGTAAATTTATGGTTGGAATGTAATTTGGACTCACTCTTACCTATTCTAGATGATTCACTCTTAAAAAATTAAAAATCAAATGTAAGAATCAGTTTCCTCCCTTTTAGAGGCAAGTTGTTTGGATGCCTATATTCTAGCTCCTTGTTTAGAATTAGTTGGAACTGCTCCTAGAATGAGGAATTCGACCCCTAGAGGTGTGGGAAGGGGTTAGGAGGTCTATATGATGTAATTTCTGAGACATTCTACAGGTTGGACTCTTGGGAAACTTTTGGCACACTATTGTACATATTTTTCATATTTTGGCTAAGGAAAGATTAGAGGTTTTGCAGCACCTGTTGGGATTCTTGTGGCTTTCAGTTCTTGATGGTGTTTTCTCTCAGTTATTTGTAAGTTCTTTCATGTTTAATGTATGCCATTCCCTTCTTATGCTTCTGAAACTAAATGAATGAGTAAATGAGGTTGAATCCATTGATTTAAGTGCTCTGCCTTTGAATTTATTTAGTTTTACATGTTTTCACCTGTTTGGAGAGGATCCATGTTCTCCCTTTCCCTCTTCAGATCCTTATCATTCTGATCCATCCATACACCTGATCAAAAGCATCAAGACTATTGCCTACCTCGCCCCAACTCAAAATCTGCAAAGATCTGGCCTTATCCCCGGACCCAAAATTGTTTTTTCCCATTTCTCCAACAAAAACCCAAAAACTTTAAATCAAAATTTCCTATCTCTTTACTAGCCTAAAATCCGTACCAATTATAAGTCATCTCGAACCCTATTGCTCATTTTATCGAGATAGACCCGGAGAGAGCCCTCTCCTGTCCTCGTAGGGCTAGCTACGAGGCTGAGCGTGGTTTGATGTAGCCTTGAGTTTTACCTTATTTCAGCCTAAGGTAGATTTGAGCGCTAACATAGTGGTGACCATACTGGGGAAAAATAAAAATCTCAATGGTTTTCTTGTTGATGTGTTTGTTTCATGAGTCTTAGACAGAGTCTGAAGTCACGCCAGGTAGCTTTCGAAACGATTTTTCCATGCATAAGCGGAAGTAGATAAATGCTGCTTCAATTGATCTCCGGTTAGCTTGTGAATGCAGCACTTGATTTGCAAATCACCCCAGTATACTTGTTCGTTCTAGACCTTTGGATGATGGAGTCTAGAAGTCGATAAGCTGAAGATAATTGATTGTGTCCCTTGAAATTTTTTCCCGAGTAGATCAATACACTGGCTTCAAGAAGGCATACCAGATCAAATCCTGATCCAAATCCGCCTCCAGTATATGAAAACCCCAACTTAATCCCAAGAATTTTCTGTCGAGAAACTCCTATTATTCCATTGGTCAAATATAACTCATTCCCCACTGTTTTTGAATATATTGATGATATTGAATTTGATGATCAATTTGAGTTATCATTGTTTGAAACCAAATCCGAAAGTGCCACTAGTTCTACCATCATCAATCCTGAGTTCATCAAGTATTTAGAAGTTGAGAAAGCAAATAGATCTATCGACAATTATATTCTGAATCTGCAAAATTCCATTGTGGCAACCAACATTCCCAAATTCATTGAATCTGCTTCACAAACTCTCGGACCATCTGAGATTGCATCTAGTTCACGGATTCCCATTGAACCTCCCTTTATTTCTACCATTCCCGTACAGCCTGATATCTCTGATCAGCAATCAGCAGTAGTTTCTCCTCCATCTCCACCGCATACACCTCGTTCACCTACTGCTCCCATTCCTCCTGTTTCTCCGAGACAGCAGATTATAAATCCGCCAAGAGCCATGGCTACGAGGTTTGCACCTCTTGTTTTACCTGCAAATTTGGATCCTATGCTTGTTGATTATCAGAGCAATATTCCCATATTTTTTGGCATGCCACAGAGTATATCTGCTCAGTAGCATATTGTCAGAATGACAAATTTCTTGGACCTGCATGAAATAGATGAAGAAAATGTGTCTATGAGGTTGTTTGCCCAGAATTTTGGAGGTGAGGTTCGTAAATGGTTCATAGCTTTACAGGCCGGAAGTATCAACACATTACAAGAGCTTCAAACACAATTTTTAGACCGATGGGAGATGAAAAAAGATCCGCTGCAGATCACTTCCGAGTATACCAGCATCAAACGTAATCCCGGTGAGTCCATTCAGGATTATATTATCAGATTCAATACAGTGTATAATGCAATTCCAGATGACTTGAGACCATCTAGAAAGTCTGCTCTCCTTAAATTCCCGGATGGTTTCGATCCGGAGATGGCTTATTCGCTACAAGACATAGATCCGCCTACCTTAGAAGATATGCAGAATATTGTTGTTAGTGTTGAGGCGAATCTGAATGATAAGAGAGCCCGGTTGAAAGCAGAGAAAAGAGTGACCATAAAAGAAGAAGCTTCCACATCTGCATCCGAACAGCACTTGCTACGTGAGATGGAAAAAATGTTCAAAAGAATGACGCTTGATAAACCAGAAACGCAGATTCGTAATCCCAATTACTATGGCCAGCAGCAGCCACAGTTCAGAATTAAGCAGCATGAGCAAAGACCACAAGAACCGGCAACCCAGAAGCAGATTAAAACTCCTCTTTTGCAGAATTTTGTGAGTCAAGATTCAGACAATGATGATGATGTAGTAGGTGAGCAAAACCATTTCTTTACTCCCGACGATCTGCCTATTTACATCACTGAGGATGAAAAATATGGAGAAATTTCAGTTGCACAGAAAGATGAGGATTTCATTTTAGCAAATGATGCAGATCTAGAGGAAGAATCTGATGAATACCAAAGAGGATATCTGAATGCTTTATTCGCTCAACAGAAGCAGTACTCGTTGAGAAACCGAGATGTGCCCATAAATCCAATTCAGAAAATAAAAGAGGCTTCAGCACCGAAGACAGATTCACCTATACCACAGAAGAAAGGAAAAGAGACAATTGATCCCGCAGCCAGTAAACCATCATCAGCAGAAAAGGTAAATCAGTCAAGTGTAATGAAGGATAAGGCTGAAAAGAAGGAAGTTCCGGTCAAAGAGGTTGAAAGAGTTTCAGCATTTAGTTTGGAAAATTAAATTTCCAAACTGAAAGTATCTATTCCTTTGATAGAAATCATGAAGAACAGCAGCTATCGAGGTCAAGTCTCCAAAATTCTGAATTTTCATCCAATGTTTGACACGGTAAATGTTGAAGACGATAAGCTAGAATTGATATTTGGGCCTGCATTAGATGGTGAGTCTCCTGACAGTGATGTTCCTCCCTTTTATATCAGTTTGAGGTTGCATGAATATGTTTTGCACAATGCCATGTTTGATTCAGGTGCTTCGCACAATTTGATGCCAAAGGCGATCATGGAAAAGTTAGGAATAGACATTACAAGAAAATATCATGATTTGTATTCATTTGATTCCAACCGTGTGAGGTGTATCGGACTCATCAAAGATTTGGTTGTAAGCTTAGATCAAATTCCGGCGAAGAATGTCTTGATGGATTTGGTTGTAGCGGACATTCCTCCGTAATTTGGGATACTCCTTTCAAGATCTTGGGGGGAAAAGTTGAAAGGTACACTTCAGTTAGATTTTTCCTATGCTACAATTCCAGTCCTCGGTCAAATGAGAAAGTTATATCGAGAGAAGAAGATGAAATACATGATAACCAGCAAGGAGAAACCAATCAATCATCCTGTAAATTATGTACATACTGACTTAGAGTTGTTTGTGTGGCTTGCTGATAGTTTTAATGATATAGATAGTCAATTAGTTCAAGCGGAAGATATACCAGAAATCACTGAGAATTTTAGAGAAGTTCTGCAAGAAGAAAGAAGAGAAAAGCAAGCTACTGTGGAGCAATCAACTAAAGACAATGGGCAGCAAACAGGAAAAACAGAGCTGGCACAATTTCAGCATTTAGAGGATGATGAAGTTGGTCTTTGGACCATGGATTTTGATGGCGCAGTGGGCAGCGATGGTGCTGAAATTGGTGTTTGGATTCATAGTCCATTTTCCGCTCCGAATAAGGTTCCAAGCAATGTAAGAGTGTGTTCCTACAAGCTAGCATTTGACTGTTCTAATAATGAAGCGGAGTATGAGGCTCTAATTGCTGGCCTTAAGATTCTTAGTCAGCTAAAAGCGAAAAGGATTTCAATCTATGGTGATTCAGAGTTGGTGATAAAGTAGGTAAAGGGTGAGTTTCAAGCCAAGCATCCTCGCATGAGGGCATACCGTAATGCAGTTTTAGATATTTTGAAATTATTTTCTGATCATACCTTGACGTGTGTGCCTCGCATACAAAATGGTGTTGCTGATGGACTTGCTAAGGCAGCAAGCAATTTAAAAATCCCAATGAATTCCAGCAACAAGTTTGAGATTCATGTGAAACACCGCCCCACCGTTCCAGAAAATCAGCGATGTTGGCAAGTCTTTCAGGATGACGAGGAGATTAATGATTTTCTGCAGAATAAGGGTAAGTTTAAAGACACCTCCATAGATACAGAACACGATGATGGTAATGATGATATACAAATAAATCAAATGGAAGTACTACAACTTAAAGATAACATCATTCCTAAGGGATTGATTCCTTTGGAGGAACTCTTTGACCAAGACGATGTAGCCCGCAAACCGACATTGAGGCCGACTGAAAAAGGTGTTGAAGAGGTAAATATTGGGACAGCTGAAAATCCCAAGATGGTAAAGTTATCAAAGTCATTGTCACCAAAGGTAAAGGAAGAATATGTGAAATTGTTGTCTTCATTTTCTGATGCTTTTGCATGGGATTACTCTGATTTAAAAACATATGACACTAATATCATTCAACATACCATCCCCATTAAACCAAATCAGAAGCCTTTCCATCAAAAGTTGAGGAGAATCAATCCAAAGCTGCTACCATCGATTGAAAAAGAGGTAAACAGGTTGTATAAGTCAGGAATCATTGTGCCTATCCGATTTTCAGATTAGATATCAAATTTGGTGCCCGTGAGAAAGAAAACAGGTGAGATCCGTTTATGTATCGACTTCAGAAATTTGAATAAGGTGTCCTTAAAAGACAATTATCTGCTGCCAAAAATGGACCATATATTGCAGCGAGTAGTTGGAGCATCAAGGATGTCACTACTTGATGGCTATTCAGGATACAACCAAATTTTAGTGCATGAAGATGATCGTGACAAGACTGCGTTCACCACTCCATGGGGAACATTTCATTATGAAAAAATGCAGTTTGGTTTGAAGAATGCAGGTGCCACCTTTCAGCATGAAATGGACATGGCTTTCGCCAATGAGAAAGATGTATTTTTGGTTGTTTACCTTGATTATTTAACTGTGTTTTCAAATTCTGATGAGGAACATTTATATCATTTGAAAGTTGTTTTTCAGAAGTGCAGAAAATATGGCATTTTGTTGAATCCGAAAAAGAGCCTATTCGCCATGGATGAAGGCAACCTCCTTGGCCACATCATATCGAAATAAGGCATTCATGTTGACCCTGCATGTGTTGAAGCCATCCAATAGATTGAACAGCCCCGGAACAAGAAAGAAATACAGTCCTTTAATGGTAAAATGATTTTTCTGCGTCGTTTCATTCCAAATCTTGCTGAGCATCTTAGAGAAATCAACAACATGCTGAAAAAGGACAGTCAGGTAAAGTGGACAGAAGAGGTGGTGAAATCATTCAATTTGGTAAAGTTAGCTCTTTCTTCAGCCCCTATTTTAATCAGCCCGGACTACACACAGGACTTCATTTTGTTTTCGTTTGCTTCTGAGCACACTTTGGCAGCTATTTTAATGCAGAAAAGGGATGGAGTTGAGAAGCCCATTGCATTTTTTAGTCAGATTATAAGGGACAGAGCATTGAAATACAACATTATTGAGAAACAAGCACTTGCACTTGTAAAGGCCTTGAAAGATTTCTGTGTGTATATACCGCATTCCCACATTATAGCATATGTTCCTAACGCAACAGTTAAAGATGTTTTGGTACAGGCAGATCCAGAAGGAAGGCGGGGTAAGTGGATCGCTGCATTGTTAGAATACGATGTGGAGATTAAACCGACCAAGCTAATTAAAGGACAAGGACTCGCCAAGCTCATGGCTGAAACAAATCTGCATGCTCTAGATATAAATTTGATCGCTGCCATGTCCGATGAAGATGAGGAAAGTACGTCACTTCAGGTATCTGATATTTTTGTTTCTTCCCCTTGGTATGCTGACATTTTATACGTGCTTCAGAATTTGTCTCCACCTCCCGGGATGCCTAGAAATAAGAGTAGAACCTTGAAGTTGAGAGCTGCAAAGTTTTGCATACTGAATTCTGCATTGTATTGGAAAGACCCTGGTGGAATGTTATTGAATTGTTTGGTAGAGGAGGAAGCCAAAAGAGTTTTGGAGGACTTTCATAGAGGAGACTGCGGGGGCCATTTGTTTTGGAAAACCATAGCGAATAAGATTCTAAGGGTAGGTTACTATTGGCCTTCTTTGTTTTCGGATGTATATAAGGCTGTTAAGAATTGTCACGAGTGTCAAATTTTCGAAGGGAAGCAGAAACTACAGCCTTTGCCTCTCAAACCAATTGAAGTTAGTGCACCATTCCAGCAGTGGGGATTGGATTTCATCGGGGAAATTCACCCAGCATCTTCCGGACAGCATAGATGGATATTGACAGCTACGGACTACTTCACGAAATGGATCGAGGCGATTCCCACTCGACAGGCCACGGATGCGGTAATTATTTATTTTCTTGAAAACAATATTCTGTCACGTTTTGGGTGTCCTAGTAAGATAATCACAGATAATGCAGCGGCCTTCAATTCTAAGAGGATGGTTGAATTTTGCTATAAGTACAATATCAGCTTGGGACATTCGACTGCCTACCATCCGCAAGGAAATGGCTTGGCGGAATCTTCAAATAAGTCCTTGGTGAATATCATTAAGAAATTGCTGGAAATCAACAAAAAGGGCTGGCACAAGAAATTAATGAATGCACTGTGGGCTGATAGGGTAAGTCAGAAAAAGTCTATTGGCATGTCTCCTTTCGAGTTGGTGTACGGGATAGACACGGTTTTTCCTACTTCGCTTGCTGTCCCGGTTGTCAAATTACTTCAGGAAGCCGGTAGTGAGGAAGATCCCATGCAGCGGAGGATTAATCAGATGATTCATTTACAACAGACACGGGAGGAGGTATTTCAAAATACTTTCAAGTTGCAGGAGCGCATAAAGAAGATCTACGACAGAAAGGCAAAAGCAGATAAGTTTCAGTTGGATGAGGTGGTTTTGAAATGGGATGCTCGGAATGAAGATAAGGGAAAGCACGGCAAATTTGAAAACCTATGGAAGGGTCCTTTTAAGATTGCAGCGTATCGTGGTCAAAACGCCTTTCTTCTCAAGGAAATGAATGGAGATGATTGTCCTAGAGGGCCGATCAATGGTCGGCTGCTAAAGCGATACCACTTCTGAGTATTTTCTGCTGATTTCATCATCATTGTATATATCATTTTACTTATGTTTTATTGCAAGTGTGTACTGATCTCTCATCTTTAGTCTGGGGCCTAGAGCGAAGGCTATAATTCGGGAGATGGAGGTTAGTTGGTTTGAAGTTTTTCAAGTCAGTTTTATCAGTCTTTTCAGTTTAAAAATCGAGTCAGTTTTGGTCAAGTTTCAGTCGGTTTTCAGTCAAGTCTACAGTCAATAAATGTATCAAAATTTTGTGTTATATCTTGAAATAATGACTCCATCGCCCAATGGATGAAGGCAATGTATGACTCTCCCAGAGATCTGCCGTTCTTGGCATCTCCTCAGAGCCACCATCCCCCATTGGAGCCAATGTTAGAGTCGTTCCTTACAGCCCTCCCTCAGAGATCAGTTCGCTTTTTGCATATCATTCTTAGGAGTCTGGCTCGTTCCACTTCGTTGCATTTTGCTAGGGGCATGCCATTGACTCACGAGGGGGTCTGGTAGTCTTGTGTTTCCTCATGCTTGTACCTGCAGGGCTAATTAAAATTCCTCAAAAATCACTGAAGTTCAGGTCACTTCCTTCATGGTCATAAATGATTAGTTTCATAAAAAAGAGTCTTCAGTCCTAGACTCTAGGGTTTTTAGTCTTTGCATACAGGTAATAAAAGCCCGCAGGCCATGAGGTTGGTTTCAAAAGGTTCCTATTTCACGTTTTATTATCAAAAGCATTTGAAGACATTTCTAATCCAAAACTCTATTTTGGAACTAGAAATTGTCAAATTTCATTGTTGTAATAATTTTGTATTTGTTTCATTGTAAGAAAGTTCCAGAGCAAGCCTCTGATCTTTGCCAAAGCCAAACGCCAAATCCCTGCAAAAAAACAACCAAGTGTCATCAGTCCAAGACTCAGAAAAAAAGTGCCGAGCCAAAGACAAAATTGCATTAAAATGACAAAGTGCCAAACATTATAAAAAAATCGAGGTGGTGAAGTGGAAGGCCGAAATCGTGTTTTACAAAGTTGTGGACCGGAACTGGAGGTGCGCGCTACACGCAGAGAAGGCACGCTACTCATATAGAGCGCGCTACACATATAGCCTCCCCATCTTGTGTAAAATAGCAAGGGCGCTACACATTGGGTGAGCGCGCTACCCATACAGTCTCAGAGCCAAAAATTTTTGCCCTTGCGTCCGGTTTCATGCCCAAACGCCTCAATCGGCTTGCAAGTAGGTTCTCCACCATTGTTAAGTGATTTTTGAACATGATTGTGGTGTTTTTAAAGTGGGGAAATTAGTGTGTTTGATGTGGACAGAGGTGAAACCCTTGGTTCATTGTAAATTCATTTCTTGGGGTTTGAAAAACATGTTGACAGTCTTGTGAAGGGTTTGCAAACTTATGTGATTGGTATATATGCTCATGCCTATATTGTTTGTGGCGCCCCGGCACATTATGTACATCATCCTCACACCCTTTCTTTGCCATTGTACCACTGCTGTCACTATGATTGTCATCCTCATTTTAGCACTGCTTCTTATTCATGTTTTCACATAGTCTCATGATTCACTTGTCCATATCCTCCATTGACATTATCAGAACACTGTTATCATTGCTATGGTTTTACTATGGTCATTGTCACTATTTCTTATTCTCTATTGACAAACACAGCCTCATTCTCATTTTCTCTTTGACAAATCTGGGCCAGCATTGCAAAGACTGTACACTACATTACACTTTTTCTACTCATTTGTCAAATTCACTTGTGATCAAAACAGTGACTGTTTTTATGCCAACTCACTTAACAGAGCTATTACCACTGTGGCTTGTTTCCTATGATGCTTTGGTACATAAGTAACATGTTTGGGTTTTGAGCATACATTGTCTTCACTACACCTATATCAACATACATATTGCAGACTTCTTGTTTTCAAAGCCATGTCGGACACAGATTTAGTTTATGAGCAGGAGTATGACAGTGATTCCATAGTAGAGGGTAATGTTCCACGGAGGTCTCACAAAGGTGGCAAAGGTGGTAGGCATCTCAGGGAAGAGCCTACTTCTTTGGCTCAATTGCAGGCTTGCCCGCTTGCAATGGATTGTTTTCAGCGTCAGGCATGTTTCCAATACTGTGAGATGATTTCACAAACCCAACATCATCATGAACTAGCTCGTATATTTGTTCTACGTTTACATGATGGCCGTGTAAACCTCGCCGGAGTAGATTTCATTCTGTCACCAGAGACTATTGCTCAGGCCACCGGGATACCAAATATAGGAGAGGAATGGAACAAACGTTAGCAGTTAGAGAAATTCCACTATGAGCCATACATCAAACCTGGGTATATGAGGCGCCTGAGCAGAGTTTTTCCTTTCAGATTCCTGAAGGATGAGTTTGCACCATTGATGAAACTCATCATTCGGTATTTCAGTTGCGAGGGCAGATTCTCGCGTCTCTATGCGTACCATGTCCGTTTGTTGATGCATTTCACGAGGGTACGTATGATGAACATTCCATACTTCATGTATCACAACATAGAGAGGATGATGATTTTTGTACAAAAGAAAACCCCAGCACAGCAGCATAGAAGTATATATCATTATGCTCTAATCAAGATCGTAGTGGTACATCAGTTGACACAGCAGGGCATTACTTGGGAGGATTTCATCTCCTGTGACTTCTTCACAGCGCCACAGCCACCTCTCGAGGTAGTTCATGATGAGGGAGAGCCTTCATACGAGCCTGACATTCCTGAGATCGAGCATATAAGTGCTCCATTGTTTGTGACATACCAGCGAGGCCACAGGGCCTTATTTGCAGCTACACGACGAGTATTATCTCCACCAATGGTGGAAGGGGTCTCGTTGACTTCATCAGCGGCGCGAGTATTATCTCCACCAAGGGTGGAAGGGGTCTCGCCTTCTTCTTCAGCACAGGTACAGATCCAAGACAGAGGAAAGAGGCCTATGCATGATGAGGGCCCTTCAGGAGGCCGGGACACTGATTTCACAATCATTGATGTTGATGCGAGCTCTCCTAGCTCGAAACTGAAAGAGATAATCCAGGAACAAAAGGCCGAGAATGACACGCTGAAAGAGAAATTGCAGAGGACTCAGTGGGTGATAAACTACCTGGAGCATCGTAACAAAAAGCTTGAGGCTGAGCACACACTTTTAGAGCTGCGGCGAATCCGTGAGGATCGACAGTTGGCCCGAAAGAGACCTGGTGATATGACACCGGCTGAGCGAGAGACCGAACTCACGTATGTTAACATTCATTTGGAGAAATTGTTGGAGAAAGCCAATAGAGACAAATACATGCTTCGTCACATGAAAGGGCATTTTTGGGCACGCATGCATGTCTACAAAGAAAAAATGAATATTCTGAAGAGGAGATTGAGCGAAGCACTAAAGCGGCGAAAGAGGCCTGATCCACTCTGGATTTTGGCCGAGGCTTCGTTGGCTGGGCATGATACATGATGGAGGGTATTCGCTTTGAATTTTAGCAAATTCGGAGAAATTTTTGTCATTTTGAAATATTTTGGTCTCAAAACAGATTTTTCAGTTATACGAGTAGTGCGTCGACGCGCTCGCTTATGATTAGGACACTTGCTGAAGGAAAAATTTATATTTTTGGGTTTTTCATGGTAATTTATGCATGCTCCATCATTTCTGAAGCATTTCATTAAGTTCTGGATGATCAAAGGGCCCAAAAACACCATGAAATCCACCTTTCTGCCACCTTTTTCGCCAGCAGGAAGTACTTCTGGGAGAATGAAGCTTTGGAGGGGCAAATGAGTTCCAAATTGGGAAATTCCACCTGGGTTGGATAGCCAACATCTAGGGCTTTCCAACAAGCTATCATGAGCTCAATTTGGATGCCAGTAAGTGCCCCAAAAGTAGGATGAAAGATAAGCTACGCGTATGGCTCAGGCGCGCTACGCATACAGATTTTTGGCTAATTTTTCACCTTCCAGCTCAGAATTTCGGCCAGTTGAACCAATTTTGCTTGTGGATGAAATTTTTGAGTTATATTGATGTAAATTTATGGTTGGCATGTAATTTGGACTCACTTTTACCTATTCTAGATGATTCACTCTTTAAAAAGTAAAAATCAAATGTAAGAATCAGTTTCCTCCCTTTTAGAGGCAAGTTGTTTGGATGCCTGTATTCTAGCTCCTTGTTTAGAATTAGTTGGAACTGCTCCTAGAAGGAGGAATTCGACCCCTAGAGGTGTGGGAAAGGGTTAGGAGGTATATATGATGTAATTTCTTAGACATTCTACAGGTTGGACTCTTGGGAAACTTTTGGCACACTATTGTACATATTTTTCATATTTTGGCTAAGGAAAGATCAGAGGTTTTGCAGCACCTGTTGGGATTCTTGTGGCTTTCAGTTCTTGATGGTGTTTTCTCTCAGTTATTTGTAATTTCTTTCATGTTTAATGTATGCCATTCCCTTCTTATGCTTCTGAAACTAAATGAATGATTAAATGAGGTTGAATCCATTGATTTCAGTGCTCTGCCTTTGAATTTATTTAGTTTTACATGTTTTCACCTGTTTGGAGAGGATCCATGTTCTCCCTTGCCCTCTTCAGCTCCTTGTTGTTCTGGTCCATCCATACACCTGATCAAAAGCATCAAGACTATTGCGTACCTCGCCCCAACTCGAAATCTACAAAGATCTGGCCTTATCCCCAGACCCAAAATTGTTTTTTCCCATTTCTCCAACAAAAACCCAAAAAATTTAAATCAAACTTTCCTATCTCTTTACTAGCCTAAAATCCGTACCAATTATAAGTCATCTCGCACCCTATTGCTCATTTTATCGAGATAGATGCGAAGAGAGCCCTCTCCTGTCCTCGTAGGGCTAGCTACGAGGCTGAGCGTGGTTTGATGTAGCCTTGAGTTTTACCTTATTTCAGCCTAAGGTAGATTTGAGCGCTAACATAGTGGCGACCATACTGGGGAAAAATCAAAATCTCAATGGTTTTCTTGTTGATGTGTTTGTTTCATGAGTCTTAGACAGAGTCTGAAGTCACGCCAAGTAGCTTTCGAAATGCTTTTTCCATGCATAAGCAGAAGTAAATAAACGCTGCTTTAGTCGATCTCTGGTTAGCTTGTGAATGCAACACTCGATTTGCAAACCACCCCAGTATACTTGTTCATTCTAGACCTTTGGATGATTGTGTCTAGAAGTCGATAGGCTGAAGATAATTGATTGTGTCCCTTGAAATTTTTTCCCAAGTAGATCAATACACTGGCTTCAAGAAGGCATACCAGATCAAATCCTGATCCAAATCCGCTTCGAGTATATGAAAACCCGAACTTAATCCCAAGAATTTTCCGTCGAGAAACTCCGATTATTCCATTGGTCAAATCTCACTCATACCCCACTTTTTTTGAATATATTGATGATATTGAATTTGACGATTAGTTTGAGTTATCATTGTTTGAAACCAAATCCGAAAGTGCCACTGGTTCTACCGCCATCAATCCTGAGTTCATCAAGTATTTAGAAGTTGAGTAAGAAAATAGATATATCGACAATTATATTCTGAATCTGCAAAATTCCATTGTGGCAACCAACATTCCCGAATTCATTGAATCTGCTTCACAAACTCTCGGACCATCTGAGATTTAATCTAGTTCACGGATTCCCATTGAACCTCCCTTTATTTCTACCATTCCCGTACAGCCTGAGATCTCTAATTAGCAATCAGCAGTAGTTTCTCCTCTGTCTCCACCGCATACACCTCGTTCACCTACTGCTCCCATTCCTCCTGTTTCTCCGAGACAGTAGATTATAAATCTGCCAAGAGCCATGGCTGCGAGGTTTTCACCTCTTGTTTTACCTGCAAATTTGGATCCTATGCCTGCTGATTATCAGAGCAAGATTCCCATATTTGATGGCATGCCACAGAGTATATCCGCTCAGCAGCATATTTTCAGGATGACAAATTTCTTGGACTTGCATGAAATAGATGAAGAAAATGTGTCCATGAGGTTGTTCGCCCAGACTTTTGGAGGTGAGGTTCGTAAATGGTTCAGAGCTCTACAACCCGCAAGTATCAATACATTACAAGAGCTTCAGACACAATTTTTAGATCGATGGGAGATGAAAAAAGACCCGCTGCAGATTACTTCAGAGTATACCAGCATCAAGCGTAATCCTGGTGAGTCCGTTCAGGATTATATTATCAGATTCAATATAGTGTATAATGCAATTCCAGATGACTTGAGACCATCTAAAAAGTCATCTCTTCTTAAATTCCTGGATGGTTTTGATCCGGAGATGGCTTATTCACTACGAGACAGAGATTCGCCTACCTTAGAAGATATGCAGAAGATTGCTGTTAGTGTGGAGGCGAATCTAAATGATAAGAGAGCCCGGTTGAAAGTAGAGAAAAGAGTGACCATAAAAGAAGAAGCTTCCACATCTGCATCCGAATAGCACTTGCTACGTGAGATGGAAAAAATGTTCAAAAGAATGACGCTTGACAAACCAGAAACGCAGATTCGTAATCCCAACTACCGTGGCCAGCAGCAGCCATAGTTCAGAATTAAGCAGCGTGAATAGAGAGCACAAGAGCCGGCAGCCTAGCAGCAGATTAAAACTCCTCTTTTGCAGAATTTTTTGAGTCAAGATTCAGACGATGACGATGATGTAGTAGGTGAGCAAAACCATTTCTTTACTCCCGATGATCTGCCTATTTACATCACTGAGGATGAAGAATATGGAGAAAGTTCAGCTGCACAGAAAGATGAGGATTTCATTTTAGCAAATGATGTAGATTTAGAGGAAGAATCAGATGAATACCAAAGACGGTATTTGAATGCTTTGTCCGCCCAACAGAAGCAGTACTCATTGAGAAACCGAGATGTGCCCATAAATCCAATTCAGAAAAGAAAAGATGCTTCAGCACCAAAGACGGATTCACCTATACCACAGAAGAAAGGAAAAGAGACAATTGATAACGCAGCTAGTAAACCATCATCAGCAGAAAAGGTAAATCAGTCAAGTATAATGAAGGATAAGGCTGAAAAGAAGGAAGTTCCAGTCAAAGAAGTTGAAAGAGTTTCAGCATTTAGTTTGGAAAATGAAATTTCCAAACTAAAAGTATCTATTCCTTTGACAGAAATCATGAAGAACAACAGCTACCGAGGTCAAGTCTCCAAAATTCTAAATTTTGATCCAATGTTTGACATGGTAAATGTTGAAGACGATCATCCAGAATTGATATTTGGGCCTGCATTAGATGGTGAGTCCCGTGACAGTGATGTTCCTCCCTTTTATATCAGTTTGAGGTTGCATGAATATGTTTTGCACAATGCTGTGTCTGTTCCTTCGGTGCTTTACATAATTTGATGCCAAAGGCAATCATGGAAAAGTTGGGACTAGACATTACAAGAAACATCATGATTTGTATTCATCGGATTCCATCCGTGAGGTGTATCGCATCATCAAATATTTGGTTGTAAGCTTAGATCAAATTCCAGCGAAGAATGTCTTAATGGATGTGGTTGTGGCGGATATTCCTCCGTGATTTGGGATGCTCCTTTCAAGATCTTGGGGAGAAAAGTTGAAAGGTACACTTCAATTAGATTTTTCCTATGCTACAATTCCAGTCTTTGGTCAAATGAGAAAGTTATATCGAGAGCAGAAGATGAAATACATTATAACCAGCAAGGAGAAGCCAATCAATCATCCTGTAAATTATGTACATACCGACTTAGAGTCGTTTGTGTTGCTTGATGATAGTTTTAATGATATAGATAGTCAATTAGTTCAAAGTGAAGATATACCGTAAATCATCGAATTCAGAGAAGTTCATATAAAAAGAAAGAAGAGAAAAGCAAGCCACTGCGTGGAGCAATCAGCCTAAAGACAATGGCAAAGAAAGAAAAAACAGAGTCGGCGCAATTTCAGCATTTAGAGGATGATGAAGATGGTCTTTGACCATGGATTTTGATGGCACAGCAAGGCAACGATTGTGGCTGGAATTGGTGTCCGGATTCGTAGTCCATTTTCCGCTCCGGATATGGGTCCAAGCAATGTAAGAGTGTGTTCCTACAAGCTAGCATTTGACTGCTCTAATAATGAAGCAGTAAGGAGGCCTCCACTGGCTCGGCCTTAAGATTCTTAGAAAGTCAGTTAAAAGGATGCAGTCTATGGTGATTCGTAGTTGGTGATAAATCGTAAAGGGTGAGTTTCAAGCCAAGAATCCCTACGAGGGCATACCGTACGGCGTAGATATTTTGAAATTATTTTCTCATCATACCTTGACGTGTGTGCCTCGCATACAAAATGGTGTTGCTGATGGACTTGCCAAGGCAGCAAGCAATTTAAAAATCCCAATGAATTCCAGCAACAAGTTCGAGATCCATGTGAAGCACCGCCCCACCGTTCCGGACAATCAGAGATGTTGGAAAGTCTTTCAGGATGACGAGGAGATTAGTGATTTTCTACAAAATAAGGGTAAGTTTAAAGATACCTCCATAGATACAGAACATGATGATGGTAATGATGATATACAAATAAATCAAATGGAAGTGCTGCAACTTAAAGATAACATCATTCCTAAAGGATTGATTCCTTAGAGGAACTCTTTGATCAAGATGATGTAGCCTGCAAACCAACATTGAGGCCGTCTGAAAAAGGTGTTGAAGAAGTAAATATTGGGACAGCTGAAAATCCCAAGATGGTAAAGTTATCCAAGTCATTGTCACCGAAGGTAAGAGCGGAGTATGTGAGATTGTTGTCTTCATTTGCTGATGCTTTTGTGTGGGATTACTCAGATCTAAAAACATATGACACTAATATCATTCAGCATACTATCCCTATTAAACCAAATCAGAAGCCTTTCCGTCAGAAGTTGAGGAGAACCAATCCGAAGCTGCTACCATCGATTGAAAAAGAGGTAAACAAGTTGTATAAGTCAGGAATCATTGTGCCTATCATATTTTCTGATTGGATATCAAATTTGGTGCCCGTGAGAAAAAAGACAGGTGAGATCCGTTTATGTATCGATTTCAAAAATTTAAATAAGGTGTCATTAAAAGACAATTATCCACTGCCAAAATGGACCATATATTGTAGTGAGTAGTTGGAGCATCAAGGATGTCACTACTCGATGGCTATTCAGGATATAATCAAATTTTAGTGCATGAGGACGATCGTGACAAAACTGTATTCACCACTCCATGGGGAACGTTTCATTATGCAAAGATGCCGTTTGGTTTGAAAAATGCAGGTGCTACTTTTCAGCGTGCAATGGACATGGCTTTTGCCAATGAGAAAGATGTATTTTTGGTTGTTTACCTTGATGATTTAACTGTGTTTTCAAATTCTGATGAGGAACATTTATATCATTTGAAAATTGTTTTCCAAAAATGCAGAAAATATGGCATTTCGCTGAATCCGAAAAAGAGTCTTTTTGCCATGGATGAAGGCAAGCTCCTTGGCCACATCATATCAAAAGATGGCATTCGAGTTGACCCTGCACGTGTTGAAGCCATACAACAGATTGAACAGCCCCGGAACAAGAAAGAAATACAGTCATTTAATGGTAAAATGAATTTTCTGCGTCGTTTCATTCCAAATCTTGCAGAGCATCTTAGAGAAATCACGAACATGCTGAAAAAGGACAGTCAGGTAAAGTGGACAGAAGAAGCGGTGAAATCATTCAATTTGGTAAAGTTAGCTCTTTCTTCAGCCCCTATTTTAATCAGCCCGGACTATACACAGGACTTCATTTTGTTTTCGTTTGCTTCTGAGCACACTTTGGCAGCTGTTTTAATGGAGAAAAGTGATGGAGTTGAGAATCCCATTGCCTTTTTCAGTCGAATTATAAGGGACAGAGCGTTGAAATACAACATTATTGAGAAACAAGCACTTGCGCTTGTAAAGGCCTTGAAATATTTCCGTGTGTATATACTACATTCCCACATTATACCTTACGTTCCTAATGCAGCAGTTAAAGATGTTTTGGTATAGGCACTTCTAGAAGGAAGACGGGGTAAGTGGATCACTGCGTTGTTAGAATATGATGTGGAGATTAAACCGACCAAACTGATCAAAGGACAAGGACTCGCCAAGATTATGGCTGAAACAAATCTGCATGCGCTAGATATAAATTTGATCGCTGCCATGTCCGATGAAGATGAGGAGAGTACGTCATTTCAGGTATCTGATATTTTTGTTTCTTCCCCTTGGTATGCTGACATTTCATACGTGCTTCAGAATTTGTCTCCACCTCCCGGGATGCCTAGAAATAAGAGTAGAACATTGAAGTTCAGAGCTGCCAAATTTTGCATACTGAATTCTGCATTGTATTGGAAAGACCCTGGCGGAATGTTGTTGAATTGTTTGGTAGAGGAGGAAGCCAAAAGAGTTTTGGAGAACTTTCATAAAGGAGACTGCGGGGGCCATTTGTTTTGGAAAACCACAGCGAATAAGATATTAAGGGCAGGTTACTATTGGCCTTCTTTGTTTTCTGATGTATACAAGGCTGTTCAAAATTGTCACGAATGCCAAATTTTCGAAGGGAAGCAGAAACTACAACCTTTGCCTCTCAAACCAATTGAAGTTAGTGCACTGCCTACAAGGGGGATTGGATTTTATCTAGGAAATCCATCCAAAGATCTTCTCGACAAAGATAGATGAATATTGACAAATACGATTTACTTCACGAAGTGGATCGAGGCGATTCCCACTCGACAGGCCACGGATGCGGTAATTATCTCTTTTCTTGAAAACAATATTCTGTCACGTTTTGGGTGTCCTAGTAAGATAATCACAGATAATGCAGCGGCCCTCAAGTCTAAGAGGATGGTTGAATTTTTCCATAAGTACAATATCAGCTTGGGACATTCGACTGCCTACCATCCGCAAGGAAATGGTCTGGCGGAATCTTCAAATAAGTCCTTGGTAAATATCATTAAGAAATTGCTGGAAATCAATAAAAAGGGCTAGCACAAGAAATTAATGAATGCACTGTGGGCTGATAGGGTAAGTTAGAAAAAGTCTATTGGCATGTCTCCTTTCGAGTTGGTGTACGGGATAGACACGGTTTTTCCTACTTTGCTTGCTGTCCCGGTAGTCAAATTGCTTCAGGAAGCTGGAAGTGAGGAAGATCCCATGCAGCGGAGGATTAATCAGATGATTCATTTATAGCAGACACGGGAGGAGGTCTTTCAAAATACTTTCAAGTTGCAGGAGCGCATAAAGAAGATTTATGACAGGAAGGCAAAAGCAGATAAGTTTCAGCTAGATGAGGTAGTTTTGAAGTGGGATGCTCGAAATGAAGATAAGGGAAAGCATGGAAAATTTGAAAACTTATGGAAGGGTCCTTTTAAGATTGCAGCGTATCATGGTCAAAACGCCTTTCTTCTCAAGGAAATGAATGGAGATGATTGTCCTGGAGGGCCGATCAATGGTCGGCTACTAAAGCGATACCACTTCTGAGTATTTTCTGCTGATCTCATCATCATTGTATATATTGTTTTACTTCTGTTCTATTGCAAGTGTGTACTGATCTCTCATCTTCAGTCTGGGGCCCGGAGCGAAGGCTATAATTCTGGAGATGGAGGTTAGTTGGTTTGAAGTTTTTCAAGTCAGTTTTATCAGTCTTTTATAGTTTAAAAATCGAGTCAGTTTTGGTCAAATTTCAGTCGGTTTTCAGTCAAGTTTGCAGTCAATAAATGTATCAAAAGTTTTGTGTTATCTCTTGAAATAATGACTCCATCGCCCAATGAATGAAGGCACTGTCTGACTCCCCCAGAGATCTTCCATTCTTGGCATCTCCTCGGAGCCACCATCCCCCATTGGAGCCAATGTTAGAGTCGGTCCTTACAGCTCTCCGTCAGAGATTAGTTTGCTTTTTGCATATCATTCTTAGGTGTCTCGCTCGTTCCACTTCGTTGCATTTCGCTAGGGGCATGCCATTGACTGACGAGGGGGTCTATTTGTCTTGTGTTTCCTCATGCTTGTACCTGCAGGGTTAATTAAAATTCCTCAAAAATCACTGAAGTTCATGGTCATTGCATTCATGGTCATAAATGATTAGTTTCATTAAAAAGAGTCTTCACCCAGAGTCTCTGTCAGTTCCCATGTTTTGGCCAAAGGATGACCAAAAGATGAGACAACATAGAACCACTTTGGGACCTTAGGATCTAGCCCTCCTAGGTCCAGAGAGGGATCTCTCTATGGAAGTCAAAGGTTATGTCTTTGAAGCTCGGGTGTTATGATTTTAGGCTAGTTGTAGGCTCGAGGTTATTCGTTTGATTGTTTAAGTTTGATTGGAAGGAATCAGGAAAAGAAGGTCCAATAGAAGACAAGGATGAGCAAAGGTGAAGCTTAGGCGGAGACAGATAACTCAAAGAACATCAAAGCCATTGGGAAATGGAGTCAAGAAAGGATTTATTTGTGTTCGATGTGCAAGCTTTCAGTTGGGCTAGTCATCTAGAGCATTTGGATCTTTAAAGGATAGAAGATGGAATGGAACATTAAGGACTGAAAATGAAAGGAGGAGAACCAACCAACTCTGTCTATAGATCAGACCAGAGGTCATCTAACTCTAGGCCTGCTTGGACAGAATTAGGGGTAAAACAAGGAATCTTAGAAAGGGTAGCTAGTCATGTAGAGATCCTAGTGGACAGGGCTAGCACTAATCCCCAGTGTTCCCAAACCTTCCAGCTAAATCTTACCAAGAACATCTAAACATAGACTTCATCAATTCATACATCAGAGAGCAGGCAACATCATCCACTACACTGGTTAAATCAATTGAAATCAACATTTAGATACACATATAAGTAGAAAACATAAAGGCTGGGAGAGCAACAACATAAGGTACCTATCAAGGGTAAATATTATGCCAAAATTCTGATGCGAGCCTGAAGAAACATAATGAAATGAGATCAAGTCAATCACAAATACAGAGAATGGAAAACATCACCAGCTGCTTTAGATCAGGATCCAAAGAAACATGCTTGTCATATTAAAAACAACACCAATCGTACATCATAGCCCATAGCTTGAACATTCAAAATTAATACATCAAATCTTAGCCTATCTTGCTAACATACACAGAGAACTTGTCTCAAGAGGAAAACACTTGTGTTCCACTCGAGCTCTCATCAACAAACTGCTAACAAGTTTCTTTCGTGCTTATAGCAAAGGATAAACCTAAGATCAATCGAGAGGGTAGGGTGAAAATTACCTAACCCTAAACATAACAACAAGTGTAATAAACCCATTTTGCTCATATATGTCAGATATTTAATCTCACAATCTTTCTCAAGGGAGAATGATCTCATTTGGATATGATCTTGGACGCGTGGTCAAGTAATTCTCGGTGTTTTGAACAGAGATATAATAAACTATAAGTGGGAAGGTCTCTGCTTCATAAATGTCTGACTGTCTTTGAGTCGTAGCCTGGTGGGAAAAATTATTCAGGGGCATGGTGTGTAATAAAAGTTGCATGGGCGCCCTGTACTTGCCAAAGAAGAAAACTCTGCTGATGAAAACCCTGATATTACCTTTTGCCTGCGCTCAGGATCTTTCAATTGATCCTCGGGGTCTGTGAACCGATGCTTTGCCTCTCAATCTTCGAATTAAAGCTCAAAATCTTCGTAAGCTGGCTTTAATTTCCCTTTTCTCTGCGTTGAAACATTCTGCTGCTCCATTTCTTCTGACAGGGTAGCTCGGGATTTTAATAGCGTTGAAAGATTTTAGTGCTTGAAATCTACCCTTTGTCCTTGATGCAGATCCTCCTGGCTGCCTTCTTTGACCATTTCATACTGGTACCAACCTTTGGATTTAATACTGTCTGCACGGCTTTTCCATGTAGAATTATGGCCGTCTTTTGCCTTTGGAAACCCTGCAAAACAATGAACTGGTGAAGAAAAACATGGATATGGATGATGGAAGATGCATATGGGAGAAATGGGCGTGCAATCAGTGACATGGCGGACGAAAATGCAGAAAAATGGTGAAAGAACTGCTCAGATAGGGTTGGCGGACGTTGCAGAGCGAAGAATGCATGAGAAATATTGAAAATGCGAGAGTAGGACGTATATATGTGATAGAAAATGAGAGTGTACGGGGGTGTACATGGAATGACGTGGCGTACGGAGAAAACACGGGAATGGATGACGTGGAGACCTGGGGGCAACAACATGGTCAACGATGCACGGGTATATCTGGACCGTTGATCACTGAGGGATTAACAATGGGAAATGGCGGGCAGTGGGCCACACGCACGGCGGAGACGGGTTAACAAACGTGCGGCTTTGGGAGATGGCAGCCGTCGGATGAGGGCTCCAAGATCGGACGGTGATCGCGAATCCCGCTGCCCGGCCTTCGTCCGAGAGATAACGCGCAGGATGGCGGTTTTCAACACAGTACTGGTGGACGCGTGTCGACAGACGTGTGGAATTGCTGGGCTTCGGATGAATACCGCCAGTTGCAGATGGGTGGTGAGGGAATTACCGACGGGTTTGGGCGGGTGACATATGCAAGAGGGGTCCACCATCCCGGGCGCGCTCCGCGCCGTTGGATAAGATTTTAAACGGATGGGCGGGATCTGTTGATCAAACACAAAATATTAAAACCATTAATGGCGCATTTTCAAAGGTTTTGAACGATTTTCTGGCGCGGAAAAGGTTTAAGAGGATTTAAGCACCCGGAGGATTAAGGGACGGTCACGGCGCTTGGGCATATGGACGGAAAGGGTGCGTGGGGCTAAGCAAAAGGGGCTTGGGCCTAAAACATGAAGTTAATAATTTTAATCCATTTTTCATGCGTTTTGGGGGCAATTAAAGGGTAACGGTAGAAGAGTTTTAAGGGGAATTTTGAGAAAACAGAGGGTCAAGGAATGATCTAGTGAGGATTTTGGGGAGATTGGGGGAGAAAACAGAGGGGAAAGCAGATGTGACAATGTGTTGTTCCGCAGGGGTGTAGAGGGCAATAATGGGCCTTTATGAGGAATGGATCAGCAGATGGACTATTTTTTGGGCACAACACCGAGAGAGGCTCCAAGGAGGACGATTTTTCAGGGGAAAAGGCATTCCTTGGAGGCTCCAGAACAAACTAGCCCCCAGCTTGCTTGTCAAGAACTTCATAGGGGGGCTAACAGTGGCTCCACATGGGGATGGCTGCTCCTTGGAGGAGTCAAGAAACCAGATATGATCTTTGGAGTAGGCCAGATGCCTGCTGTCATAAGCCATCTCTTTTTTTTAATTTAGTTGCCATAGTATGATGGAAACATCAGCAAAAATATTTCCCAACCAACCTACCTACCC
>CM076569.1:20898527-21168387 GCA_034641835.2 Pinus albicaulis | reverse complement strand
ATCACTAATTAAATTATCAAACATTTGAATCTGCATGAAGTGTGGATACAGATCAAATTAACTGAACCCTAAACCCTGAACTTTGAATTTATGAAACACTTAAGAAAGATCAAAAGAAAAAAAACTGTCAACAATAAATAGTTCAAGATCCAAATTTAAATGGATATATGTATGCTAATGGATCTATGAACCCTTCTGTCCGTGGAATTAAAAATAAGATTTTATTGATAACATACGAATCAATGAAAAATCCAGCATCTGGCATGCACTTGACTTTTGCCCTGCGTGGCAGAAGATCACTAAATCTATCACAGTGAATATATGTGGTTACACGACCTGCTGAGCATCCAGTAAGTAGAGCCTGCAACAGATTACTTCAACACATCAGTTGATAGACTACTTTCCAGTTTGATGATAGCCAAGGGAAATTTGTCCTCTTTCTTGGAAGAACTTGATGGAAATTCCAAAAACAGAGTATGCTTCAACATATTGAAATATATAGAGAGAGCGCATTATAAGAAAATACAGAAGTGTACCCGTTGAGCTTTATCCATCCCCTGTGCCAAAAGATCTTCCATTACAGCTTGCCAAATCCTTTGCCCTCTAAAATGGAGGTTTCTGGTCTGAAATAAGGCTTATTAGGTACCAATGATTCAACTGAAATGGAAATGCAAGAATATATATGCCCGTAAATTTTAATAGAAAACTCGTTAGCGTGTTCAAATTACCATACCGGGTCTACCTCCTCCACATCTCTAGTGAATGACGACCCGTCACAGTATCTAACCATAACGCGGTTCCAACTATAGAAATCTGTTCAACAGTTTTCTCTAGTTTCAATGAATCCCATGAAAACCCAATTTATAATCACGTGGCTTTAAAGTCTCGACTAGAAATACCTGGATTTTGTGATGGAACATCACTTAAAATGCCTGGAAATTCTATTGTTTCTCCCATGAACAGAGAATAACCCAATGGAGAATTTGCTCTTTGGGAACAAGACAACGTATCGTAACACCATCCTCCACCCTGCACAGAAATTTTGCAGTAAATAAAATATCAATACCAATAAGATGAATGAGCTCAACACTCTGAGCACATTAATCTATCTCTCATTATTCTGAATCAACCATGAAATGTAGTGTGTGAATAGGTAAGAACAGTTTTCAAACAAGGAGCCTCAACAAGAGAGCATAGGTTATTCAATAACAAAGACAACCTGGAGGACTTCATGGACATAGAAACTAAGAGAAATGACTTGCCTCCATATGAACAAGCCAGTTATTTGCACCTGGTCCAAATCCTCTGTGTAAATGGTAAGCTGGAGGGCTTCCATCTAAACAAACTGAAATTAACAATGAGCTACATAGTTACATTCCAAAAACTTATAACTGAAAACAGAGACCCTATGTAAATGGTAACCTGGCAGGCTTCTATCTAAACATGCTGCTTAGCAATGAGCTAGATATTTAGGCACATTACTGAAAACAAACCAAGGAACAGATATTCACATACCAGCTCCTTCGGATACTGCATTGTTCAGCAGAGTGATGTTTACGAGAAGCACTACATTGGTCGAATTAGCATGTGACAATTCCTTTGTTGCCTCGGATGCCCCATGATATGAACCTTTGAAAAGATCGGATAACTAGATTTTACATCTGTCTTGTTTACATCCTTAATTGTGAACAAGACTATCAATTTACAGAGGTTACAATCATATCACCATAGCCACTGGACTGTTGAGTAGACAACTATACATAAGATGAAATCACACATAGAAAGGGCTGATGACATATATACAGGGATCTGTCCTTGACTGATAGGTCCATGATTTCATAATGGTCTGTGTTCCATTTCCTCTTGCAATCTGAATAGTTATATCAACCATGCTAAGAGTAGGTAGATCATAGCAAAACCACAGGCAGAACTTACTGGGCCACTTCCTTTATTAAGATGGTCATTAATTCTCTTGACCATAAGACAATAGACGACATTCACTAGAGAGATCATTATCCTTTATCAAGTATGAACACAGTCATGACTTTCAAGAGGAGGTAATCATGGTGCCATTGTCATTTAAGAGGAAAGATACTTCTACACCTCATCAAGATCAAATCTTCAAATTGAGCCACCATCTTTCGACAGCTGGTTAGTGAGAACAAATTATTTATGTAGCTTGCCCTTTGATATAAGTTTTTTGTAAATCTTGCTTCATGAAATGAAAAATAGGAAGTGATGGGGCAGTTTTCCATGTAAACAGATAATGGAGGTGCTTCAGTATCTCGGGACAGATGCAAGCAATGCAGCAAATGAACAGAAGTAAGTTGCTATATTAAGATTCATGTTATAATCTGACCCTTCATCTTTTTCTATATTAAGATTCACTTCATCTTTTTCTAAAATCTGACAATGCCTATTATAAGTTAGTTGTTAAGAAATAGTGAAGCTATTATTTACTGTTATTTGTTGAAAGTTTTACTTACGGTGTTAATTAGTATTATTTGTTTCTGGCTATGTTGTCTTAATTCATGCAGGTGTCTAGATGGACTCAAGACTATGAAGGTCTGAAATTTGAAGCTGGCTGTAGATCGTACATGTTGATCAGTGCCTACTAGCAAGCTGGTGTCTCTTTCGGTTGCCTACTAGCAAGCTGGTGTCTCTTTCGGTTGTGGTTGTATTGCTTGTGCTGATTATAGTTAATTTTCTTTATATGGCTTAATTTGTTTCTAGATTATTATTTATTATTAGTTTTTTGTGCAAGTCAAGCTACAAGGGTGTCACTAGCTAACTCCATTGAATTATTTTTTTATTAAGTTAAAAATAGGGGCTTGCATGATTATATATTTTCCAATGATTATGGCATTATGTGTTGAACATTTTTAAAAAATCAATGCCTATTATACAATTTCAAAGACTCCCATAATTCCTCACATAATTTTTTGAAGGGTTCTAGCTCAATGGAAGAGCACTTGCTATGCAGGAGGTTGGTGGTTCGATTCCACTGTACCCTAACATAAATTATTCAATGATATTGTAGATTTTTTTAATTAAATATTTTATATTGATTTATTTTAATGGTGAGATATTTTTCTGGATTCATTGTTTTATATTGTCTCCAGAGAGACAATATATAGGATTAAAAACATTGTCTCCATAAAGACAATATGTTTTTAATTCCAACTATTGTCTTTGGAGAGACAATAAATGAAACTGTCTCTAGAGAGACAAAAATGAAACAAAAATGAAATTGTCTTTGGAAAGACAAAAATGCTTGTGTTATAAATTGTCTTTATAGAGACAATATTTTAAGACAATTTAATTTTAAGACGATTTAATTTAAGACACCCGCTTAAAGACTATTTAAGACAATACACAAGTTTTCTTTTGTCTCAAATTAAGACAATTTACCCAAAAATTGTCTTAAATATTGTCTTAAAACCCCCCTTTATGTTGTAGTGGTGTCAACCCTGCGCAAGCTTGAAGAGAAGAGAAAAGTCAATTTCCAAATTATTGCAGAATGGAGGAAAGCTCTTTGTGATGCTGCAGAAATAAGCGGTTTCAACCTGGAGACTTTTAACGGGTGAGACTCCAACTCTTATTCTTAATCTTAGGGTTTTTTGATGGATCCATAAATGTATGCCATTTTATATATGGATTTCTTAGTAATAATTGTGTTTTGAATATTATTCAGTGATGAGCAGCAGCTCGTCGAACATGTAGTGGAAGGAGTGCTGGGAAAAGTTCAAAGAATTCTGCACGTATCCAAATATCCAACTGGATTGGATCAAAAAATAAAAGAATTTGAGACAACTGTTTCATTGCAACAGGAAAGCCGCGAGATTAGAGTCATAGGAATAGTGGGAATTGGTGGCGTTGGCAAAACCACCCTTGCAAAGGAAATCTTTAACCGTGAGAGATCGAATTACAGGCGATCTTGCTTTTTATTTGAGGTCAGAGAGAAACCATTAGAATCGTTACAGAGAATGATTCTGAAGGATTTGGCTCAATTGAATGAGCAAGTATCTAGCAAAGATGAAGGTATAGAAAAGATCAGGAGGTATCTCAAATATTCTCAGTCTCATAATTATTGATGATGTGGATCATATTAGGCAGCTGGATGCATTACTTTTACCAGTTAAAGATGTCCTTAATTTTGGTTACATCTCGCGATAGAAGCGTCCTTGCATCCTTACAAGTTCGGGAATTGCAGAGTCTTGTATTTACATGCTAACAGGCCTGAATAAAATACACTCAAAAGATCTCTTCTGTTTGCATTTGGCCAGTCTCATCCTATCACGGGATATGAAGAAATTGTTGGACAGTTTTTGAATGTTTGTAATGGATTACCGCTATCTCTCATAGTTCTTGGGGCTCATATGCATGGAAAAATTGATTTCAAGTATTGGGAAGCACAATTTCACAAAATCCGTAAAGCACTCCCCACGGATATTCATAGCAGGCTCAGAATTAGCTATGACAGTCTGGATGAGGAAGAGAAGCAGATCTTCTTAGACGTTGCCTGTTTCTTTATAGGAGAAGACAGAGATACAGCCATAAGAATCTGGGAGGGATCTGGCTGGGAAGGATGGCTGGGTCTTCGGAATCGAACTGGTGTTTAGTGGAGGTGGACAGCGAAAATCGCATCACAATGCACGATCAACTAAGAGACCTCGGCAGAGATCTGGCGAAGAAAGAACCTGGAAGTCCGCTTCGGCTTTGGTGCCAAACTGAAGACCTTGACAAGCAATTACCTGTAAGTATTTCTTGTTAGACAGATTGATTTTCAAAATAGTGAATTACGATCAGAATTGTGCCTATCGAATTTTGAATTGTCAAACTTTGCAAAGATATCGATATTATATTCTAAGAGTTTCCAGAGGACAATACAGGTGCGCGGAATCAAAAACCTTAAAGAGTGCAGTCGTTCCTTAGGCGATATGAGCACGTTGCAGCTACTTAGCGTTGAAGGTTTTTGTGTGGAAAGCATATTCAGATTTGCCCAGTCACCACAACTGATATGGCTCTGCTGGTATAACTACCCGTACCCTTCTTTACCGACTTGGATTCCAACGAGGAATTTAAGAGTTTTAAAAATAAGGGGGACGATTTGGAAACACTGTGGCAGGATGAATCTCAGGTAGTCATGTAATTTATTGAGAAAAGATTGTTTCTGTTTTATTTCGAAGCAAAATTGCTTCGCTTTGATTTGAGTTTTCTGTTCTTGATATAAAAGTATACACAAAAGTTGTGATTAAGCAGTCGAATCCGCTTTGGATATGTGAACGCTGCAGGCACCTTTGCAATTACGGGAGTTGGATATCGCTGCTACTCAGCTGCTAAAGATTCCAAAGTCCATAGGGCAGCTGAGGCACCTTGAAAATATCGTCCTGAAACCTGGGAGTTTTTCTGAAATGCAACTGGCATCTTTACCCGAAGAATTCTGCGATCTGGAATCCTTGAAACACTTGGAGTTGAAGCACACTGTTCAAGACTCAGGTTTTTGCCAGATTCCTTTTCAAAGTTAACTAACCTCGAACATATTGACTTGTCCAAGTGCTTCCATTTGCAGATGCTTCCATATTCTTTTGGGAATTTAAGGAATCTTCAACGTGTTTTCTTGAACGAATGTTACGAATTGGAGGGGCTTCCAGATTCTTTTTGCCACTTGACCAAACTCCAACATATCGAGTTGTTCGACTGCTTCAATTTGAAGACGCTTCCAGAATTTTTAGGGAATCTCACGAACCTTCAGCATATTGACTTGTCCAATTGTTCCAATTTGCAGATACCCTCAAAATCTTTTGGGAACCTAACAAACCTTCAGCATATCGACTTGTCCGACTGCTCCAGTTTGCAGGTTCTTCCACATTCCTTTGGGAACATAACGAACCTCAAACACATCGACCTGTCCAACTGCTCCAATTTGGAGATGCTTCCAAGTTCCTTTGAGAACCTAACAAACCTTCAACGTATAGACTTGTCCAACTGTTCCAATTTGCAGAAGCTTTCAGATTCCTTTTGTAACTTGATCGGCCTCCATCATATTCACTTGTCACGCTGCTCCGCTTTGCAGATGCTTCCTAGTTCCTTTGGAAACTTAACGAAACTCCGACATATTGACTTGTCTCGCTGCTCCAATTTGCAGATGCTTCCCGTTTCGTTTGGCAACTTAAGGAAACTCCAACATTTGGACTTGTCCGACTGTTATAATTTGCAGATACTTCCAGAATCCTTTGGAAACCTAAGGAGCCTCCAACATATCAACTTGTCAGACTGCTCAAATTTGCAGATGCTTCCAGATTCGTTTGGAAACCTAAGGAATCTCCAACATCTTGACTTGTCGGACTGCTCAAATTTGCATATGCTTCCAGATTCCTTTGGAAACTTAATGAACCTCAAACATCTTGACTTGTCTGGGTGCTCCAATTTGCACAGGCTTCCATAGTCCTTTGGGAAATTAAGGAACCTCCAAGTGTTTCACTCGAGATGGTGAACTGGATACAACAACTAAACAATGATATTTTCTAACTTGTATTCAAAATCCAGAAAATTCGAGGGCTACAAAGAAGCGAGGAGCCGCCAAGAATTGGGACAATGGCATCTCTGGAGGATATCTGCATATAACTGTAGAGGGTCTGCCCTTCGTTGGAGAAGCTTGATGCGCCTCGATGTCCAAACTGCTGTGGAGTAGGGGAGTAGTGGAGAAGCTGCGCCGCTTTGAAGCAAACCTCATAATAAGTAACAACAATTGTTACAAACATAACATTTCAGTGAACTGTAGCTCACCTTGAATTTTCGAAGGTGTGTAATAAGTAGAAGAGATAGGCATAATATGAAATCTCGCTGCAAACCCAAAAGCTTTCCAGTCCTGTACTGTGCTATAATTATATTACATGCAATATTATTTTGTAACAGAATGATTTTATGGTGCACATTTTCGATTAAAATAACTAAGTTCAATGGCTTTTAGGAAACTGAAGGCTGGACATTTGGGAAGAGGGCAATCACCTCTGAGGCCATTTCTTTAGGAAGGGCATTTCAGAGTTGTAATAATTAGGGGCGCGGCTATTCCCGGGACCATAGTTTATCTGTTCTGCGTTTTGGAAAATTTTGGGCAAATGGTGTGTGAATTCCGCAGAAATATATTCCATCAATACTATTACATGCCATTCATAGATCTATTCCATCAATACTATCACATGCCATCCATAGAGGAGCGGGAAGACACCAACATGATCCAACTTATACTTATTTTTATTAATTATTAATTTTTGATATGTTGATAGTTTATGTAATTATGTGAAAAATGTAGCAACATCAGAACTCAGTATATTCAGACATATACACTCTGGACAGTTGATATACACTCTGGACACAGTTGATATGTCCTTATCCAACATCATTTATGTGACTGACTGATACAACATGTAAATTTCACTAATCATTAATGGAAATTACGATTTTATTACGATTATAATTTTCACTAATCATTAATGGAAATTACGATTTTATTCCGATTTTTCCTTGGGGCAAAAAAATAACACCTTAGACTGTGTGTATCATATTGAAAGTAAAAATTCGAGTTAACAGTGGAACTTATAACAAATCAAACAGCGTTTGAAAGAGCATTCAATAAATAAAAACGATGGGTAGAAATGTCATTGCCGCAAGCTATAAACAAAGGAATTAAAGATACAATTATTTTTCAACTTAACAATACGGCTCGAGGCCAATCTTTCCATAAAATGAACCAGTTCTTCATAATACAATTTACAAATAGTAAAACTTGACAAGACTGTGACAAATTTTAACAGCTATACCACTATTTAGCAGAGGTCTAGGCATGAGCCACCAATTTTACTTCCGAGAGAAAATTCTTTCTTAACCCTATATTTCCAAACTGTTACATAATGTTCCAGAAGGAGAAAACCTCCTTTCAGCAAAAGGAAGTATAGTAATACCTGGAAATGGAGGGTAACCCTTAGTAGATGCTTCTGAACCATAAAAAATAATGGAATTAGAATAGAGAAAACAGGTACTGCAAGATAGGTTAGAAGTGATTAAATATCCTCACTAGATTCCAAGCGGAAATGCCTTGGAATTTCTTCCTCTCCAGAACCCATCTGCTGTTGGACAGTGTAAATCACTGGGTGACTATTGTTGGACTGTGTAAGTCACTAGGTGATTGTGCTGCTATGGAGTGACTGCATGTGGCATGATGCCAAGATACTGAATCGGCTCCCGTCGAATATGTTAGCCATCTATAAATTATGTTATACCAAATGATGGCTAAAAAACTGTTTCAAGCCTTCAAGAGACCATTTACATTGAAAATTGCTCATCCTTGAAGTCTTATTATGTCCTTAACTTTGAAGACCATCTTCACTGCTGTTTTCATTTATAAATCCCTGCTGTTATGAAAGAAAAATTGTTCTAAAGGCTTCCATCCATTCATTTTCACCCTTCCATTTCCCTCATTTTTCCCTTATTTTATCCCAAAGTCCCTTTGAGCCTCATAAAAACCCTTTTATAAGGTTTAAGACCCCTTTTTTACTCTATCGGAACCCCCAAAACCCCTCAAAAAACCTTCTTTTTTGCCTAAAAACCCATTTCTGCATTAAGGCCTTAAGCCCCTTTCGGCATTTAGCCCTAGCCCTTTTCCGCATGAGACCAGGCGCTGTGACCAGCCCTTGGCCCATTGCATCGCTCTGCCGCAAGGTCCTTTTACATTGTCGTCTCCTACAAACTTTCAATGCGATGGCGCATCGCCCGATCCATCGGCCATCACACATTACAACCTCCCCTCCAGTCTGCCGATGCGATAGGCCTATTGACGATCACAATTCATTGTTTCCCATGTTTTTTCCCTCCGCCGATGCGATATGCCCGCTCAAAAACCAGCGGTTCATCCCAAATGATCCGACGGCCTGCGCTAAATCACAGTTTCCTCATCCTCGTTCCCTTTTCCTTTTCCCATTCGATGGTCGATTCCCCGATCTAATCGCAGCCGTTGCATCCACAAGAACCAACGGCTGAGATCTCATCGCGCTCTGCCAGTGGCCCTCTGCCGATGTTCTCTGCCGAGTTAATCCCCACCGTTGATCTCATCATAGATCCAACGGCCCTTGCTCCATTGGTTTATCCTCCATCGCATCGCAACCTTACCTCTTCCGATGCAATTGCTCGAATAAATCTCCACCGTCGATCAGCCTTTAGATTGGACGGCCCTCGTACCATCGCATCGCGCCGACCCATCGCCCGTTTGACCTTGTACCTTTGCTTTCCGCCGATGCGATGAGTCCGATTCAATATGGACCGTTTATTCTCCCAGATCTAACGACTCTTGTTTGATCGCACTTCCATGTTCCCCGTCCATTACTTTTCCTCCAATTCATTCTCCGTCATTGATCCAGCGTTTGATCCAACGGCCAGCGCTTCATCGCTCCATCGCAATCGCCCGATCCTTTATTCCGCCCATCGCTGTTCCCCCGATGCGATGAGCTCCGATTCCATCGCAGCCGTCCGTTCACTCAGATCCAACGGTCCTCGCTAAATCGCATCACTCTCATCGCATTGCTCTTTTCATTTTTTTTTACATCGCCGAACCTTTGGCTAGCCACTGATGATATTTCTCCCCTTCGATGAGATCTCCACCGTTGTTCTCTCGAATCGGACGATCTCTATTCCTCTGCGCTCCAAACCTCCATTTGAAACTTGTTTTCACCCCCGCCATGGATTTTCCTCCGTTGCTACAATCGCACTTCCCTCCTCATTGCTCCTCCGCCTCTGTCGAGCCTTCTAAAGCAGTTTTAGCCCCCACGCAAGTTTTTTATAACTTATTATTGTTTTTATGCAGGTTTTTAATGGCGGTTAATCTATTTTAAGCCGTCCCACAGCAAGGTAGTTGCAGAGGTCCGAGGATGACGATCTTGCGGCCTGATTCAATACAAAAGGGACACAGGGTTAAATTTCCAGGTTTTTATCAATATGTCATGAGTATTGATCATTCAAACAAAACCCTTCAGCGCACCAAAGACTTGTACAATACAGCAAACAGTGAAGATTAAAGGTTAGAGATTAAGGGATAAAGGTTAAGCATAAGGCAAGAAAATCAAAGGCTTAACCTACAGATCAAAGGTAAAGACACAGTTAAAGATAAGTTAAAGCAACCTCGAACACATCAAAAGAAGCAGTTATTCACTTGATAAATCAAACTGACACATTTGGCCTACTCTTTATCTATAAATGCAACAGACAGTTATTACAAACAAAAGAAAATATCTCAAACTGTCAGTAAAGTTACTGTAAAGATAAGAAAAGGCCTAAAAGTCAATTTTTTCACCCACTAAACCCAAAAAGCAAAAACAGAGTTAATGAAACAGAGCTGAAATTAAAAACATTCCTACCTTATGCCTTGCATGGTTTTCAAGGCTAGGAGTTGCATATAGTATGGAATTAATGATACTCGAACCCTAAAACTTTTCCACCTCCTCATTTTCTTATAAAATCTCCTTGAGGAGTACATTGTAAAGGGTTGGTTGTTCACTGGTTGTAAATATTGGAACTCTTTGAAGAAATATATAGTCTGCTCGAAGTTTAAGAAGAAATTGAAGTCTTGGAAGCTTGATGATGTTTTGACATGGTTGTTCATGAGAAGGCTCTATCATTGGATCCCTGAGCCTGGCTATTGGTGAAATATTCTGATCTGTTTATTGTTTTTCCTGTTTCCATTATGTTTCATCAATTCTTACTACAGTAGAGTAAAAATTTTAGGCTAAGAAATGTCTCCTAGAAGCACCTTAGACCTGTTTACTCTTCATTGTTTTATGTTTTCTTCTGCTGAGGCATTTTAAAGTCTTTAATCATTCTCTTAAACCCTTATGCTTGTTTATTTCTCAAATAGTTCAAATAGTTGGTTCTAAGAATGATTTATGGTTTTCCCTGCTTACTTGTTGCCACTTGAAAATTGTTTTTGAAGTCTCCCTTTGAAGTACCATTGTTTACAGTTTGCCAAAGAGGTCTATTTTGATCATACCCTTTGTTCCTACTTCAATAATTGTTTTAAAGGTCTTTATAGTTGTAATCATAGATGTTTAGGTGTTCCCTCTTCTATGACTGCAATTATCAGTGAATCTTTCATGTTTTCTAATTCCCTTGAAATAAAATCTTTGAAGAAATAGGATGTGCTCCCGAATCTTAAATTTCATTTTAAAAGTTGTCTTGAAGTCATTATTTGCTTAAAGTTTGGTTTGTAGAATTCATGGTTAGCCTTGTCTATCAAATACCTCTTTATGTTCAAGTTATGTTTTTAAGTTCCCTTTGTTGAGAATTCAATTTCTCTTTCCAAATCATTAATGTCCATCTCACTCACAAAAACCAAAGGATCTAGTGGCCAAGTTAGATTTGCCCTTTGATATCCCATATCCATTGATGAGTTTGTTACAAACCTCTTCTTGACTCCATTGCCCAATGAATCTGCCATTTCCACTTTCTATCTATGTTGCCTAGACCCTTTCGTATCCAACCTAGTCAACCCAACCAAACAAACTTGTACTTAATAACTAGTCTAAAATCAACCCTTAAAAGCAAACAAGATATACCTTTGCAAACAATTTGAGAGATCCCTCTCTGAGAACAGAAAGACTAGATCCTGGAACTCTAAAGATTGGTTCTGATGTTGCCTTGTCTTTTGGTTGGCCAATCTATCAAAGCATAGGACCCCAACAGAATAATAAAACTCCTCTCCTGAGCAAGCACTCTAAGTCCCCCGAGGATGAGGTTGGAATCTCCACTCGGAGACACCTGTGTGCTAAACAGCACAACAGACTCGGCTAAACAATCTCAAGCGTGCTCAAGTTGTAAAGACCAGAAAATCAGAATATGCAAGAATGATTTCCATGGCTGCCCTCACCCCCTTCTTATTCTTGTGAAACCCTAACATCCTTGGGCCCACTCATTAACTGCGCTGCTACTTGGCCCCTTGGCTTTCACACTTGTTACACATCCTTGGGTTCACTCATTAACTGTGTTGTCCACGTTAGTTCTAGAAAAGTGGTTTTATTCTAACTGTTGGGTTTATGGGTCCCTTCACCATTTTATTTACCTACTGAACTTAAGAAAAACAAAATGGGAAAAATAATATTTCTAATTAGTTGTAAGCTAATTAAGAATATTACATCGAGATCATATTGTCTCGATTTTCCATGGGAAGGCGACTCCATATGTTATTATGTGGAAGGTCTTGACAAATCTGTTCAGAATAGCAGTGACCACAAGAAGTTGGCAATGAAATACAAGCTCAAAAAGATCAATATGGAGGAGGGTGAGATAATACCAAAGTACTTGACGAAGTTCACTCAATGTCGAAATGAGCTTGGAAGTGTTGGTGTGATAGTAGCCAATGATGATTTGGTGATCCTAGCTATTCTAGGCCTTCCAAAGAGCTGGCATAGTTACCAAGACTCTGTGAATGGGAGGGAGAAGCTACCAGACTGGGAACGATTATGGTTTGACTTGGTACAATAAAAAATAAGGCGGAGCGCCAGATACGAGACCTCCTGCAATGACAAAACATAAGATTTTGCATTAGTTGGAAAAAGTAAAGAAGCCAATGGAAAGAAGTCCCAAGGCGAAGAGGGCAAGAGATACTTTTCCAAGGTAAAGTGTTTTCACTGTCATGAGCATGGGAACTATACCTCAAAATGTCCACAGAAGGCAAGCAAGAAGGAGCCTACAGTTGGAACAACGAGTGAAGCGTTAGTTTCAAAGTTCGAGTTTTATTTTACTCTCATTGCATGCATGACCAACACTATAATGGGATGCATGTGGTACCTTGACAACGGTGTCTCGTTCCATATGATGGGGAATAGAGATATCTTCAGTGACTTGGAGGAGAAGGACCTCCAGTAGATCATAGAGTTTGGAGATGACGGGAGGTATAACACGACCGACATAGATACAATTACCTTTCAAAGGACTTTGAATCCCCTCTTAAGACTGAAAAATGTTTTGTATGTTCCAGGAATAAAGAAGAATTTTGTCTCCGTAGCGGTATTGGAAGACAGTGGTTATGATGTCATATTTCGAAAATGAAAAGCGTTCCTTAGACACATCACCATGGGATGAATGAAACAGATCGGTGTAAGAGTCAAAAACCTGTATGCTCTCGAGGTCGAAGATGCATGCAAAGCTTTGAGGAGCAAACCAGAGGTTAGTGATTTGGAGGTTGAGAGGGAGCATAAATTACCTCTAAACTTGTAGCCTCAGAAGCAGTATCATAATCAATTTCAAAAGGTTATGGAGCAACTATAATTGGAGAAGCAGAGAGGAGACTAAGTGGAGGCATCCACTCAAGCAGAGACCTCCAGAAGGGGGAAATTTTGAGCCAGATGGGGAGAGGGAGCACATGCAGCGATACCTCCAAGTAAGAGGTGGGGCGATGTGAAGACATAATCTCAAGAGAAGAAATTTGGGAAGGATCCATTGAGATGGCTTGTCTCATGGATTAGACATGGCTACGGGGAGCCCACAGTACACAGTAGCAAGAAGGATCAGTAGAAATTGATGCAGTTAGATGCTAAAAAGATAGAAATCAGAGTGACAAATGTTAGATACTAGAGTCCATATCAGAGTTGGTAACAGTACAAAGGGCACAGATGCAGAGTCAACAACAACGTAGAGTTTTCAGTAGACAGTGCAGTAACTAGTTGCAGTCAGAGACTCTGATGACAGATGCATCATACTGATTCAATTTTGGAGGCTATTCAGTTTCAAGCATTGCAGGGGCAAACAACACTAGAGAAGTGTTGCATGCAGAACATTCCAAAGGTATCAAATCGGAATAGATTTAATTCCTTTTTTGTTGAGAGAGTGTTGAAATTGACAACAAGAAATATTGAAAATGGAACCCAGAAATGGCACCATAGGGGGCTTCTGATTTAATTTTCCCTTAACTAAATTGGAAGAGAAATCGCAATTCCATCACATGACAACTTGTATTAGTTAATTGAGTCAGAAAGACTAAGTTAGCTTAGGAAATTCGAATTGAGGGCCAGAGAGGAAGCATGTAGAGTTCTCCCATGATTTTAAAGGGTCCATTTACAATTATTTTTGAGTTGTAATTAGTTAACTCAATCAATTGAGTTAAAATCAATTTAACTAGTTCTAAATGAGAGATGAGCTAGAGATAGATCTAGTGAATTAAATTTGATTTAATTCACAATGAGTGATCAATCAGTTAACTGTTAATTCACTATAAATATTTGTTGCATGCCACTTTTAAGGAAGACCCAGTTGAGGCAAGGGTTAACGAGAAGATAAATATCAGTTGTACTATAAGAAAATTGTACAAGTCATACATGAGGTCATCAGAAAGCCTTAGTTGTATTGCACAATAGTTAATTGGGATTTTCCTAATTAATAGGGGCTCAATTATCCAAAGAATGCATAAGGCTGGCTAAGAAGGAAAAGATAAGCCAAAGGTTAAATATTGGATCGATTTTTCTTAGATCGCAAGCTAGATTCAAGCAAGATCAGAGTGAGACAATCCGTAGAGTGAAGAGGTTTCTTAGTGGAGGAATAGAATTATATTGTTTCATGATCTTGACCATATGCAATATACAGATAACAGTGTTTTGAGCAATTGCTTTCCCCATATACATCTTGTGTTCTGGGATTGATAATTTCTTTCTCTTACTTGTTGTGTAAATCATGTTTTGTTTCCACAAATTATAGAAGGATTCACTATTTTATTTTAGTACATTACAAGATCATATTGATACTATTACAAGAACATATTTTCTATATGCATGTAGTATTATAATACATGGCATTGTAATAAAAGTTTTTTACAAGGATTTCCATGATAATGTAGCCATAAATATCCATAGTTAAGAATATTGTTACATACTTTTTAAAATGAATGTATTTTTAACTCATTAATTATTTTAATAATAATAATAATAATAATTTAGAATAAAGTTATAATTATTTTTTTTTTTTTTTTAAATCTTGGCAATCTAAGATATAATTAATAATAATAATAATAATTTAGAATAAAGTTATAATTTAGTCAATTTTCATATATTTTTTAATCTAGGAAATGTGAGATGTAGCTATTTTCATCTCAAGAGATTTGATCTCTCTCTCTCTCTCTCAGTACTTGTAGATCGAGAGTTAGGATGGATCTAGGTTGGTTTAATTCCCACTTTAAATTAACTATATTACACATGAATAGTGCATAACATGGGCAATGTCATGACTTCTCACAAACTTGGAGCTAAAAAACCACTGATAACTTGACCAAGTCAAGTTTACCTTAATTACCCAACAAAAATTAATTAAAAATAATAATATCTTTGACTATTTTATGTAATATAGGGTTATTTTTATTTTTATTTCAAATTTACCTTAATTACCCAACAAAATTTGATTAAAAAATAATAAAGTAGAATCTCTATTTTATTTTATTTTGACTTAGTCAAAATATTTACATAACATAACAAGACTGAACAACATCTCTTACATACTAGGTTGGAGAGCTACTAAGTTGGAGAGCTCTCTACATAATGTTAATTGTTTTAATATTTATTACATAATGTTAATTATTTTAATGTTTATTATAGATTGATATATATCAACATTTACAAATTATATTATTTAAATGATTTTGCTAGTTATATTTGATTATTTGTTTATGAAGTAATCTAAAATTCATTTTTAGATTTAAATAGTTTGCACCTCCATAATTTGATCTATCTCAACCTTGGTAAAACCGAAGACTCCACTCTCTTAAAGTCAAGGCCTGTCGTTGTCATTCAACCACACACGTTAAGTTGCTCTGTTAGTGGTTGGCATTGAGCTTTTGAGGTCAATGCCAACTATTAAAGCTCAATGCCAACTATTTTGGATGATAAAGAATGAATAGCGTGTACTCCACTAACGCCTAATGTGTGCTCAACTCCCAGACGCGTGGCGTGCTGTATGCTACCATCACGAAGTTGCCACGTAAATTTACTCCGCTTCCTTGACTTTCTTTCTTGGCTGAAACCTTCGGCAAGCAATAACCAGCCTGCTATAGGGCATTTAATGCGCCTATGGCAGGCCTCTTCACATCCGATGCCCATAGATGGCTGAGCCCATCTGTTGCCACGCTGGCTTGCCAAACCAAACTGCTAATTTCCACGCTGGCTTGCCAAACCGCAACTGCTCCAAACTGCTAACATAAACCGCGCGACTCAAACTGTGAACATAAACCGCAAACAGCTACGCCTCAAACCGCAGGTTATGGTTATGGAGGACCGCGTCGTAATTCCTAAATTCCTAATACGATTTGGGTTTCCGGCTTATTCTCTCTGCATCGCTTGCACACGTAGAATTCTCTGCTCTGCCATCCTGCGCAGGATTCTCTGACAGCCATCCATCAACGCGCGGGGCTCTACAACCATCCATCAACATCGCGGGGATCTACAGGTAGGGCTCACCACCTCCTCCTCCCTGCTTATTCTGCAAATTTGCCTCTGTCATATTTCCCTGCGTATTGAGCAAGAACTAACTGCAGCGAGACAAATGTGAACCGGGGAGTTTTGATACTCTCTCGGCACTATATAGATCCAGGATTTGATTAAATATTAGTTTATACCTCTATTGCATGTTGTAGAAGTAAATGGGCATGGGCAGGATTAGATTCTCGAAATGCCATCGATGCAACAGATAGAATTGGTTCTGAGGGCTTCTGATTGGTATAGCTCATGCTTACATTCAAAATTTCTGCAGTATTATCATATTCTATCCATGCTGTGCACAGTGTTATCACTGTGCACAGTATTGTCAGATTTGCGAGAGAAAGGACTAAGAAATCAAAGTCAGTGGTCTGAGCAAAGGATTTATGTATCAAATGGATAAAAAGGAATGCAACCCATCTCAAAATTTGTCCAACTGAATAAACTGGAGGCAGACACATTTCAAAATGGGATGCAACCCCCAAAGAAATTCAGAGCTGAAAATTTGTCACTTGTAGAAACCTATAGGTTTGGAAGAATTTGCCCACATGGATATATTTATCGCAGAAGGGCAGAATAGGGTTAAATTAAATAAACACTTATTCATAAAATCTAGGGATTTCATAGCAAAAAAGAAGATGTCTCTCTAATAAGGGACGCATGCAATGCAATAACAGTAAAATTCATATGCCGCTCACAGAAGAAAGGAATAAGTCCAAAAATAACATCCCTTGAAAATCACAGAAAAAATACCAGTGCTGCTGTGATCCAAATGTCAAACTGATGGAGGCAGACACATTTCAAACTGGGATGCAACCCCCCAAAGAAATTCAGAGCTGAAAATTTGTCACTTGTAGAAACCTATAGGTTTGGAAGAATTTGCCCACATGGATATATTTATCGCAGAAGGGCAGAATAGGGTTAAATTAAATAAACACTTATTCATAAAATCTAGGGATTGCATAGCAAAAAAGAAGATGGCTCTCTAATAAGGGACGCATGCAATGCAATAACAGTAAAATTCATATGCCGCTCACAGAAGAAAGGAATAAGTCCAAAAATAACATCCCTTGAAAATCACAGAAAAAATACCAGTGCTGCTGTGATCCAAATGTCAAACTGATGGAGGCAGACACATTTCAAACTGGGATGCAACCCCCAAAGAAATTCAGAGCTGAAAATTTGTCACTTGTAGAAACCTATAGGTTTGGAAGAATTTGCCCACATGGATATATTTGTCGCAGAAGGGCAGAATAGGGTTAAATTAAATAAACACTTATTCATAAAATCTAGGGATTGCATAGCAAAAAAGAAGATGGCTCTCTAATAAGGGACGGATGCAATGCAATAACAGTAAAATTCATATCCCGCTCACAGAAGAAGGAATAAGTCCAAAAATAACATCCTTTGAAAATCACAGAAAAAATACGAGTGCTGCTGTGATCCAAATGTCAAATTGATAGAAGATTTTAAAAATGCCAGTGGCCCAACATGTGATTTCAATAGACTGGCTATAAATATTCACACAGAAATAACAGATTATTCTGGAACCTTGTTGGTGGAATGGAGCTTCTGGCTTCCTAGATAGTTAAGCAATCAATGTCCAGAAAACATTCAAATGTACAAACTATAGCTTGGTAAATCAGTTACTAAACAACAGTACGAAGAAACGTGATTTAACAAAAACAACTTAATTGTAATTCATCAAACTTGCCTGGACCGTGTTATGATTACATAATTTTCCATAAACATCTACAGTATAAGTCACATTTCACAAAGGTTGTTACTAACCACAGTGGAGAAACGTGATTTAACATGGACCATGTTATGACCATCAATTTTCATAAATATCTGCGGCAGTAAGTCACATTCAACATTTCATAAATATCAAGATATACTTCAACAATGCAGTCTAATTGTTAAATTATATACTTCAACAACGCAGTTTAATTGTTAAACTTCTTTTTTATTGGAAGATACAATATTTGTTAGCATGAATTTAACTGGTTTAAAATGCATTTTTAGTGTGTAAATGGATTTAGAGATTTTAATAATTCTTTGGGTACTCGATTTCTGTATATTAAAATTCCAAAAATTTTCTGTAGAATTTTAGCCAAATAGTTAGTTAAGCAATCAATGTCCAGCAAACATTCAAATGTACAAACTATATGCAAGTCTCTGGACTAAAATTGTACAAGGCTTCAAATGCTCCTTTCATAGCAGAGCCCTTGGACATCTGTATTCTATATAGCCAAAGGATGGAAGCATTTTGTGATTTTCTAATTCCTTCACATTATTTTGTAGCAATAATTTTTTATATATGACATACACACTTGAAATCCTTGTCTATCCTTCCATTGTCATAAAAGACACCCTCAGCAAATTGCAACCAAACAGCAAACTTGCAATATCTATCGCTGGACTCCCAATATGTGATTTACATGCTTCTGTTAGTCTTCAACATTAGAATGCCAGCAGATTTGCAAATGCTTCTGTACCTGGGAATACTGGGTTTTATGCACTTCAATTATTTTTTAAAATGGAGATGGTTTCTTTGTCTACAACTAGATAGACAATGGCAGAGACAGATAAAATAATACAGGAATATATTAAGGGGCATAGGTCATTCTCCCAATCTCTCATAAATGATGTAGAAGTACCTTCAGAAGGAACATATTCCCATTACAGCCCATTGTAGCATCAACCCCAATCCTCACTTGTGTCCTATCACCCACACACCAAACAAAATAAGATCCTATTACAGGATAAGCCAATGACAGAGCCTTCCATTGATTAGAGTCTAGAAACATTATGGATCGATTTATGCTCTTTTGTAATTTAGTCAACCAAAGAATAAGGGGCTATATACTTTTGAACTAAGATCCTACTCCAGAGACTATCCTTTGTGAGTATAGTCCTGTTAACCCTTTTTCTAGCAGGGGTACCTGGAACAAATATTTTTACTTGCATTTGGTGAACAGGGCTGAATATGAACAACTTACAATTTTGCAACAGAGATGAGGATCCTATCCACTGAGGACTGTCTGAGTTTGGTAGGCTTGTTACTATCTGATACCTTTTAATAGTACTAAACTTTAAGAAAGGGTGAACAGGCCAGGAGACAGAGCTCCAACAATAGATTTACCTTCTTGTCCATCTTAATAATGATGATGGTAACGGGGCGTTCTGTAACAAATTTGTAGCAACAAGGTTCCTCCAGATCATCATTTAGGAATATGCCTCGGGCTGACCTTTGTAAGGAATTGAGTGTCCCTAGCATCGCATCTATGGTTCCCGCGCACAATGAATCATAAAAGCATAAGCCCATCTGCCAACAACATCTAATTGCCCAAAAGGTGATTAGATTGCTTTAGTGAATATGTCATCTATGCAAATATATGCACTTATATCAAGAAACAAAGTATACCCACAAAGGGAATTCGCTTGTTTCCATTTCTATGCTACTTGTGACAGATTGTGTTCCAACTTTTGCAAAGACAACATTGCTATTATCAATAACCAGAATAGAGCAAGAGCATGGAAACCTCTTTGCATAGTAGCTAGTGAGTGAGTTTGAGGACCTGAAACATGGATAACCAAAGACCTGTCATATATTACATTCCAATGAGAATTCTCTTTAAGACTAAATTCCAGAATCTTAAAGCTTCAGAGCATCAGAAAATTTTCACTTACCCTAAGCCATGGTGCTTGCTTTTTCCCACAATTAGTTTTGTGGCCTTGTACAGATTTGCTTCATCTGCCAAAACCTTTCTTATTGGGCAACCATAGGAAACTTTCACTTGAAGACTCACCTTAAAAACATACACCAAAATTCAACTGTCAAGCCTTCTTTACAAATAAATAAAGTGAAAAAGCAATGTCAAAATTGTGTGAGAATAATTACTTGTTTCAATCTGCAGAAACTCTCATAGACATCTAAAGCGTTGACATCAAAGGGACTCACAAGGAAATCCACCGCAATTTTTTCTCCACAGATCAGTGTTGCCAAAACATGAAAATTACAGAGATCAAAACAAAATTATCTCTAAAAGCCCTACAAACACTGAAGTTCTATAAACTTTCTATCCTTGCTTGTCTGTATGTGCTGTAGATTGAAAATATCTTTGTTATCATCTCTTTCTCTAACATTGCAGAGCCTCTGCACTTTTTTAAGAAATGGGTACGTGATATCTCTTTGTTGTGGCTTTCAGGAGACAAAGCAGAGAAATTCTTATTATATCTACTCAGGGATTAGTGTATCAGAGCTTGAGAAGATGCACAATGATTAAATGACCAGGAAATTAAGGACCAGCTTTCCCCCATGACCATTTTGAAGCAAAATCCAGCTTGAATTTGCATTGACAAAATGAGTCTGGGCGAAAGCTAATTTTGGCTCCAAAGTAAATTCCAGTGATCACCCAACTGGCACACATTAATATGGTGATATCAAGAAAGCTATACTTCTTGAAATTGATCAAGAATATGGTGATATCTAATGTTATTGAATTCTTCAATAAACATTATTAAAACCCAAATAAATTTTCGGGATGTTGTTGAGTTCTACAATGATCTCTATAAAAGACAAATGAAGATATCTGAAGCTATTGAATTTTGCAATAAACAGTTTGAAACCGTAAGAATATTTCTAATGTTATTTCAATATCATGGGATTCTACAAGGAAACTCAATAAAACCAATTGAGACCTGCATAAACATTTTCAATTGTCTGAGAACATGAATCTAACTAATGCCATTGAATCTGATCATGTGCAGACACAGAAAGCAAATCACATGAATAGCAAACAACCACCGAACATCTAAATCTCATTTGATAAAAGTGGGTTTCACCGTTCATTCATACCTGCAGATGTTGTGACTACATGAACAACTATCACATGATCTCCTTCCCGAGCCACCTTCACCAACACCCAAGTCAACAGCTCCCTGTTACATGCACCAACATTTACACCCACCAATAAAGTGCTTTGTTTCTTTTTCTTTCTCCACTCCACTACCATCCTCATGGAAAAAATTCTGACCAATAATCTGCTACTCACAGCAAATTCTAAGCCCTTCTTCACAGCCAAATCTAAGCCTTCATATTACTCCCATAAACATAAAAAGAATCAAGAAAGTCTCAGCCCTCAAATCAGATTCAGTATTAATGAGTATTTGGGATTAATCAGGTGGAAAACGGATGGACAAATGGAATCTGAGTTTCCCTACCTGCTAATGGGTTTTTGAGGGAACCTTAATGTTATCACCAAACATGTGAATGGCAATGTGGTGGTTTTATGTGCTGACATGAGTGCCACTGTTGTTTCTTCGACATCAAATTTTTCATCTTCAACACCTCCACATACAACACACTCTAATTCTAATCCTAATGCACCAGGCTGGAAATGCATTGCCAATTAGAATTTTCGATAAGTTGAGTTAGTGACTTGTCATGTTGTTGATATCTAACAAGTAACATGCCTATAGTTTACTTCTCTGTCATCGCCTTGCTGTTTATAATATTTGAGAATAACTGTGTAGCAAATTATAGGGCAGAATTATTGGTTACAAGCCAATACACATATTGTTTGAGTCTCTTCCATACTTGGATGCATGTATTTCTGAGTCGAGCCATTAGGATTTAACTCAAAATTCAATGGGTCATTGTTGGATAACATTAATCCAATGGTCTCAATAATTTTTTGGCTGCTAATTTGGAGCTGTGCATTCTGTGACATGCTGAATATACTTACATTGCAATGACTATTTTGTAGGCCTATGCACATGGAAGCGATGTTGAACTTTTAAACTCCATATTGACAGCGAGTGACAAAGCTGAATGTATAACATTTCATATTTTAGGCATTTCTAAGATAAAATACATTTTCATTTCTTATTTTTTAAGCCGCGGCAGCATGCCTATATCTGTATAGAATGTTTCGGTTGTACAAAAGTATTAATCCAAAATTTTGAGTTGAAGATGTTTTATATCTAGTACGACATGAAGTGCTATTTTTGGCCTTTTGAGATAATGATGTTGTTAGCTTCATTGGATATTATAGACATGGAACCTTATACAAGATGGTTGTGTGGAGAAAAGGACTTGGAAAGTTTCCTTTAATCGCTTAAGAGTATGGAGGTGGCTGACAAGGCCTGTATCAGACGGACTATCCATCCTGGCTAATTTATTACTGTGACTGCTCTTGGTATGAACTGCCAGTTTATCAAAGAACTATGGTGGTAAAATAAAATTTTGGAAAACCCAAAATGGGGGATATACGGTGACCACAACTGTTATTACTTAGTGGGTGTCTGAAGCTGCCACCAGATATCTAACTATTACAAGCCTTTAATAACGCACTGAAATTATTGGTTGTTTCAGTGTGATGTCTGTCTATAAATTTCAAAATGATTAATGTATTACAGCAATGTGCCAATGGAATTTAATCATTGGCAGCTTCAGTGTGATGACTATATAAAAAATTGAAATGATTAATGGATAATAACAACGTGCCTATGCTATTTAAGAATTCCATCCAGGAATATTCACTAATTTGTTATCAATGAGTATGAAACACCACATCCATCCATGAAACAAAATCATGATTCATGCATTCGAATGTCAAGTTAAACTAATATGTTGATAAATTTAAATATTAAATATGAATCTGAAATCAAAATATTATGAGTTACAAAAGACAAATAAAAAAATTAGAATGTACATCGCCAGATCATTTGCATTGAGTGCCTTAAAGTTCTTGACCTTTGTAAAATTTCCCAGGTTAGGGTAATTTGAATTTTCATGGCGTATCATCTTCGTTGCACTACTAGCTGTATAAGAATTAATTTCACGTTCTACTGGTCGTTATCTAAGATCACTCTTCATACTTTATGTTTTTGCAATAACCAACTTGCTATTTGTCTTCATAATTATTACTGAAATTGTCAGAATCCTTGCTATTTGTCCTCCTTTATCTCACAACATGTTTCCAAATTTTCTTATATGTATAGGGATTTGAAGAATGAAGAAGTGGGACCTAATTAATGAGTTGGAGGTTGAGGACCCAGAAGGAATGACAGAGTTTTCAGTCGAAGATTTGACATGGAATGAAATACAGGGAGATCAAGTCGCAATTATTCCGTATTGTCGACTTGAGGATTTTATAAGTGGAGAGGAAATGAGGGAAAGTGCACCTACTCAATTTGTTGCTAAAACTCGTCGAAGTAAAGATGTGAAGGATATCAAGATGACAAATTCTTCAACATATCTGGAATATGTTCTGTGAGTCTCTCTCTCTCTCTCTCTCTTAGAATTTTGAAGTTCACTATGTCAAAAATGCATAAATAATTTGATGAAGTTGTTGTGTATGTTTGATGTATAGATATTGGTGTGCTTATGGTCCGAATCATGTACAAGCCAGAAATGTAACTGAACTTGAATCTACAACTAAAAAACGTCTTCCACGTCAAAGCATTAAAGTTGGTTGCCAATGTCATTTCATTATGCGACGACTTGCTCTTAGACCAAATGATGCTGTTCTAATATACACAGCATGCAGACATGTTGATGAACAAAATGTTGTTTGTCATGGAAATGAGGCAAATGACATACCAAAGAAATTCAATTTTGCGCCGCATTTAACAGAGAATATACGAACCAGTGTTGAAGAGTTGATTCGTGATGGTTTTAATGCTACGATGATATGGGACAAGTTTATCTCTGATGTAAGGTATGGATCTGGTGAGTTGTTCACAGGGGCACCTCGAGATTCTTTTATGACAAGACAAGATGTGTTAAACATCTACAATAATATCAAAAGGCTAGAATATGTGAGGCATGAAAGTGATCCAATGAGTGTGGATTGTTGGGTTCGTGAATGCCCAGAGAGCTTTTTCTTCTACCAGCAACAAGATGTTGTTAAAAACATCCCTTTCATTGTAGGCATACAAACAAAGTGGATGCTTTCAATGATGGTCAAACACTCACACAATAACGTGATATCAATGGACTCCACCTTCAGCACTAATAAATACGGGGTAAGATATTTAACAAAAATTCATTTATTCAACTTCATTTCTGTGTTGTACTCTTATATACTTATAATTTTATCTTCTTTGTAATGCAGTATCAACTTTACACCATAATGGTTTTTGATGATCATCGCAATGGGATTCCAGTAGCTTGGGTAATATCATCACGAAATAGTACTCCTGATATTTGTAAATGGATGTCAGCATTATTTGCAAATGGGAAAAAAGAACAGTCGAATTGGCATGTCTGAGCTTTCATCACAGATGATGCGGCGGCAGAAATCGAGGCATTAAGGTGAAATTTTTATTATGTTTAGAATATAAAAGATGCTATAATGTTTATGGATATTCTCTTTTAATGTTATGTTATTTCAGGACTTGCACAAACTCTACACTATTATTGTGTGTATGGCATGTCCGCCGAGCATGGTTGAAGAATGTTGAGAATAAAGTCAAGGGGAAGGAAAATAAAGTTCGTATCTTTCGAGCATTAGGAGAAATCATGCATTCATGTAAAGATGATGAGTCCGTACAACAGGGAATTGAAATTTTTTTGTTGACTTTGAAGAAGAAACTGTGTTTCTAGATTATTTTACAACCAATTGGTTAGCCAACAATAAATTATGTAAGTTTTTTTAAGGTGGGTTTTATCAGTTTATTTCGTAATGGACCATTTTCAATTGTTTATCTGCATCTAATATATGTATCTTCTTTTCCAGGTATGTGGGCAAAGGCATATAGGAACTTCCCACATTCTAATCAAGACACAAATAATGCTATTGAATCTTATCACAGGTATTTAAAGCAAAGGTACCTTCGTGAGAAGAACAATGCATCACATAGAAGGGTAGATTGGTTATTGCATCTGTTATTGAAAAAGGTTGAATTGTACTACATTCACATGCAAAGTTTAAAAAATGCTGGTTTTGTACGAGCTAAAAAAACAGAGCACCAATTAAATGAAAGTAAGTGCAAAGCAAAGAATATCCCAGATGAAGAATGTGTGGTTGATGGAAATTGTAAATCTGAGTATTTGGTTCGTAGCCAAACTATGGAGACTCGTGATACATGGTATAATGTCATTTATAAAGGGCCCACTCTACACTTTTGTAATTGCAAATGGGCCGTAAATGGAAATATTTGCAAACATGTTTTAAAAGTTGAAATGCTAGTGACTAGCAATGCTTTGGGGGGCAATGTAATGCCTAATGTATTGTCTGATTTAAATGAAACATGTTTTCCACCTTCTCCTTCCAATTTAATATCGCATAAGGAAAACCACATTTATGATGTCGAGGATTTATCATACCATACTGATTCATCCATTATAAGACCAAATAGTGCCCTAACTACCGATGATGAAATTAAACGTGTTATTTCATCAACTCATAATAAATTGAGGGGTTTATTACAAATAACACCCACAACATTGGAGCAAGCATATGCACTAAATAAATTGGTAGAAAATGTAATTCAAGAGTACAATAAAAAAAAATTCAGTGTTGTAACTCCATCCAAGATCACTACCAAGAGACGGCATAGTTTCTTGAGCCCATTAAAGAAAAAGGGGCAACATGTTAGTATGTTGAAATCAAGAAAAGATGAACCACAGTTTCTAAAGGTTGGACGGGTTCGTGGAAAGAAAAAAAGCATGAATGAACAATTGGAGAAAGCTTCTACAAAAGAAATAAATCCGAACCACACATCTAGAAGGGTACAACAATCTCTTCTACAAAATTTTGGTAGGCAAATTTCAATTTATGTGTCATTTTGTGTAAAATCCAAAATATCATTATCTTCTTTGTATTTCCTGCAATTTCATAACTATGTGAACTTTTTATTGTTACAGCTGAGGGTTCAACATCTCACAATACTTCAAGCTGCCAAATTCGATTATTTGATGACAATATAGTGGAGAGTAACTCTGTGGATACAAATATGGGGAGTACACTCATTCCTTTTCCATTCGGTTCACCACGTCCACCTCTACCCTTTTATCAACAAACTCCTTCGTTGTTTCCACCATATGCACCAAGTTCATTCCTTGGGCACCCTACCTCAACCCTTAACAATTCGGTTCCACACCCTAGGGTGTTGCCCCCTATCATACAACCAGTGGAATTGTATCACCGCCCGCACCCTATACCTAGTCCATTTATGACATCCAACATGCCTCCATCCATGCCCCCAGAACCACTCAGCTATTATACACTTCCATTCAACCAATTACCAAGAGATACACCATCTACCGAGGAAGGACAATCTTCTGGAATGCCTTCGAACTTTATGGTGAGAATAGTTGGTTGATGAAAATGAATCAAAGTTGCTATTTATATTTTAAGTGAACCTATTTTTGTAATTTGTTTTGTAATGAATGAACCATAAACATCTGACAACATTATTCTTATTTTGTTTTACAGGAAATAACGGGTGAAAAGAATCATTAAAGTGCCAACAATCAATGGAAACGTGGAAGATATTTCAGCAGATGAGTGTCATTGCCTCAACTAAGTGGATGGAGGATGTTGTGGAGAGACAAAGACATTTGGTTTCTGCTATTCAGATTTAAAGAAAAGAGACAGTTTCAAGAAGAGCTTGCAACATTTATTTTGGTTCCATTGGGTTTTAAGTCTGTATTCCAATTTATGTACTCTCCTATTGTATCTCCATCTCTATATTCATTCCATGTAATTTGAGCAGTATCTAATAAAAGCTTCAAGCATTTTTTGTTCCACTACTTGTATTAGATTGATATGAGCCGAGGTATTCTACTTTGTCTTAATATTGTGATAATATGAAGTGAACTGTTGTTGCCTTAAATTTGTGATTGTAGATATGATTTTTTCATGTACTGAGCAAGTTTAATGGTTGTTTTAATTTGCTGATTTAGTAGGACAGCAAGATTAAATGCCACCTTGATTTTGCATGCTTAGTGAAACTTTATCTGATTTATTGTTGTTATATTTCTGCTATAATTGAAGTAATTTTTAGATTGTGTATTGAGATAGGTCTTTCTGCAAGGGTCATTGACATGATCTTGTAGTCTTTGCGGTGTTTGCATATAATGAATGTTTGTATGATTTTTATGGCAACTAATGATGGGGATTCTTGTTTTAATGTCAATCATAATGACATTATAAGTTGCAATGGATAAATGAATGAAATCTAGTTGTATTTGAAGATGCCACTAACTTATGATCTGTGAGAATATATAGCACCATCAGGACTATACCAACTCTATTACATAATTGAAGGGTTTTGCAATTGGCACTCCAAATATAGTTTTGCCTTCTACAAAAGTTAATTTATGTTGCTAGAGAGCATAAACAAAGAAAATATGAAAAATATCACTAATTTTCTGAAAATTGTTGAAAACATTTGGTTTCTAGGGTGTGATCAATATTGTTTTCTTCCTCGAATGCGGGTGATAGTTAAGAAATGGGACGTGGCGGCTCCTCCGCAAGGCACATGGCTAAGCCACATGGCTGGGCATGGCCTCCGTACGATCCATAATAAATATAGCAGTTGTTCACCAGTTGCAGGCATTAATCCATCTGCCTTGAGCTTTAATACTCGTCTGACGTGCTGCCTCTCCCAGTATTTCATGGTGCCCATCTCCTTCTCTCCTGCAGTTTTCACTTGCAGCCTTAGTTTCTTTGTCCATTACACCGGTTTTAGTTCAAAGCTCCTCAGCATCCATTCCCCGCCACCTCCACTGCTTCAAGCCTCCTACCAACCTTTTTCTTCTCCCCTCACTACCCCAGCACCCTCCTGTAACAACATGCCTCGGAGGCACAGGATACGCTGCTGAAGAGGTCGTGGCAAAGGCCAGACCTCTCGCCCTCCCATTTCCCTCCATGATGAAAGTCATCTCCCCTTCCATGAGGAAAATTCAACCGTTGACCAACTCAATTACAATTCCTCTGGCTCTCTGGACCATCCCCTCTCTGCAACTCTCACTGTGCGTTTTCCGGATGTCCCGTCCAGCTCTGCTGGCTTTGGTGCTCAAAAACGTCTTAGAAAATCCACCACATCCCCGGCTCACCCTCAACATTCCAGGAAGTCTGAGGCCCTGCCAACCAAAACAGCCACGCGTTCCTCCAGCAGCGAAGGGAGCGATGAAAAAGATATGGATGCAGGTGTGCGTTCAGCTACAACACCTGAGCCCACAGTGCAATCGTCGAAGAAAGAAGAGGACTCCTATGACGACTATGGGTGCTTCATAGTTGAAGAGTCGCCTCCACATGACCAGTAGCATGTCTCGCCGCTTCAGAATCTATTTCGAGAGGTTATCTACCTCAGATAGGTTTCTCTTTTATGTTCTCATGCTTTTCTTGTTCCCGCGCAACTCGATAATTTTTTGGACAATTTTTGCAAATGTTGGTTTCCCCACTCGGAGCATCAATCTATGGACCGGTTTCCCCAACTGGGGCAGTCACATTTTCGTGTTTTTGAACTCTACACCTGCCGGAATTGGCTAGCATAGCAACTCCGGCGGGAAAGTTTCGAATTGTATTTTTATGTGCCATAAAATAGAAATAGTCTTATTTAGAAAACAAAATATTCTTAGAAATATCTCTTATCTTATGCTGAGTCGTACATGTACATGGGCCTATCTACCATACTGTGACCAAAGCTGAATGAAGGTTAGATAGCCCTAGTAAAGTAAATCCTATCATCTTTCCATCTATTAATGTGACCTTTTTTTTTAAGCTGGTAAAAGGAAATTTATATTGACAAGCCCTTAGGGGCACAAATATCACAAATGTACAAATTTTAAAACGAGGTACAACCATAAAAGTTTAGACTTACTCAGCACAATAACCATTTCAGTAACCACAAGTCTTCTATTTAACCGTAGAACTTACTGCTACAGCCATAATTTCAACATTAGAAATCTTTAGGGATACATAAGATTGCTCTATTGGGCTTTTGCAACAAAACCAGTTTTCTTCATATCCCTTCCATATGGTAATTGCCCCTACAAAGAATTTATAACTTGATAGGGAAGAATTCAGAAACAATCAACATTGTACCTAAAAATAAAAATCTATCTTTCAGAGAGTGCTAGAAAAATTCCTTGTAACCTTCCATCCTATTCTCATTGGAACTCCAATGAAATAACACTAATCTAGTCTTCTAGGCTTCTGCACGATAAATTGGAAACCTTTTTATTTATTTGGTAGAAGGTCAATTGGAAACCTATTTTTTGTCCCCCCAATTCTCCTTTATTGCCTGATTCGCTAGGCTTATTCGTGGTTTGGTTAGCAATTCCTCTCACATGCTCAACGCACATGTTCCTTAAACTTCAGTTATTGCTTCTTCCACCCATGTCAATTGACCTTTTATACTCCATGATAGTTGTTTATTTCTTTTCTTGAAAAAACTAATGATGACCAGAAATTTCCTTCAAAATTACTTTTTAAAAAGAGGAAACTTGACTTTTTTGTACACCATGGTGAATCATCAATTCATTAGAGTAAGAGTAATTTAGACAAGGCCCAAGATCAAACACCAAGAGTATATCCCAGTGACCATGAGAGTGTCAAGAGAATTGAACCCATGGCCTCTCCTATAGAGAATTGAACCCATGACCTCTCAATAGGAGAGGTGCTTTAATGACGAGAACTCTCAATAGCAATCACCAAATGCCAGCATCAAATATTTACTCAATACTCCACGAGTTCATCATGTGTGGTTAACAAGGCTCGTGTCTATGGTTTAAGGACGTCCACTAATCAATTCAACATATATCAAACTTCACAAAGTATAATGCCCACAACAGGATTCAATCACACGAAGTCAAGAACTCATGCATACAACACAAGGCACATGATTCTTGTGCCTTGATGCCTTCTATTAGTCAGTATTAGATATTATTGTAATTTTAGTTAGTAGAGATTATTGAACATTGTTGTAATTATACCGAGTGGTGTGTGATGGATATTCTTATTACTGCACCTATTGATGTTTAGTAATAAATAATTACCAATTTCATAATACGAGAGATTTGGGCTTCTTGGAACCCTTGATATTCACCTTGGGTCAGTTGTGCTTTTGGCATTAGGTTTGTCTGTATATTTATTTGCTGAGGTCAAACTTGTCTCTAAATAGAGTTTTAGCTTCGCAATTAAAACATATGCCAAGGTGCCGCAACTCCATTTTAACATTCATCTTTGCATAAGTATCAGTGGTCATATTTTGATTATAACAAATTCGTAGGCCTAGTATTCGTTTGCAGTTTACAATTTCCTTATGAACCTGATCTTGGATGAGTTTAAGTATTGACAATAATTTATTTTTTTCATAAGAAGAAAAGACCGATTTCTATATAAAATATATTGATCAGTACATGATTCATAATTGGTTAGTATATCCCATTCATAAGTGGGAGAGAGTGTAGCACGTGCACCACATAGCAGAGCATGTAGCATAAAAAACCTAATTGCATTCATCAATAACAAATTTGGTAAATGCTATCAAAACATATAACATGAGTAGACATTTAAGGTGAATGATATTACAAATTGTACATTAAAAGGTTCTTCATTACGGAAAATTATGTACACATTAAAACAAAAACAGAGTACATTAACAGGTTCTTTAATGAAAGAACCATGCTATGAGAGTCCCAAGAAAAATGATAACAAATGTGTATACACATAATGAGGACCTATGCTGATGCTGATCAATGTTTGCTAATGGAATAACTGGTGATTCTATATCATCTTTGGCACCTACTTCCACACTGGAAATTGCTCCAACCACTAGATCAGTGGAAATTCTATCGATCTCCGCAAGGTGCTTTATCGTAAAAGAATGAAATCGAGCACTCCAGATTTTTGCTTCTCTGTAGAGGGGCTTCAAATTGTCTTTGCGAACATTGTATATGCCTTCCATTTGATAACATATTAACTCTAAGTTAGCCAATACCGTTATGTCACTGACCCCATTTTTTTGGCCTCTTTTAAGCCTACGACGAGTGTAATGTAATATGCTTTGTTATTCGATGTCCTTCCCTGCACTTCCCATATTTTGTAGACCACGTGTTTTTTTTCCCCATTGTGAAGGACAAATTTTACTGATGCTCAACCTGGATTTGGGCGGCATGATACCTCAATGCAGAGGGTCCACTTTTCCACCATTCTATAAGCTTAGAATAACTGCATGATGACAACACAATAGATTCATATTAGAATATGAAATACGATAAACTATCTACGCACCTCCAAACCCTGCATATTCTTTAGATACAGAAGTTTGGGTTATACGTGTCACAAGTGCAGACACTGGATAATAAAATAAATAAAAAATTATATAATCAGGACAGCGTGCAGTTTACTACCAAATCTGCATATAAATCAGCCCTGGAAGTTATGACTGCAATTAAGAACTCAACTCTCTTGTTATACATGTTACAAGTGCAGATTCTTGGACTCTGAATATCAACATTTTTAGGCCCTATTCCATCAACTATGGATGACAGATCTAGACAGCATAAATGGTACATTCACCTGGAATAATTGACAAGGAGGTAAGAAACAAATTGTCTATAGAATAGAGAGATTCACAGTATTTGAAGCACTTCTTGAAAATGATATTGTTTTGTAAGCTTAAATACTACCATGTACAATCTCAAATTAGCAGCTTATATTCCTGGAATTAGACCTTAAAGATGCTCCTCGTAATGATCCCTTGCTCTTTGAAAGATTTTTGCGGCAAGTCTCATCCTTCTTAACTAAGGTCAAAGAATGGTCATTGGAAATAGACAAAACTGCAAGAAATAAGATACATACTTTCTACATAGAATTAAAGGCCTTTAAAGCCAAGCTAAGAGATTGGAATAAGACTGAGTTTGGAAATATATTCATAGAAAAACAAGCCCTATAATCCCAAATGCAACAAATTCAACCAAAAATAATTATAGAGGGATATATAGAAGTTCTTATCATGGAGGAAGCATAACAACTCACCAAGATAGAGGAACATCGCAAGTAAAAAGTGTCATAGAAGAGAAAGTCCAAAATAAGGTGGTTAAAAGAAGGGGAAAACAACACCAAATTCTTCCATAAGGCAATGATCAATCACCAACACAACAACATAATTTTTTCTTTAATGAATACTAATGGGATCCAAATAGTGGCCCATGCAAATTTAGAATAAGAATTGGTAACTTATTACTACTCTCTCCTCTCAAAACCATCACCTGGCTGATAACCCACAATCCAGAAAATTACCTTAAATATTCCATAACCAACTCAGAATGAGGCCCAGATCAGGGAAATCACTATTGCAAAATTTGAGGAAGCTATAATTTTTACACCTAAGAATAAGGTTCCTAGGCCATATGGATTCACAAAAAAATTCTTTCAAGTATGCTGGCCATTTTTAGGCCCAAAAATTCACTCATTGGTGGAAGAATCCCAATGATCCTGCTATGCCAATGGCCATGCCTTGATCCTACCCTCCTCATTATGGTCCCTAAAGCAGATAAATTCATATTAACTCCCTGCTTTTCAAATATCTTGGATCCCAATTAATTGAAATTTCATTACGAATCAGTCATTTATAGAGCACCTGTAATGTATCTCATAGCTGGACCTTTTAGTCTTTGAATTGGATTATCTGACTGGTTCTCCTAAAATTAGTTTTATAATCTCTCCCCTAAAGAAATTTCTAGATGAATAAAAAATTATTTGTAGAACCTTTCTATGGGGTGGGTCCACGAGGGAAAGAAAGTGGTCACTAGTTGCATGGGAAAAACTCTGCCTTCCAAAAGTGGCAGGCAGGTTGGCCCTATGAGATCCTGAAACACTCAATAATATCTTTGGAGAAAAGTTGTGGTGGAGTTGGATTCAAGGCGGGAAAGAATTATGGTGATGGATATGGAACTGAAATTATAGTACACTAGCCTCTCAATCAGAGAAATTATGGACTCCAAATTTCCCTCCAGGCCTTTCTAGATGGAATTTAGCAAATGAAACAAGCAATTGATACAGGAACATTAATTCATGGAAATCAAGAATGGCCATAAAAATCTATTTTGGAGTGATTTATCTGCGGAGAGTTTGTTTCTTTCATGGAGTTTGCACAAGGAGCACCTGTTAGGCCCCACTCTACCTCCTTTTTGTAATTGGTCACAAGTCAGGACCCTGTTTGACAGAGCCAACCACATGAGCCGTTTTGAGTTGGTGTAAATGAAATGGAACTCATATGTGACATGGGGATTACTTTTAAGATATATATATATTAGAAATTAACTGTCCACCCCAGAAGACAGACTAAGGCTTACCAATGTTAACAATGTTGGAAAACCCCAAGTAGACATAGAAAGAACAATTTCTATTGCTATCATAGTTCAGAACTTTCTTTCTCCATGGCAACAATGCAAGCAAGCCTTTCATAAACCACAATTTTAACAATTCCACTAATCACCCATGGTCAAGAACAAATCACAATGAGAAGCATATTTTATTGTATCTGATTCTCACCTCAGAGAGATCGTGATTGGTGGTTTTGCTACCTTCATGAGAAATTGGAAAATGTTGAGAATTGCAAGGAGCCTGCTCAGTACTGGCAACCTTTCCATGTCAGGTAGGAATTATCCAAGCAAATTTCACAGACAGAAAAGTTTTTATCAAAACCAGATGTGCTAAATATACTCATAAATACTGAAACAAGCAAACCATACCTGCATTATCGTTCTCTCTTTCTCATTTTTCATGTCAAGTTTGTTGTCACATCTTGCCGGACCCAAATTTTATATGTCATACCTATACCAAGCATTTAATCATATGAAACTCTTGAGTTGTCAACCTAGAAAATGGCATTCTTTCCCATGAAGCCCTAAATTCATAGTTTATAGCCAAAACCTGAAATACAAATGCATACATCATAACAAGCTTGCCTGCATTGATTATGATTGCTCTTGTACAATGTACTAATGGTAGAATCATAGTGCTGATCTGGAATTTTGTAGTGCATTTCAAGAACAGGAAGGCAATATAGGTGGTTTGTAAAAATATACATATTTCAAAATAAAACCATACAGAAAATGAGTGTCTTTATGCTGAAAGTATGAACCAACCAAACAAAATACAAATTTCTTCTGCACCATAAGAAAGTATATTGCCAACCAATCACGAGGTATTCCAGCTTCTGTTCGTGCAGCATAGTTATAAGGACCTTTTAACTCCACATTGAGCTCCTCTAACAGCTCTGTAACAAACATGTTATATGCAATGCTACACCATAACTATGGATGCCACAAAAACAAGTTGATGAACAAAGGTAGATCGATGAAAAGGCATGGTTGAGGGATGGCATTGAAAAGATTACAAAGTCCACCTTCCATGTGTATCTATCAGAGTAAAATTTTCCATACAGACCTGTAAATGTCTTGTCAGGCATGCGACCCATCTTTCCACATACTGTCAGAATCCAAGACACACCCACTGCAACATGTGCAGTTTCTTCTTCTGCAATGCGTTTTACAATGTTGGATGTCCTATTATCATAAGGCCAACCAATTTTTGTACAAGCCTAGGTCCAGCATCAAGACCTCTGGCCTCCTAAGACAATTAATATAAAATCATTGGATACTCGAGGTTGACAATTTGCTTCAAACAAAAAAATGGTTTGCTAACATGCTCAGATGACTGGAATATAAATATAAATATTGAGAGAAATAAAGGTTAGCTTGAAATAATCGCAGTGAACATGAAAAAATTGAACTTGAACTTCTTTCCATATGAAAGAACAAGATCATTTGACACATGAATATAGCATTGGCAGAAGATAAAAGCATCAGCATATACACACAGCATCTGCTTTTACTAGCATATATTTCCAAAAAATATAAGTGCAATTTAGGATTGCAAAACACTGATTGAACCGAAAGAGTAGCAATAAGGCAATTAACATTTGTCACTACACCTTTACCATTTCCTTACTTTACCTTAAAGTTATGTTATCTGCTATGAATTAGTGAAACGTCATTAACACTAATGCGTTCTGCAACAATCACAACTATTTTCTGCAGTGTTTTGACATGAACCATGAAGTATCTACCACATTTAATAAAGTTCTGAATAATCATTTTTTCAAACCAGGTGGGAGAAGAATATTTCTTATAGTAGAAAATTTAGGGAAGCCCGCAATATCATATCTCTACAGACCATACCATACCATACCATATCTAGACCATACCTCTCTCCTGCAATGGACAGCCTATGGACGCTGCTCACTACCACTGCCCATTGTTCACTGTCAAAATACGATGATCTGGACTTGACCACGGAGGAGTTCAAGCTTGTAGGAGGAGCCGAGGCAAAAGATGAGCTACAATCGTTGTAGCCTTTGTTGGGTGGGTAAATTTCCCTCTTTTGACAGTTAAACTATATGAGAAAACATTGGGAATTTACCAGAAGTAGTAGAAACCTTAATGTGGCTGGAACATTGTTCACAACCAAATTAGGATCAACATTCACAGATTCAACGTGAATAATTGTCATCCAAATCTGTCAATATGATAAGCACATTAAAGGATATAAGAGATTTCTCTAAAGTCTGTATTGGGAGGATTTGGAAAGATTGGAGTCTGGACACAATAATGAAATAAAATAACTCTCATACTGTTTTTTTATCTTCATTTTTCCCATGGGACTGAGATTGTGAATTTTTTCATGAGCACCAAAACATTGGGAATTTATGAGAAAACATTGGGAATTTACCAGAAGTAGTAGAAACCTTAATGTAGCTGGAACGTTGTTCACAACCAAATTAGGATCAACATTCACAGATTCAACGTGAATAATTGTCATCCAAATCTGTCAATATGATAAGCACACTAAGGGATATAAGAGATTTCTCTAAAGTTTGTATTGGGAGGATTTGGAAAGATTGGAGTCTGGACACAATAATGAAATAAAATAACTCTCATACTGTTTTTTTTATCTTCATTTTTTCCATGGGACTGAGATTGTGAATTTTTTCATGAGCATCAAAACATTGGGAATTTACCAGAAGTAGTAGAAACCTTAATGTGGCTGGAACATTGTTCACAACCAAATTAGGATCAACATTCATATATTCAACGTGAATAATTGTCATCCAAATCTGTCAATATGATAAGCACATTAAGGGATATAAGAGATTTCTCTAAAGTTTGTATTGGGAGGATTTGGAAAGTTTGGAGTCTGGACACAATAATGAAATAAAATAACTTTCATACTTTTTTTTCTCTTCATTTTCCCCATGGGACTGAGACTCTGAATTTTTTCAGGAGTACCAAGGAGTAAAATAAAATAACTCTCATACTGTTTTTTTTATCTTCATTTTTCCCATGGGACTGAGATTGTGAATTTTTTCATGAGCACCCAGGAGTAAAATAAAATAACTCTCATACTGTTTTTTTATCTTCATTTATCCCATGGGACTGAGATTGTGATTTTTTTCATGAGCAGCCAGGAGTAAAATTGAGTGAATGATCTTTGTGTATTCAATTTCATGATTTGAGTGATGTATTGTTGAAATAACAAAGTTGGCTCTGTTATACGATCAACCCTATTGTAAATATGATTATTGTGTGTTGTTCTATGAGTTGGTAACTGTGTTTAAAATTGCAGTTGAATGTACAAGTTGTTTGGGTGTTAGAGGATCGTATCAAAGGTTTTCCTTTGAAATTGCAGAGCGTATGGTTGCAAGAAAGCAATGTAAATTTTATGGTTGTCAAATCGAAGAGGTTGTGAAATCAAACAGCGAGGCTTTGGAAGGAAGAGAGCATGCTTCCCTTTAAACCCACATCAAGCTACAACAATGATTACTCTGTTTTCTACCAATTGGAATTTGCCCAAATTAGAAAGTTTTCTTTTTGTTTTTTTAAGAAATCCATGCAATTGCTTAAATATGGAAACAAACACTGATCTTTAGTTATGGTCTAGATCTGAAACCACAACAAATAAATCTCCAAGATAAATAACACCCCAAACGCACAAATTTTAGGCTTCTATTATACACAAGAATATTCACACCACTATTTTGAAACCTTAAATGCTCTCCAAACCTGACAATATTTGTTAAAAAACGCTAAATAGAAAGAAGTTGCTCCTCAAGCTAATAAATAACTTGATTTGAGCTATTTCAACTAGACAAACAAACATTTCTACCAAAAGCTAAATAAATACCTTCACTCTCATAACCGCAATGAAGTAAAGCAGCCTTCTTGAAAATAGAAATGTTGGGGAGTTCTGGCCCCTTCTCTTGACCAGCCGAATCGGCAACTAGGGACCAAGCATTTCCTTGGCTATGATAGCACGAGGGAACCTCTATGTAGACAATGCATCCACCCCGTTCCTCATCTCCCATGTTTTCTGCCATTCCCATTCAACAAGGGGCGATCTGAATCAATACTAAGATATTTAGTGGAATTAAGCGACTTGTCCAATTTCAAAAGTCCTGTAAGTCCTTTTACACTAGGATTTATATGCGAGAAACCATGGTTTTTATTGGGCTGAATTTGACCTGTTTCACCATCTGTTAATGGAAACAAAAGCCTTTGATAGATTCTGGTAAGAGAATCCTGCGATGGATGGCAGAGCAAAGAATCCGACGTGCAAGCAATGCAGAGAGCGTAAGCGGGAAACCCAAATCGTATTAGGAATTTAGGCGCGCTCCTTCATATCCTGCGGTTTGAAGCGTAGCTGTTTGCGGTTTACGTTTGCAGTTTGGGTCGCGCGGTTTATGTTAACATGCGGTTTGAAGCGTAGCTGTTTGCGGTTTACGTTTGCAGTTTGGGTCGCGCGGTTTATGTTAACAATTTGGAGCAGTTGCGGTTTGGCAAGCCAGCGTGGCAATGGATGCGTTCATCGAGTTGCGATTTGGCAAGCCAGCGTGGCAACGGATGGGCTCAGCCATCTATGGGCATCGGATGTGAAGAGGCCTGCCATAGGCGCATTAAATGCCCTATAGCAGGCTGGTTATTTCTTGCCGAAATGCGTAAGGAATCGACAGCCAATCATTATAGAAGTCCATGTGTGCGGAGATATTTACTCTCTCGGAAGTGACGGCAACCTGCCAAACCATGCTTTGTGATATATATATATAATTTACTCGCCCCGTCCAAAAGGAAATGGTCGTTTCAACAACGCTGGCATCAGTGAAAACGTCATAAACAAAGTTTGCATCAGCGAAAGCGTCATAAACAATGCTAACATTATTGATAATGTCAAATTTCAAATAAATATTTATTTTGGCCTGGATGAAGATTTAAATTATAGTAATTGTTCGGAAAGATGCAAAGAGATGTTGATAGAAAATTTAAATTGAAAAAATTGTAAATCTGCAAATAGTAATTGGTAGATTAAATTTATTTTATTTATTTTGTATTTTTTTCTTAAATTTATAATACGTAAGTATATAATAATTGGTTAACAAAAATATTTTTGAATGTCATTACAATAGTATGTTGGAATATTAAATATTGGACACTTAAAATGTTTTCTAAAAATTAATTAGAGTAAATTAATCATCACATTTTAATGATGGTATTTTTTTGACATTTTGTTGTGGCTAATTTTGCTCAAAATTATGTATAGATTTTAAAAAATCATAAGTTTAAGTTGTTTAATTTGCAAAAATTGAGTGTGTTAAAGATCCATTTATACATGCAAAAGCATATTTTAAATAACAAGAAATTATAATGTGGTTAGAAATTGTATTGCTAAATTACACCCAAAAATAATTATTTGGTCTATTAGTTAGACTCAACCAGTTTTAAATACAATTGAATGATTATAATCATTCACAACCCATGCCTTCTTATAAAAAATTACAATTTCAAATTCAAAGGGGTAGAATATATACATCTAGAATTCAAATCACTAAGTAAAAACATTGCATTCATATTTAAGTATAAAATTATTTATAAAAAATATTTGTAAGTGCATTTACTATGGAATTGTCAATGCTTCCTAAGAATTGAGATATAGTAGTAAAATCCAATTAACTACATGAAGTTTTTCTATATTCAATTGTAAATAATGTTTTTCTATTCAATTGTAAATGATAGAGAGTTCATTCATGTAATTGGGAGATTTGACATCTTTGAATATTCATAGAAGATTTGACATCTTTGCATATTCGTTGAAATTTTTACATCTTTGCATATGCATCTAAATTTTTATTTTCAAAAGCAATAATTGTCTCCACAATTTTTTATTTTCAACATAAAGGGGTGATTGCCTCCACATTTGATTACAATTTTTTATTTTAATAAAATATAGTATTATTGTTGTTATTATTATTATTTTTATTATTATTAAAAAAAAAATCGAGAGTAGAACAGATTGTAGAGTCGTATTCTTGAAGGAGCGGAGTCTATAATCCTCATTATTTCATTTCTTGTATCCACTTCCTTAGCAATCTCATCTTACACAGTAAATTTTGCTACATGATGGATACTTCCTTAGCAATCTCATCTTACATGATAAATTTTGCCGCATAATTTCTGAGATACTTGTGGGTTTGTATGGCACTATCTCAAAGATGGTTGCTTGAATTTTCTTTTATGTTTGATTTATCTTTTATATATGCTTTTCCATCCCCTTTTCATTTTAGAAATATTGGGATAAAATGCTTTCCATGCAGTTCCCAAGCCAATGATGGAAGAGTAGTATATGAACAAAACTGACAAGGAGCAGAGGTTGCCTCATCACTGTGAGTCAAGGCAATACATAATACATTTCTCTAAAGAAGCTATGGTTATTGGGTAGTAAAGTGAAGAATTTGAGCATTTATCGTATCCTTTGCATCCATGGTAAGGCTACAATAAAGCTAGATCCCTGATTGCATAGAAATCGATAGAAACAGGGCTTTATAATATCACTGTTGGATCTGACTGTGACCATCTCATCTTTCTGAATGAAGATGCCAACAATGGTTGAATGGTGGCCACTGGGAGCGTTTTTTTGGAGAATAAATTCCTCAAAGCCTAAAGATGTTGTTGTGGATTCAAGTATAAATTAGTAATTACAAATTCAATTATTTTTATGTCATCAAAAGATCAGTTCCAAACACACTCTCTTCCTCATCACTCATAATAATTGCATCCACAATTGATTACAATTTTTTTATTTTCAATGCATATAAATTACAAATTAAAGTATTTTGAAATCATCAAAAGATCAGTTCTAGAATCACTTTTGCGCTCTTGGAAAAATTTTGAATTCAACTGATAAAAAACAATATTGTCAAAGAGTTCTAATAACAAAAAAAAATGCAAACGTAATGGGTCATCAAATCATAGAAAATTGATCCAAAATATTTAGCTTTGAGATGGATTAAAGAATTACATGTAAAATTTTCATCTTAACCATGAAACTTAAAAGACATGAACATAAAAAGAGAGAAGAACATAAAATCACACAAAGAAGACAAGAACTTGATAAAAGATTTCGTCTAAGAGGGACTACATCTTCGGGCCGCTCAATCAGTGGGAAGGCCCTATTTCATTAAGTGGAAAATAAAATGGAAGTACAAGCATCAATGCAAAATTACACCCTTATATCTTCATAGTTGAAAGTGCCCGAAAATTGGAGACCTCTGATGAAGAAACGGATAGCACCGTTGAACTCGTGTCACCGAGGGGTGCATAATCCATATAAAATTTGCTTGATTCTGACGCCAGACAAATCTGCGCCCTCTGGAAATGAGCTCAGTTCATGGTTTCGCCCCCCTCCTGCAAGGCACTCAAGGTTCCACTCTGCCTCGGTAAACATGTCGCTCCAAGTCTGCCTGGATGCACTTCTGAAATGCAAGTTTATATAAGTGAGGGTTGGGCAGACTCCTAAGGGAGTTGCTAGCCGAGTTGGTTGAGATCCGTAGTTTGAGGGAGGGGTCAGGTGGTGAAACCCTGCCCCCTCCATAAAAGGTGGCATCAGTTTTAAAAATATCGTAGAAATTTTTAAATGAAGAAGGTACAGGGGGGTCGGGCCCGCATTGGGCGGCTCGCCCCGAATCCACCGCTGACACCATAGATATGTGGAGAGTGGGTTGGGGCCGTGGGGTCACAACCGTTGGCCCCACCCATTTATGTCAGGACTGTTACCGCAGGTTTGGGGGCGGCGGGGTCATGGCTACCGACCCCCCCTTTATAGAACACACTCATTGGCCAAGGATTACATAAAAACAATCAATACCTCAACTACTCATAAGGAAAGACCAAAACATCATCGTTGTGTTTTGAAGTGATGGGAAACACACCATCACGTTTACATTTACTTACAACGTATGATTTACAATTTTGGCCATAACACTAATACCTATAAAAAACCATATTTTACTTAATAAATTAAATGGGTCATCTCCCTGTGGTGGATTTGCCTGTGGAATAACTTTGAGGACTAGACTCTGCGTGGGTGCTCTTTGGCCCTGACGTATTTGACATATAGGTTTCTGGGGTTCATCCTAGTTGTGATGATTCTTCGTCCTCCATATTTTTTGTATCATCTTGGAATGCTTTCCCTTGGTGTTCCTTCGATAAGTGTTCGTGGAACCCTCACTATTGTTGGACCGCGAGGAAGTGATTTCATCGTTTGTCGTTCGCTGGTCACTAGCTGTGTTGGAGCTTTCTACCACTTCTTTCCTGGTGTACTAGAATCCTGCATGACACGAAAATTCCTCAACTTCGATGGGGTTTACGATGCCTTGGCCACTGATGCCGAGGCCCTCTCCTTGATGCCCCATATTATTCAACAATTTGGATCTGATCCCTGTAGTATGCTTTTCAAAAGCATCGAATTCATCATCATGAAAAGTACATGAAATTGAAGGGTTGTGTTTTACCTCAGGTTCGTTATGTGGCAATGTTTCCAAGGCCTCATCCTTAGCTTGCTACTGGCGTAGTAACCTTTTTTTTTCTACCTTTGCTTCATGATGAAGCCTCCTTAGCTCGGTATTCTCTGCTTGGATGTTTTGGTTGATCTCCTCAAGTTCTTGGAGCCCTGTTGTAGGGAGTGTCATTTTCATCGTTGGTACCATGTCTATTGAAATTTTTGTTTCATCGCCTGAATAAGAACCCAAATCTATGGGTCCTCCTGTTGTGATCCCAAAGGATGCAAGCTTCATTTCATCACCAGAATCAGACCCCAGGTCAATTGGTCTACCTCATGCAAATCCTGTAACTGTGACCTTCTCATCTTCCTCTGATTCAGAAACTTGGTTTTGCTGCACGGTGGGAGTGGTCTTCTGCTTCCCCTTTTTGTCATTCCTCTCAGGTATCAACTCAGGGTGCAGCTTCCAACAACTTTCCTCGTCATGTCCCTCTTTCTCACAATGTGTACAAGAGGGCTTTGCTCCCCTTCTCTTGGCTGCTGCAGTTCTTTTTGGGTGGTCATTTTGTTCATGCGTTCCCCGGCTTTCTAGATGCATGACCTTCACACCGGCGTCATCGATGGTAGGAGGCTCAAACAATAATAATGAATGTCTTATGTAATTATGCAGAGAACCAATATACTTAGTTACAACCTCTGGTGAATCTAGCAGAATGCCCAAATTCAATGCTCGTTTTCTAAATTCTTCAGTGAAGTCTTGTACATTTTAACCTCTGATTTTCCATAGGTGTTTCCATTCCATTAATGACTTTTGCTTATATCCCAAAGGGTAAAATTGGTTTCTCAATGCAAAAACAAAATTTGACCATGAGGAGAGAAGGTTACCCAAATTTTGGCCACCTTGCAATTTTCTCTCCCACCATACAAGAGTGGTGTCGTTCAGCCGAAGAGAAGCCAACTGGATCTTTGCCTCATCCTCCTCGATTTATTGAATCTTTTAGTAGACTTCAATCTGCCTAACCTAGTTGTTAAGCTTTTCTACATTACTTTCACCATTATACATGGGAAGATCAATTTTGACATGTAATTTAAAGAAAGGTTTCTTAGATGCATTTCCTGAATTCCTATGATGATAGTGAGAAGAGGAAGAAGAGTTTTCACTCGCGGAAGGAGAAGGAGGTGGATCTCCTCCATCATTTCCATGTGTTGAACCTCATCCTTCTGAATCATTCTCCCCTACTTTCTCCAATTTCTCAAGCCTTGAGAACAACTTCTCGACATGATCTGCCATGGTGTAGAATGTTTTGCAGAAGTTTAGCTCCTCCTCATTTCAAACATCGTCATCCATGTTTCTTCTTTGATGTGCACATCCCGCTTCAGGATCAAAAGACTTTAGTTTCCCTTCACCTCTTCGTAGCCTATTTTTGGTTAGCATACAAACATGCAATTCACATCTACAAAGACCCGCTTTGATACCACTTGATCCAAAATCTTTAGCTTTGAGATGGATTAAAGAATTACATGTAAAATTTGCATATTAACCATGAAACTTAAAAGTCATGAACATAAGAAGAGAGAAGCACATAAAACCATGCAAAGAAGACAAGAAATTGATAATGGAGTTCGTCCATGAGGGACTACGTCTCTAGGTCCTCCTCAATCAATGGGGAGGCCCTCTTTCATTAAGTGGCAAATAAAATGAAAGTAAAATCATCAATGCAAAATTACACCCTTATACCTCCATAGCTAAAAGTGCCCGAAAATTAGAGATCTATGATGAAGAAACAGATAGCACCATTGAACTCATGTCATCGAGAGGCGCATAATCCATATTATATTTTCCTGATTCTAACGCTGGACAAATCTGGCCTCTCTGGAAATGAGCTCAGTTCATGGTTTCGCCCCCCTCCTACAAGGCGCTCAAGGTTCCACTCTACCTCGGTGAATGTGCCGCTCCAGGTCTGCCTGGGCACACTTCTGAAATGAAATTTTATATAAGTGAGGGTTGGGTGGACTCCCCAAGGGAGCTGCTAACTGAGTTGGTTGAGATATGTAGTTTGAGGGAGGGGGTCGAGTGGTCAAACCTCGCCCCCTCCATAAAAAGGTGGCATCGGTTTTAAATATATCTCAACAATTTTTAAATGAAGAAGGTACAGGGGGGTCGGGCCTGCATTGGGCTACCTGCCCTGAATCCACCGCTGGCACCATAGATATGTGGAGAGTGGGTTGGGGTCATGGGGTCATAAAAAAATGCACAATCATTTGGAGAAAATGCGCTAAAAGACCGAAGGTCAAACAAAATAAGAAAAAAAAGACCAAAAATCACCCAAAGTCCAAGGGCCATACAAGGTCCTTGGACCCAAAGGGGTCCCCAAAAGGGACCCAAAAAGGGACCCCAAGGGACCCTCCTGTGAGGGGATAACCAAAGGCTATGATAGTATATAAAGATTATATACTATCATAACCATAGGTTGTGATAGTATATAAAGATTATTTATGATCATATATGATCATATATAATATTTATATATGATCATATATAAAGATTATATATGATCATATATGATCATAAATAATCTTTATATACTATCACAACCTATGGTTATGATAGTATATAATCTTTATATACTATCATAGCCTTTGGTTATCCCCTCATAGGAGGGTCCCTTGGGGTCCCTTTTTGGGTCCCTTTTGGGGACCCCTTGGGTCCAAGGACCTTGTATGGCCCTTGGCCTTTGGGTGACCTTTGGTCTTTTTTTCTTATTTTGTTTGACCTTCGGTCTTTTAGCGCATTTTCTCCAAATGATTATGTGTATTTTTTATGGCAGGACTGTTACCGAATGTTTAGGGGTGGCGGGGTCATGGTCGTCAACCCCAATTTTTTTCTAATACATATTTGTTATATGGTTGGAGCGAGGGCGAGGGTCATGGCCCACCCTTGCCCTCTTTTTTTTTTTTTTTTTTTTTTTTTTTTTTTTTTTTTTTTTTTTTTTTTTTTTTTAATAATAACAACCCGTTTTTTTCAAATATTCTCGATTTTCACTAAAGGAGTGCATTTAACTGTCCCAAAAAATTTTCTGGAATCCGGCTAGAGCTATCCAAAATCCGGTGGCCGAGTTTCTGCGAAATTGTGTCCTCCTTAAGCCTACCACCTCATCAAGTCAACCCAGAACTTTGACTGCTTCTAACTTCTCCATACAGACTCGGAATTAAGTGTCGCCTGCGTTGTTGGAATCAAAAAGACGAGATCTTCAACTTGAAACTGAGTTTGCCACATTTCAGGCACTTTGATTTTTGAGCCTTCTCCTTAAGCCACTTGTACTTTGGACCTGTACGATCCTCCTTCCAAGTCTATTTCCTGGTGTCTCGATGCAGCCAGATTAATCTCTTCATCCTTGGGCAAATAATAACTCTCACAGGGGAATTGAAAGGGAAGTTTGACACAAAACCATTGCTGATGAATCTTTATATGACTGTTTGTTGAAATTTTATGGAGTGGAAACATTATTCTCATGCCCTAATTATGAATTTGTTGTATATAATTCTTGCTGGTTGAATACTAAATTTGGGAGTTTTTCTATGATTTGATGACCCATTACGTTTGCAATTTTTTTGTTACTAGGACTCTTTGAAAATATTATTTTTTTTTAGTTGAATTCAAAAATTTTCCAAGAGCACAAAAGTGATTATGGAACAGAACTTTTGATGATTTCAAAATACTTGAATTTGTAATTTATATGGCGTTGAAAATAAAATATTGTAATCAATCGTGGATGCAATTATTTTGAGTGATGAGGAAGAGAGTGTGTTTGGAACTAATATTTTGATGACATAAAAATAATTGAATTTGTAATTACTAATTTATACTTGAATCCACAACAACATCTTCAGGCTCTGACGAATTTCTTCTCCAAAAAAACGCTCCCAGTGGCCACCATTCAACCATTGTTGGAATCTTCATTCAGAAAGATGAGATTGTCATAGTCAGATCAGTGATATTATAAAGCCCTATTTCTCTCGATTTTTGTGCAATCAGGGATCTAGCTTTACTGCAGCCTTACCATGGATTCAGAGGATCTGATAAATGCTAAAATTCTTCACTTTACTACCCAATAACCAGAGTTTCTTCAGAGAAACATATTACGTATTGCCTCGACTCGCAGTGATGAGGCAACCTCTGCTCCTTGTCAGTTTTGTTCATATAATAATTTCTTAGATATTTGTGGGTTTGTATGGTACTATCTCAAAGATGGTTTCTTGAATTTTCTTTTATATCCAATTTATCTTTTATATATGCTTTTCCATCCTCTTTTCATTTTAGAAATATTGGGATAAAATGCTTTCCATGCAGTTCCCAAGCCAATGCTGGAAGAGAAGTATATGAACAAAACTGAAAAGGAACAGAGGTTGCCTCATCACTACGAGTCGAGGAAATACATAATACGTTTATCTAAAGAAGCTCTGGTTATTGGGTAATAAAGTGAATAATTTGAGAATTTATTGGATCCTCTGCATCCATGGTAAGGCTGTAGTAAAGCTAGATCCCTAATTGCACAAAAATCGAGAGAAACATGGCTTTATAATATCAATGTTGGATATGACTGTGACCATCTCATTTTTTTTAATGAAGATTCCAACAATGGTTGAATGGTGGCCACTGCAAGCATTTTTTTGGAGAAGAAATTCCTCAGAGCCTAAAGATGTTGTTGTGGATTCAAGTATAAATTAGTAATAACAAATTCAATTATTTTTATGTCATCAAAAGATCAGTTCCAAACACACTCTCTTCCTCATCACTCACACTAATTGCATCCACAATTGATTACAATTTCTTATTTTCAATTGCATATAAATTACAAATTCATGTATTTTGAAATCATCGAAAGATCAATTCCAAAATCACTTTTGCGCTCTTGGAAAAAAATTGAATTCAACTAATAAAAAACAATATTGTCAAAGAGTCCTAGTAACAAAAAACAATGCAAATGTAATGGGTCATCAAATCATATAAAATCTGCCAAATTTAGTATTCAACCAACAAGAATTATATACAACAAATTCATAATTAGGGAATGGGAATAATGTTTCCACTGCATAAAATTTCAACAAACTGTCATATAAAGATTCATCAACAATGGTTTTGTGTCAAAATTCCCTTTCGATTCCCCTGTGAGAGTTCTTATTTGCCTGAGGATGAAAAGATTAATATGACTGCATCGAGACACCAGGAAATAGACTTGGCATTAGTGCTATTGAAAAACATGGCATTAGTGCTATTGTTGGTTTCCAATTCTCTATCATCATAATTGCAATCATCCTCACCACATACTCTCTTCCTCATCACTCACAATAATTGCATACACAATTGATTACAATCTTTTATTTTCAACGCTATATAACTTAAAAAGTCAATGATTTTAACATCATCAAAAGATCGGTTCCATAATCACTTCTACCCTCTTGGAAAAATCTTGAAGTCAATTAGTAGAAAGCAATATTTTGAAAGAGTCGTGGTACCTAAAAACCTAGTACAAATGTAATGGGTCATCAAATCATAGAAAATCTCCCAAATTTAGTATTCAACCAACAAGAATTATATACAACAAATTCATAATTAGGACAGGGGAATAATTTTTCCACTACATAAAATTATAGAAAAGATTCATATAAATATTCAACAATAATGGTTCTGTATCAAAGTGCCATTTCTATTCCCTTGTGAGAATTCTTATTTTCCCAAGGATGAAAAGATTGATTTGACTGCACCGATACACCAAGAAACAGACTTGGAATTAGTTCTATGGTTGCTTTCCAAGTCTTTATCATCATAACTGTAATCATCCTCACCACACACACTCTCTTCCTCATCCCTCACAATAATTGCATCCAAAATTGATTACAATTTTTTTTTTCAACGCCATATAAATTACAAATTCAAATATTTTGACATCATCGAAAGACTTGGCATTAGTTGTATGGTTGGTTTCCAAGTCTCTATCATCATAATTGGTGAGCCCTAATATTGCACCAAGAGTGCAGCAACTCCCAAGGGCTGCCCTACTTTACTTTATCAACCCGAGGTTCGTACAAACTTGGAGGTGACAGTTATATATATATATATAACAGATGCATTTTGTTCATTTCATCCTCTTCTGCTTTACGAAAGGGTGATATTTCTTAAACTATGATAAAAACTTAAAAGTAAATCGCTGGAAGGAAATGACAGAAAGGAAGCTAACTTAATTTTTAGAAAGAAAATGACGGAAATGAAACTAATTTAATGTGCAGAAAGGAAATGACAGAAAGGAAACTAATTTAATCTGCAAAAGGGAATGAATGAAAAGAAACTAAACTAAGTTGCACCTAGCTAGGCCAATCGGCTAAACACACCCTACTTATCCTCTGATCTATTTACCATGCTATCATGCTTCTAACCATGCAACTATTCATGATAAACTAAGATTGACAAGGTGGGGCTTGCAGTTTGGAGGAAAACAGGCTAAAGGTGATAATGGAGGGCTCAACACATGAAATAGGGCTTAGAGGTGGAAATAGCGGGTTTAAATCTTATTAAAGATTTATTATGGCACAAAAATGCTTTGGAGCAGAATGATTTAAAAAATGCGATGGCGGAGTTGCAATGGAGGGTGATTGCAATCGGCATTTGGAGTGGTAAAGGTTAACAGGAACAAAATAAAAAGTGTGATTTGCAATGTGCGATGCAGCAGATTACGTGGCGGTGGGACCGGTGGCGGAGTACAAAGTGATATCGCAATCGGTAGATAGGAGTGGTTAGTGTTAAGGAAAAAAAATAAAAAGTGTGATCTGCGATTTGCGATGAGTCGGATGACGTGGTGGTGGGACCAGTGGCGGAGTACAAAGCGATATCGCAATCGACATTTAAAGCAGGGAGTGTTAAAGGAAAAGGGGAAAGGTTGTGTTGGGGTCTTTGTAATTTAGTAGAGTGGCAAGACTAAACACTGCAGAGCCTACATCAGAACCACTTTGGGATTCTAGGATCTAGCCCTCCTGAATCCAGAGAGGGATCTCTCTATAAGTGCAAAGATTGATTTATCTCTTAAGGTTTTTCAGTATGATGTTAGGCTAGTTATTAAGAACAAGGGTTTTTTGTTTATTTGGTTGAGTATGATATTTAATTGGATGGAATTTCACAAAATGAAAGAGTTCCGAAGAGTGAAGATGCAAGTGTATTGAGAAGTGTTCAACAGATAGGATTAGTATGAAACAACTTTAAACCATTGGGCAATGGAGTCATAAAAGGTTTTAATTGTGCAACAATTTCAAGAGTGGTCCAAGGGGCAAGTCATCTATATCAAAAGATTCTTTAGATTAAATGATGGAGTGGAACATTAAAAGTGTTGAGAAAATGGAAAAACTCAATAATTTCAACAAGGATTTATCAACTTAACATACAAGAAAAACCTTTTTTAAGTACTGTTTAAAACCAACCAAAGGACAGGGCTAACCATAGACTTCTTTGGACAAGCTTGTATTAAAGCTAACTTATCAGACAACAATCCAGTAATCTCACTAGACTACTTTCAGAAGGTATGAAAATAGATAAGAAAACAAAGTGCAGATTAAAATCAAGGCCTGCTTTTAGCATACTCTTTAGGGAAACTTTCAAACAACTTTTGGAGAAAGAACCAAAAGACAGGGCAAACCATAAACTTTTCTGGTTTAACTCTACTTAGCATGTAATGAAAATATAATTCAAGAACTTCCTTTCAAGTTTTTCACATCAAGAAATGGACTAACCAACATTCCTTGACAATGTTTACACTTAATTCAAGTCATTCCCAAATATCACAATTAGTAGAAAACAATAGATAAAGCTTATCAATGAGAGCAGGGTACTTTTAACAATAAATCCTAGCTCTATGCTTGATGCTCTTTATCAGAGAAAAGTGAAAAAAATGGCATACATGAAAGGAAAACAATAACAGTAAGAAGTACCTCACCAATGATATAGACCAGGATCCCAAGAATCAGCTTGTATATTGATGTCAATCCAGTTACAAACTACATGTCCAATGTTTTGTCATAGCTTCAAACTTCTCTTCTCAGTCTATCTTCTTCAATAACTTAACAAAGCTTCAGAGTTTTAGAACTTATTTACATTCAACAATAATTTGATACAACAACTATTACATCAAAGTCCAACAACCAACCAACCACTCATCTTCTTCAGAAGTATTTATAGAAGAAAGAGGAGGTGGAATGAAAGGAAGGGTCTCTAGGTTCAATCAATATAATTTAATGCTTCTCTGTCTTTGAGGGGTTCAATAGATAAGATTTCTGATATTTTCTCTGTATTAATTGGTTTTCATTAAGTATTTAGCTACTTGGCAGTTTTTGTTGACTTTAAAACTCTTTAAGCAGGCTGGCAATAACTCTGGCTGTATTTAAACAAAATATCACTGACTAGGCAATAATTGTGCCTTCCTTTAATTTATGAAAACTGCAGGTGGCACTTTTAGTAGATGAAAGGATATTTTAGCCTCTGATGTGGCAGTGGAGGCTTTCTTCGACTGATATAACTCTCTGCTTTTATAAACACAATGATTTATCATTTGATCTATCTTTAGGCATAATTAAGCCTTGATCTTCATCTTCGGGTCTTCATTCTGATACACTTTGTTGTTCTTTGTTTATACAGGTGGCTCTTTGCTATTGGAGGGTTTCTGTTAAACCCTGGATCGTGATCCAATTGATTTAAACATGGATTCCAAACCCACAATTCCCTTTCTTCTTTGATAAAAGCCACATAATCATCACTCTGGGCTGAAAATGTCACCTGACTATGACTGTGGAAATTCTTAGAATAGCCACCATTAAACCCTGCAAAAAACACAACAAATCATTAAGAAACCCTGCGGATATGGTAAACTATGTTTCAAAGGTTTAACGGAGGCGGTAGGAATGCTTGAGGATGGGGAAATGTAGCGGTGGAGGAAGAAACCCTAGCAAAAATAGTTAACCAGGTAAATATTTGAATTTGGCACGAAATTAGAGAAGGGTGGTTTCGAAAAACCGGTAGCGGTTTTCGTGTGGCATTTGGGGGGTAGGCGGTATTTTTCTTTTGGAACGCGATACGTCTTAGCGATCGACACGTGGATTCTAAAAACAACTTTTATCGCGCGGAAGTAGCGCACTGCGGAAAGGGGCCAAACATTACACGATATAGCTTTTCGGCCGTTGGATGATCGGTGGCAGATCCAATGGCGCAGATAGAATGCAATGGGGGACAAGATGTAGGGCAGAGAATGGAGTGGGGTCCATGGTGACATAGGTTTTGTTGTGTTGTGGACGGGTTTATTGGTGGTATCAAGTTAAGTTCCGATCATTGGATCCTTTTGATGGACGGTCAATATTAAAATAAGGAGCAGAGGCTTTGAAAGGGAAAAGGGACGTTAGATGAATGGGCAGAAGGAAGAGCGCCTGATGGCCGTTGATTTATGTAGATCAACGATCCAAATTTGTTCGGGATCTGTTGGAGTTCCCATGTTTTGGCAAGTTTGGCAATACCAAAAGATGAGACAACATCAAAACCACTTTTGACCTCAGGATCTAGCCCTCCGGGGTCCAAAGAGGGATCTCTCTATAAAGGCAAAGGTATATGTCTTTGAAGCTTGATTTGAAGGTATTAGGCTAGTTATAAGGCACAAGGTTTGTTTTGTTTGTTTGTTTGGTTGTTGGGAAACGGGAATGAAGGGTTCAATATAAGACAAGGATGAGAAAAGAGGATTTTAGGAAAAGGAGAAATAATTCAGAGAACACTTGAGACCATTGGGAAATGGAGTCATGAAAGGGTTTACTTTCTATTCAGTACTCAAGGCTTTCAATTGGGCTAGTCATCTAAACCATTGGATCTTAAAGATGATGGTGTGGTATGAAATGATAAGGAGTGAAAGTGAATGACAAGGAAACCTCCAAGGTGACCACTTAGGAAATAGATCTAGGGACAGGGCATGCCATTAGACACCTATGATCCAACTCCTAAAGGGTTAACTCTTTAGGCAAAGGGAACATTAAAGATTTAAACACAAAGGTGAAGGCCTGAGATTAGAGAGAGGCTTTGAACTCTCAATGCTTCGACATCCAAATTAAGGGAACTTAGAAAGGTTAAATTGATTGAAAAATACCCTAGTGAGACAGAATCAACATTCTAAACTTCCAGTATCCCAATTCTTTCAATTAAAACCCAACAAGAACATCCAAGAACATATTCGTAAATTCATACATCAGATAGCAGTGAAAAACAACTACTACACTGGTTAAATTAGCTTGAATTAATTCTTGGATAACACAATCAGTAGAAAACATCAAAGGTAAGGAGAGCAGAAGCATTAGGGTACCATGTAAGGGTATATCCTAAGCCAGATTTCTGATGCTTACCAGAGAAATGAAATGTAATGAATTACAGAAGGAAAACAGAGACAAAGGCAGAAAACATCACCGCTGCTTTAAATCAGGATCCAAAGAAATGTGCTTGTCATATTAAAGATCAACACTAGTCATGTACAACATTGTCCAACAGCTTGATATTCAGTCTGAATACATCTTCCTCGGCCTATCTTACAACTTTACATAGAGAACTATATCTCAAGAGAAACAACTTACAATTCACAGATATCTGATCAGTAATCAACAACAACCAACCATTACAATGTGTTTTTCCTGAGTTCTTATAGCTGATAGAGAGGCAAAGGAGGTAGGTGAAACACTAAATGAAACATTCAAACAGAAGTAGGAGAAGAGGGCTCAAGGCCCATTCTGTCTCAATATCTATGCATTAATCTTCAGTACTCTTTAGGTGAAAGAGTGGTCTTCGACAGGCTGACATTAATTCTGGGTATGTTCTTTGATGAACTTTCTAGCTGTAGCACTCTGTAGTACTTTGGTTAATAGAAAAAGGCAGATAAATGACTTTGAGGTCTACCATACTGCATAACAAATGCTCTGGTAGCATTAGGACTTCTGTCAGGGTGGAAATCTTCTCAGGAACACAATGTAGAATAAAAATAGTATGGGTATTTTGTCCTTTAACGGGAGGGAACCTTCTGCTGATGTGTGACACTGATAACATTGTTTTCTGTGCTTCAGACCTCATTAGGCCTTCTATGTTAATCACTAGGTCTTCAATCTGGTACATTCGCCTTTTAAACATTGGATTAAGGCTTGAAACCTTTAATAATGGACATTAGAACTCTTTAATTCTCCACTAATACTCTTTGTTGCTTCATGACTGTCTATGTCTGTGAATTTGCAGGTTTAATGGTGCTGGAGGTTTTTAACAAAGTTAATACCCCTAATATGAATAAAATATTCATTTAAAACACTTTCAGGAGTCTTCCCTGCAAATTATGGCTCTGAAAATGGCCTTCTCTGCGCTCTGTGTCACTATGACAGTGACTGTGAGCAATGGCGGTTTCCACTGCCTGTACCCTGTAAAAGCACACAAATATGTTAAGAAATCCATGCATGGGGGAGGATGGAAGCAGTGTAATTCTGTGAGGATGGCAGCGAATCAGAGGTGAATGTTGTGGATGCAATGGAAAGCAGTGGAAAAATGCAGTGAAATGGTGGAAAAATGATCTGATGGAGGTTTGGTGGAGGAATGCATGTGGACCGTCCGATCATATCTGGAGGCGATGATCGACGATGGAGATTAGCTTATGGAATGACCTTTAGAAGGTTGGGCAAAATGAAAAAAGTGTAATATAAAACATTAAAGTTTTAATGTTAGGCAGAATGATATAACTTTTCAATGTAAAACATTAAAATTTTAATGTGGGCGGAGGAAATGGTTTTTCAATGTAAATTGTGAAAGTTTAAACCTTGGTGAAATACAAAGAAATGAATGAAAATCCTATGAAATGGGCTTGAATGGTGGGACCCGGTCATGGGCGGAGGGCGATTTGATTAGGACCGTTAGATCTCAGGAGGAGATCAACGGCTGCGATGATTCGATGAGGTTCTATGGTCGCGCGATGAGAAAAATGTGAATGGAGTGCGAGATGCAATGAGGGTCGTTGATCAATATAGATCAATGGTCAAGATCTGTAGATGGACCTTCGAGAACAAAAGTGTGGAAGTGGTTTTTCTGAAGAAACAACTGTTTTCACGTGGAAAAAGGTAGGTGAGGCAGTTTTCACTTTTCGAATGCGATATAGGTCTCCGGCTGACACGTGGCATTTTGAAACTGCCCATATCACGTGAATTTGAAATGTTAAACTTCGGATGCTAAAGCTGCGTCTGTGGGTCGTTGGATCTGGGATTGCGAGATCTGATGGTGATGGAGGAGCACGATACGAGGAACGTGCATGGTCAGTTAAGGTGGGGGCCGATCAAAGGTGGTTTCATCGTGGACCGTCTGATCAGTGCGATGGACAACTGAGATCTACAAAGGAGAAACACAGGCGGAGGAGTTGGTCAGTGGTCGGGAGTAATCTTGGCCGTTGGATCCAGGGGATTGGATGGCAGAGATTTAATGATGAGGCGGAGGTAAATGGGCCATATGAATGAGCGGGAGTAATCTTGACCGTCGGATCAAAAGGAATGAACAGTCAGGATCTAATCGGAAGCAGAGGAGGTAGGGCCAAATCTCCGATGGGCTCATGAAGCGATTGGCTCTGGACCGTTGGATTGACTGCAGATCAACGGCTATGATTGGATCGGAGGGTGACCAATCGGGGAAGCTGGGTGGAGCAAGAAGAATTCTGGGCCGTAGCATCAGAATGGATGGACAGCTCAGATTCAATTGGGGATTGGCCAATCGGGGCATCAGAGGGTGGCACATTTTAAAATCTTCGATTGGTGATGAGCGCGGTGCTACGATGACCATCGGATCGCTTTAAGATCAACGGTGGAGATTTCCCTTCGGGGATTACAAAGGAATGTTAAGGAGAACGATGAAACATGCATGGGCCATTAGATCTATTAAAATCAACGGCGGATATCACTCCAAAGGCCGACAGAACAAACACCATCGCATCGGAACTTTTTCACTTTGCAAAGGGAACAAGCGCTCCGACCAACCTTTCGATGCGATAAGTGCCATATGCCTTAGTGCTTGGTCTTAGTGCTTGGGTGCATGGAGGGGAAGTGGTTAGGGGCTGGCCGAAAGGGGCTAAGCCTGTTATATGTAAAATATGGGTTTTTTGGCCTAAAAACAAGGTTTTTAAGGCTGAACAGAGGTTTCTGGTAGAGGGAAAAATGGATTTTTAAGCCAAACAAAGGGTGTTTGTGAGGTTAAAAGGGGAGATGGGGTGATTTATTAGGCTTGGGAGGATATTTTGGGGGTTAAAGGGGAAACTTTGAAAAGGGGAAAAAAGGGTTAAAATGGAAAATTTTGCAGGGATACAAGGGGCAAATGGAGGCCTTTTCTGAGCATCATTTTTTCACAGTCAGTGAGGATTTTTGGATGGAAACAACAGTGAAGATATTTTCAAAGGAAAATGACACATAGAGGCTTCAAGGATGAGAGATTTTCATAGGAAATGTATCTCTTGAAGGCTCAAAAACAATTTAGCCACCTGTTTGCTTGACAAAAAATTCATAGGTGGCTAACAGGATCATCACGTCGGGAAATGCAATATAGGCAAAGGGAGGGCTTTTTTGCATGGGGGTTTATGCTTTTAAGCGCCCGATTTCGGGGCTTAGTCATATGAGGGAAGGGCTTAAGGTTATAGGCTCTTGGGGGCTTAATGCCTTAATAGTGCAAAAGACTGTTTTTTAGACCAAAACAAAGGTTTTTAAATCCAAAACAGGGTTTTGGTAGATGAAAGAAAAGATTTTAAAACCAAATGAGAGGGAAATGTAAGGTTTAAAGAGGATTTTAATGATTTAGAGGTTAGATGAAGGTGTTTTGAAGGATTTTATGAAGGAAACAAGGATGAAAAATGGAGATTTTGTGGGAGTGAAATGGAGAGGTGAATGGTGGAAAATGGAGTTTTTAGAAGCAGTTTTTTCTCTTGGTAAACAACAAGGTCCTTGAGGCTAATAGTGAAGCAACAGTGAAGATTAATACCAAGGATAAAGGACATTATAAGACTTCAAGAACTCACAATTTGGAAATGAATTTTTTCTTGAAGGCTAAAAAAGATTTAGCCACCATTTGATATAAATTTTTTTATAGGTGGCTAACAGTGGCTCCACATGGGGATGACATCTTCTTGAAGGTGTCAAGAACTTCAAACAATTTTCTCTGGAAGATGATCAGTGCCTTGCACTTTGATAATATTTTTTATCAGCTGCTAACAAAAATGACTTAGAACTTGATATATCAGCAGAAAATTATTTCCCAAACATCTACCTACACAACCTACTTCCTAACATTTTTCTTCAGAAGGTACATTTAGACTTGCAAACCTTTTCATCAATCATTTTATTCTTTTATTGAAAACATAAAAATAGTCTAAGTCTACTCTTATTTCTCCATGAGTTTAGATTAAGCAGTTGAACTCATAAGTTTCTCTACCTAACCACTATTTGTCAGGATTAGACTATCTAACAGATTTTTATTCTCTATTTTTAAAGCAAAAATTTAAAAGCAGCCAAGTCAGGATTAAGCTGTCTGGCTTGTTGCAGATATATGGCATAAAAACAAGCTACACATAGAAAAAAATTGTGAAGGCTTAAGATCTGAAAATCAAAAAACATCCTTCATTATTTCCTTAGCTCTGGTTTTAGTCTCGTTTGAGCTGCTTTCTCTTTCTTTCTGGTTCAAGTTTTGAGCTTGTTTGAACCTTTATTTTTCTATCCTAATCTACCTTACTGATAAGCCAAGATTGATTTGTTTGGAAAATCTGCTTCACTAACCCATCAGCAGTAAATTTAAACTTATCCATTCATGATTTGATTGTATGATTGAATAGAAAGTGTTTCTTGTGGTATTGGCATTTAAGCTTGCACACTTTTAGATTTTATTTCTTTTTTGGTATGGGGCTGTACCTTTCTTGTTTTCATTCTGCCGTCTTTTCTATTTTTATTTTTTTTGTATTTTTATTTTTTCTAAATTTTGAAAGCAATGATAGATATGATATTTACAATGAGGGAAAAATGAAAAAGCGTCAAACTGATATAGTTAGGAAAAATAATGTTTGAGCATCCTACCATTGACAGGACCCCAAAAAAGTTCAGTTCCATTCATTTCCTACAAGAAATAAGCATTGATACCAGCAGTAGAATGAATGAGATAAGGGCCTAGCCATAAGTTATCAAATTTCCCATGTTTACCCTTATCTTCTCTCATGGAATCCCACTTTAACCTTTGTCTCTGACGCTGAAATCACTGGCCTTTGTCCTTTTATCAAACAACTTCTTGATGTTGTCTTGCTTGTGTAGTGCTATGTTGTAGACTTCCTCCCTGGTTTGTTGAAGATGTATAGTCTGATTGATTCTTCTTGTCAATCATCATCCTCAGACTGTACTTCTTAGATCAGCTTCATGACTGGCACTCCTAGACTGGTTGGAAAAATTGCATCTGCTCCATAAACTAGTTGGTAGGGAGACATTCCAATTGATTTCTTAAGTGTTAATCTGTCAACCCATAGTGCATGTACTAGCTTTGTGTGCCATGATTTCTTATTGTCTTCCAGAAACTTTTTGATTATATTCACCAAACTTTTGTTTGAGGATTATGACAACCTATTACATTGAGGGTAATAAGCAGTAGAATGGCCCAATGTAATCTGATATTTATGATAGAATTCAACCATATTTTTGGATCCAAATGCAACAGCATTGTCAGTGATAATTTTCCTAGGACAACCAAATCTAGATAGGATATGATTTTCAAGGAATTCTATGATAACAGTGTCAGTGGCTTGCCTAGAAGGGATGGCTTCTATCCATTTGGTAAAATAGTCCGTTGCAGTGAGGATCCATCTATGCTGGGTAGATGAGGCTGGATGGATTTCCCCAATGAAGTCTAGACCCCACTGCTGAAAAGGAACTTCAACAGTGATTGGATGCAAGGGTAAGGGAAACAATTTTCTTTTGCCTTCAAAGACTTGGCATATGTGACAGGTAAGAATCATTTTGTGGACATCTTGAAAGAGGGTGGGCCAATAGTAACTAGCTCTAAGGATTTTATTGGCAGTTTTCTTCCAATAGAGGTGGCCTCCACATTCTCCTTCATGTAATTCATGCTTAATCTTATCTGCATCATTATCAGGCAAACATTTAAGCAATAATCCACTAGCATTTTTCCAATGTAGACATTTATCCAAAATGCAGTAATTAATAGCTTTCAACTTTAAAAATCTTTCCTTCATTTTAGACAAACCAGGAGGTGTATTTAAATTGAGCAAAACATATAAAATATCAGCATGCCAAGATGAAAATAGAAAATGATCTTTAATAATGGGAGTTGACAACTCCTCTTGTTCATCTAATGCATCTAACATGTTTATATCAAGAGCTTCAAAATTAGACTCAGCCATTAATCTTGCTAGCCCTTGGCCTTTTATGAGCTTAGTGGGCTTGATTTCTAAATCGTATTCAAGTATCACAGCAATCCACTTCCCTCTTTTGCCATCTGGATCTTGGGTTAAAATGTCTTTTACAACTGAATTTGGCACAAATGCAATTATGTGGGAATGTAAAATGTAAACTCTGAAGTCTTTTAAGGCTTTGGCTAAGGCAAAGGCTTGTTTTTCCATGATATTGTACTTCAGAGGTGCATCTCTTAATGCCTTACTAAAGAATGCAATTGGATGCTCTTGTTCCTTCAAGTTTTTCTGTAATAGGACAACAACCACTGTGTGTTCTGATGAAAATGAAAAAATGAAGAAATCCTTTGTAAAATCAGGACTAATGAGAACTGGTGTTTTGGTTAATGCTTGTTTTACCAGTTCAAATGACTTCTTTGCTTCTAAGGTCCATTTAAATCCTTCTTCTTTTTTAAGCATATTGGTCATGTTTCTAAGGAGTTCAGCTAGATTGGGTATAAACCTTCTCAAGAAATTAATCTTCCCAATGAAAGATTGAAGTTTCTTGATGTTTCTAGGATGGTTGATTTGCATTATACTGTTATGAATATTTTATTAATTATTAGTTAGATTAGTTAGATTAGGTTTTATTAACTGAAAGGGCATGATCAAAGATCATGCCTCTTCACCAAGGGACACCTTGAGGCTATATTTAAAGCCCAGGCGATCCCTCATTTGTAATCATCTCTTATCTCATCTTTCATCATTAATAATATATATTTATCAAGTTTTACCCAGAGTTTTTACACTCCATTGGTATCGGAGCCATCGCTCTTTGGGATCTGTGTGATCACCAAGAATTAAGGAATTACAAGGAAATTCCAGAATTGCAGATTTAAAAAAAAAAATAATAAAGTGCTTGCGGGCAACAACATTTGTTTTTTTTTTTTAAAAGAAGAAGGAAGAAATATATATATATAAAACATATATATATATATATATATTAATAAAATAAAAGAGAGAGGGAAAGTTAATATAAAGGGGAAATAATTAAAAGAAAAAGTAAAAAGAGAGATATACGTACATGGAAGACAGTAAAATTAAAAAGGAAGAGTAAAAGTAAAATTAAAAAAGAAGAGTAATAGCTCGTGGTTTTAGGGCCCATGGTATTAAAAACCCATTTCCCATTTTCAAAACAACGTGCCTTTTCAAAACAAAGTGACCTTTAAAAACAACATTATATATATATTATAATTACATAATTCATTTATATATATATAATTCTCATTTAATAATTATATATATAATAATTATATAATTAAATTATATATATATATAATAATTATATAGTTTTAAAAAAAATTATTATTAATTAATTAATTAAATAAATATTAATTAATTAATTAATTCAAAAATTAATTAATTAATTAAATATTAATTAATTAATTTTAAAAGAAAGGAGAAAAGAAAAACTGGCAAAAGAGTATTTCTCACCTCATATCTGTTCAGTATGTCTTTATCTACGATGACAATTGATCAGATCAAAAGCTTAGTAAAGCTAAAACGAAGGGAGGCCACAGAAAAGCTTAGCAAAGCAATGAACAGGATGTCAGAACTCTGCAATAAGTTAGATGATAAAATAGATAAGTTAAGTCAGACACAATCCCCGATATCTCCTGACAGGGAACAAACTCAACAAAACAATGCCACAGATTCAGGAAACTCAGAAGAGCATCAGAAAAAAATTGATTTTCCACATCACCAGGAAGATACAAATGTTTGTACTCAACAAGCTGTTCCATCCCCAGAATTGAACGAAACATATGAAGCTGATATAACGACAGAAGCTGTTATATCCAAAGCCAATGATATAACAACAGAAGTTGTTGAGGCCTTCGGTGATGAAGCAGATATGGTTGTTAAGAATGAAACATTTAATGATGAGGAGAAGTTACATCAGACAATAATTGTTGGTAACTTACCTCTAAGTCTAAAAAGGAATCACAAAAAATCACTAGAAGAACAAGGGATAGTTGGAAAACATGAAAAAGTATTCCAAGATCTACCCATAAAAGTGCCTTCCGATAGGAAAATCAAACATCCAGTAGAAGTCAAGACAGTATCCAGCTTTGTCGATATCAGATCTTTTCAATATCCACATCACCAACAGATGAAGCTCGAGAAGATACTTCACGATATTTTTAAAGTGTGGGACGCAAGAGCTCATCGCTTGAGAAAACCAGACATTCATCAGCATTGTCCATCATTACGTATGCTTTGAGGACAAAGCATCTTTAAGAGAGGGGCAATGTTATGAATATTTTATTAATTATTAGTTAGATTAGTTATATTAGGTTTTATTAACTGAAAGGGCATGATCAAAGATCATGCCTCTTCACCAAGGGACACCTTGAGGCTATATTTAAAGCCCAGGCGATCCCTCATTTGTAATCATCTCTTATCTCATCTTTCATCATTAATAATATATAATTATTAGTTTTACCAGAGTTTTTACACTCCAGAGATATCATCTTGGAGAAAGCTCTGGTATATCTCACCACTAGAATGATCAACCAATGAACCAACCACAAGTTTCCCAACACTCCACTATACCTACCTTTTTGGCTGTGGGAAATGAAGGGTTACAAGAGAAAGAATCCATTGAAGACTACTTTGAATAATATGAGTCTCAGAATTAGAGATTCAAAGATCAGCTAAGTTTTCAAGATTTTTGTCACCTTAAGGACAAAAGAAGACCAAGACATCAACATAGAGATGGTTGATTCACTCAAAATCATGATCGGCATCACTCTATGGGCAGATTCTTTCTACTCAATTTTGATGGGTCATCCAAATGGTCTGCCAAAGCATGGGTGGAGAAGATCGATATCAATTTTTAGTTGAACAAGGTCCCAGAGATGGAAGCTATCAAGATTGTAGTGCTACACTTTGAAGGTGAAGCACATGATTGGTGGTTCCATGGCTTGTCAACATTGGGTCATGCAAATGTGACTGCTTATTTAGAGTTCACTAGAATATTGGTGGAGAGATTTGATAGAAGAGATCCAAAGGCACCTTTCATGAGCCTTGCAAAGTTGAAGCAATTAGGTAATACAAAGTCTTACATTTCCGAATTTTTGAGATTATCTATTATGGTTCCTGACTTGTCTGCAGCAAGGAGGGTGTATATGTTCATCAATGGTATGGATGAACCTCTTCATGGGTTGGTGAAATCCACCAATCCCATTACCCTGCATGATGCTATTGAGAGGGCAAGAGACCTTCAATATGCCTTTCCAAAAGCAAAGGTAAGTTTTCAAAAAAAGCCCTCTTTCTCTTCCAAGGGAAAGGAAGAAAAAGTTGCTCCTTCAAAGGAGAGCACATTCAAGAAGCCTCTTGATATTGAAGTCCGGAGAGATCTAAGGAGGAAGAAGATATGCTTCACTTGTCAAGAACCATGGGTTCCTAGACATAGATGTGCTGCTAGTAAAGCAAATTACATAGAGGTCTTCTCAGATCTTGAAGAAGATGAAGATGATGAACCAAGGAGAGGTCACAGTGCTGAAAATGTTGAAGGAGATCCAACACCATCCGAAGACGGAAATGGAGCATTTTCTCCTATTGGAGGAACTCTTGCATATTTGAGAGGAGTACCTAGGTACTTGACCCTAAGAGTTCAAGGTTCAATCATGAATCAGACGGTTTCTGTGTTGATTGACAGTGGGGCCACCCACAATTTCATTGATGCCCATCTTGTGCAAAGGAGGGCAATACCCACTGATACTTTTGAGGGATTCTCTGTTTTGGTCCGAGGAGATAGAACAATGCAATGCATGCATTATGTCCCATAAATTTTAGTCACCATGGGATCCTACACTTTGGTGGATCACTTATTTGTGGTTGACATACCAGACACCCATATTATCTTGCGTGTTCAGTGGTTGATTACATTGGGGAAAGTCACCACTGATTGGAAAGATTTGCAAATGGAATGGGTGGAAAAGAATAATGGTGAACCTTAAACAATCCAAGGCATGCGTACTTACCCCTCACATACCACTTCCACAAAAAAAATAGAGATGGATTTGTGCAGTGGAAGCAAGGACCACACAGTCCCATCTATTATGTTCATGAGATTTCTGCATGGGACATTTTTATCTAGTGGCAAACCACCTAGGAGGCCACCTGATTCAGATTTTGTGGGGAAGACCTCATAACTTTCTGCTCCAAAATTAGATCCAGGAGGGATTGGAGCACTTGAAGACAAAGCTACAACGTTGGGAGGCTTGGGTAAGCTCAAGAAGGAGGGAAATATTCTTCCCTTATCATTATCACCCACTCTCATTTCTGGATCTGCGTTGTGGGAGGATAAGAATGGAAGGATCAACCTTCCAGCACACACCTTTGGCATAGGATATGTCAAAGTGGAGATCAGCAACATGAGAGACATTTCTTTTGATGTATCATCAGCACTGTCATTGTTTAGAAGTGTAGATCTATATTGGAAATCTCAACTGCTAGTGGAGTATTCCAAAGATCTTCACACATGTATGATACTTGATGACCAGCTGCATGAAGAGGGCTACTTAGTCCAAGGAGGAGTCATCTATCATCATGGTAGGGTCTTCTTTTCTAGAGCTTCTAAGCTCAAGCATAAGATACTACAAGGAGCATACAAAGATTTATGTTTTATCCATTTTCATTCCCTAAAAATCTACAACATCATCATGAGGAGCTTTGATTGGGAAGGCTTGAAAGAGGAACTACATCAACATTTTCAAGAATGCATGAGCTATGCGGAGTTGGGGCAACCATGGGACTCTATGCAAGAGTCATTTCAGCCATCTCTTCCTTCTTTTGAAAGAGGATAAAGATCCATGCACAACTCCATGTGTATGAGAAAAATTGTTGATGAAGAATCTGATCATGTAAAGCAAGTTTCATTTTCTGATTTGACATATGCTTTCAGCATGTTTATGCAGGCCATGAATCCGAGGAGTAATGTATCATGTAAATCTCATGGCAAACATTGGGCCACTAAAATTTCTGAAATTGACCACTCCCTTGATGTGCAAAGGGAGATTTTCTTTCATGATGGATGCTTCCCAAAGAAACCAAACATATCTCACATTTTCAGCCATAGTGAGATGACATGTGCAGCAAGTAAGTGGTGGGGAAACCACTTACCACACCTTGATCTAATGCAGGCAGGAGATGCACTGTGCTAGTACCATATGTGGGACTATGACCCACCTCCTAATGCTCAAATTTATGTTTGTTTATATGTAGTTTTGCTTCCATACATGGATGATATACTTGTACTATTTATGGGATTGTATGAAAGAAGGATGGGGAGCATATATGTACCTCATGGGATGGAGACTCTCCATGTACCTTATGCTACATGTTTCAGGGAGAGTATTGGTTCAGCCATGTTTGTTTCATGTGAGTTCTTGACTCCTTGTGGGATGGACTATGTACATCTCATAATGACTTTGGAGGAACAATTCATGGAGGGTTGGATTGGTGAACACTCAGCTTATGAAGAAAGCTTGATCCTTGATGGTGTCAATAATGGAGGAGGAGAAGTGTTGCAACACTCACCCTATCAATTTATTGAGGACAAGCAACATTTTGGAGGGGAGGACTGTAATATTCCCATTTAGCCCAAGCTAATGGGAATATACAATTTTGTTTCATTTTCCTATTGCATAAATAAATGTGTAAAGGAGGACATGAAAAACTCCTAAAAACAATGAATAAATCAATGCCCCATGTGAACAAGGTTAAATCTGGGCTATGTAAATAAAACACCCTTATGTGTGAAAGGGTTTGAGCTATTTGACTGGGTCAACCATGACCAATTCAACAGCGTTGTCTAGATGCAATGAACCTCCTTGATGCACATCGCAGTTTTAGTTGGAGGCTACACATGTGAAAGAAGCTAAATCATTGAGGTGGTTTAGGGTTTGGCAAGATTTCGCTCTTATAAAAGGAAGAGGTGAACAACATGAGAAGGTTGTTGATTGTATTGTATTTTCTGAATATATTGTCTGTTTAGACATATATCATTCTCTTGGTTGTTTAGCAGAGAATAGTTTTGTTTATCATTGGGTGTTCTTGATCGAGAATCCCACCTCTTTCCTTGAGAGGCCTCTTGGAAGAGTCTTGCTTTTCTTGTCCACTATCATGCATTTTTCCAAGCTTCATCTTCAAACTACAATGCAGATCTTGTTGAGAGTTTGGTTGTCCTTATAAGCTGCAGCAAGTGGAGGCTATATCTACTCAGATCTATGCAAATTTAGTGCCCATTTTCAGTGGGAAAGTCTTATATCCCATTGGAAAGAGTGTTATGGATCATTGGAGATTCAGATCTACATCTTGGCATCAGGCCAAAATGTCCATCAAATATACAGTGCAGTTTATCTTCCAGGACTGCGTTATCTGCAAGAGGAAATTTGCAGGGTGTTTTGGAAAACTTTGAGGAGTGATCTCTAGTGTTGGGAATCTTCCCTTCACTGTGGTGATCCATGGATTTCTGATATATTCCATGTCATATTCAGATCTGATCTGAATATGATTGTATTTGACTCAGAAATTCTGAATCATTCTACAGATCTGCTGCAGAAAATCTCAGATCTACTCTATGTGCTTCATGTATTGCTGAAAACCCCAAGGGGTATGTAAAGTAGAGACACTATAGTGTATGGATCTGTCATAGATCTAACTGTTCATGCATTATTTTTCTCTATATCTAAGTTGTAATCTTAAGCTGTTGTATGCTCTATAAAATAACATTGTCAAGCCTTTTTGCAGCGAATACATGTGATTGCAGCACCTCTTTTGAGGGTTTTCTTCTATATCAGTCTTCTATTTCCTATTATACATTGTATGGGCCTTATTTTAAATCTGATTTGCTGATGCATACATAAATTTTGAGCCTCCATATTGGCCTCCTGCGCTTATCTTGTTAAACTGCATTATTTCTGAGAAATGTTGTTTTGTATTGCTACTTATTCCCTTTTGGGGATATTACACTGCCAAAAGCTTAAATTGCCTATTGGAATAGAGGCTCTACCCATGATAAAAGAGTAAATTTTTATAAATATGATCTGTAAGGACCGCCTACTTTATCTTTTTGAACTGAGTAAAGACTAATATAGATTTTCGTACTTATATATTTAAAAGAGGAATTCTTGTGAATAGTAAATAAGAGGAATTTCGTTGTTTAGTAAGATATTATTTGCTTGAAATTGATTCCTTCAACTATTTTTATTTTCCAAAAGTTTTTATAAATTTCAAAAAATTAGTTAGAGATATCTGGTTCTCTCAAGTCAATCGCCAATTTTTGTACTATACAACAACCCCCATCTTATTTAAATAATAGGGGAACCTTTAGAAATATAGGAAGTTTATTTTTAGCTTTAAAAACAAAATTAGGAAACAAAAGTTTTCTTTTAAATTTTTCCACTTTATTCCTTTAGCACATCACAAATCACATAGCTTATAACTTAAATGACTTACAAATCTCTAAGTCATGCGAGCTACGAAATGCGCTAACCTTTTTTGAAGTTATGTTTTAAAAATCTTGCAAAAACTTCAATTATCGTTATAAAATTTTTATCGCATTGCACCTTATTTAAAATCAACTCATAAAGTAATTAGATATAAGTGTGATTGCGTGGACCCGATGAGCCAACAAAGTGGTAAATACTACTGGGTTAATCAAGAAGGAGACATATCGGTATACAGTCCCTTGAGGGAGTCATCTAATCATAACCAAGAAGGGGTTGCGCAAAGGGGAACTAGCCCACCAGCCACACCTGCATCGAATCCCCACAAGGGTAAAAAATCTCCTGCGCCTCCCCCGCCATCATCAGAGGATGACATGGCTATGCACATGAAGCTGCCTACCTTTAATGGCATGTGGGATGAGGACATGGATCGATTCTGGTTTGTAGCTGAATCTGTATGGACCACACAAAATGTAAACAATGATGTTATCAAACGAGCGCAACTATCTATAGCTTTCAAAGGAAGGGCACTGGATTGGTTTGTGGGATACATTGTTCAACACATGACTGCATCCATACAGGATATTAATAATGCCCTAAAACAACAATTTCGGAAGCCTAAGTCATACGCTCAATGTGTAGTCGAACTAAAGGACTTTAAGCAAGGACCTACAAAGTCCATCAAGGAGGCTGACCAACGGTTGAAGACGATTATCAGTGATGGGGAATTTGTCTACGAAGATAAGCAGCATAAAGAGTGGTTCATCGCTATGCTACTACCACACTTGCGTGGGCCCATGGGATTGAAAAATATTGGCTCTCAAGAGGAAGCGCTGGAAATAGCCATGAAGTTAGAAGCTATGCCAAGGGATGATACACAGTTCGCATCTCTCCTAATCCAGAACCAATTGGAAGCAATGCACTTAGAAATTCAGAGCTTGCAAAACGACCATGGTAAGGAAGCCAACCTAGACATTTGGTGCATACGTTGTAACGGACCGGGCTATACTAAGGATCAATGTCCACTGCTATCATACTACATGCAGGCTGGGGGTCCAAGCCCTCTGCAACCCAAGGAAACGGTTGGCCCTAGCAGTCCTATGCTATGGTGTGCTGACTGTCGGGTGGTAGGAATACACAACACGAATCAATGCTTGTGATTGGGTGCTTATGTACTAGAATTGAAACAACAGTGGTGCAAATTATGCTCATCTGTATGACATGAAGAGAAAAACTGTCGAACCCTTGACCTTATGGTAGATAGGGGAAATTTATACAGAGTACAAGTCAACCCTGCATCACCAATGTCTCCTTCGGGACGGGGGGGATTCCTTGCACGAGGAAGGGGAGGAGGAAGAGGGGGGAGTGTTGGTCGAGGGCATGGATAGCTGCTCTGCTACAACTATGGAGATGTGGGACATTTTTCTTGAGATACTACCGGCACGCTAGCCTTTCAGATACTGTCGGCAGTTCGATCATGTCATTGAAGACTGCCCAGTGCTAATAGAAAAAATGCAAGAAAAGCAACAGAAACCTACGCAGAATGTGCAAAGAGTTAAGGAAGAACCATGGGACGATGGGACATGTATCAATGTAATCACGCGCAGTAGCATTTCCACAGGAGGAGCTGAGGAAATCATGGAAACTGAATCATTAATCCAGAAGGTTGAGGACAAAGGGGAAGGTTTAGACCTAAAAAGGGGAAAAAAAACTTTCATCAAAGCACGGAAAGAGGTGACTAGAAGTGAAACACCTGTCACAAAAGGAGCGATAGATCCAGAAGTAGGCAAAGCAGTTAAACCTTTCCTCCAGGCATGTATGAAGTTGTTGCGCAACCAGAAGGCTGTAGAAAATCTCCAAGCCCTATAGACAACTACACAGAAATCATTTCGCCACAGCCCAAGGTGAAAAAAGTGAATAAGATATACAAAAATAAAAAAGGACGGGACGAGAAATGCGAATGACTGCACAGTTTGGGGGGTACAAAATGGACCAATTTATCCTTGACCTAGGCTCAGATGCTAACATCCTACCCAAGCAGACTTGGCAACAAATGGGAGAACCTAAACTGGAATGGTCGACTATTCAACTATGGATGGCTAATCAGCAGAAGATTATCCCATTGGGAAGACTGACGAAGGTAGTGGTAGATATTGCAGGTGTTAAGGTCCACGCGGATTTTGAGGCAATCCAGATAGTAGATGACGCAGACCCTTACCCTGCGCTCTTGGGTCTAGATTGGGCGATTTAAATGGGAGGTATCATTAATCTAAAGAGAAGAAGCATGATCTTCGAGAACGAAGGCACAAGGGTAATAGTCTTGCTGGACCCTGTGGAAGGAGAACGGTATACTGAATCAATACAGGAATAAGAAGATGTTGATCACATATACAAACTGACCACCCGGGATGATGACTGGATCAACCCCATGGCTGACAGCATGTTATGTTGGGAAAGATATAGTGAGTGCTTGTCCGACTCAGATGAAGAGATCGAAAACTGGAAAAACCGACTACATGACATGTCTGCGCTAAGATGTCTTAAATCACGAAGGGATTCTGATGTATTTCCTCAAAGGTAAGAGAACTACCCCACTTTGACGGCTCTGGTAATATTGAAAATTTCCTTGCAACAATTGAGGCAAGCATTCTTAAGGAACAGCAGTTTTGGGCCCTAGGCTTGGCTATGCGCACAACCCCTACACGCTAGTGGGAATATCATAAAGAAACTTTCCGAGACTAGGAAGAATGCCGAAGGATTTTAACTTGCTGATTCCATATACCATATGATCCACCAATATAACTCTTCATGGGACACGAAGATCTGCACAAGCACATAACTCGTTGGCTAGAAGTATGGAATGAGGACACAAGGAATGAATGGGTCCACAGATGTTTTCACACGTTGGGGCCAATCCCCACCTCCTGGTACTTAGACGCAGAACTACATCAATGCACCAAGCATTGGAGTATGATGGCTGAAGACTCTGTAAGGACGTTTGGACTAACAAGAGGTGCCGAGCAACTTGATGAAGCATTGCAGGATATAGACGCTCTGGTCTTCGGGGAAGCCCGCCTTGAGCAAGAACGTGCTACGCCAACTTGGGATACGCAACTGCAATATATCATAAACTGTCAAAATTTGTCAATAGAATCAACCGATGAAGATCCCTAGAATATTATGATCGAAGAATCAGAATGGGAAAATGATGTTGCCAGCCCGTTGCTATAAACAATTGATGTCACCAAACCTTTGAAACTAAAATAAATCAATATTGGCTCGTTAGAACAACCCAAGATGGCCAAGATTGGGGATTACTGGGATGATGGCACAGTGGGAAAAGTCGCTAAGCTACTAACTAAATATCAGGACCAATTCCCGACCAAGTTCTCTGAACTTAAAGGAATCGTAGTAGATATGGGAGTCATGAGGATTATGTTGAAGCCCGATGTGTGGCCAGTCAAACAACAGCCCTATCGCATAAACCCAAAATACAAGAAAATATTGAAGGAGGAAATCAAGAAAATGGTGGCTGCAAGTAGCATTGAACCAATAGAGCAGTCAGATTTGGTAAGCACAATGGTAGTCCAAGAGAAGAAAACTAAAGGATAAATAAGGATCTACGTCGATCTATGTAAGTTAAATGACGCATGTGTCCATGATCCATTCCCTACTCCATTCTCCAATGAAATCCTCGATAACATAGAGGGTCAGGAGACTTATTCATTTACTAATGGATTCTCAGGGTACCATCATATATGTATTGCAACTGAGGATCGCAGCAAGACAACCTTCGTGACGGAGTGGGGCTCCTTTAAGTATACTGTCATGACCTTCGGATTAAGGAATGCCCCTGCCATCTTTTCACGCATTGTTGTAGACGTATTCAAGAAATTCATGTACAAGTTCTTGGAAGTCTATTATGATGACTGGACGGTGTTCGGATTAGTAAATAACCATGTATCAAATCTGTGCATGATGCTAGATGCCTGCAGGAAACACCAAATCTCGCTAAACATCAAGAAATGCATCTTCTGTGTCCCATTCGGGATTCTGTTAGGACACGTGGTATGTCAGCACGGGTTGATGGTTGACCTAGCCAAGATTCTGATTATCATCAACTTGGTAGTTCCAACCACGGAGAAACATTTGCACTCCATCCTGGGCCACACAGGTTACTACAGAAAGTTCATACAGGGATACGCTTTAATCACCGCTTCGATGGAAAAACTATTAAAAAAAGATGTGTCATTATTTTGGGATGATGAATGCCAGAAGAGCTTTGAGCTGCTAAAAGAAAATATGGTGACTGCACCTATCCTGATATTCTCCGTTTGGGGAAAGATCTTCCATGTCCACGTAGATTCATCAGGGATAGCCTTGGGAGTTTTCTTGGCATAGCTCGAAGAAGGAGATATATATCACCCGGTGGCCTTCGCTAGTAGGAATTTGTCAAGTGTGGAGCGTAACTATTCTACCACAGAGCAGGAGGGGCTAGCAATGGTATATGCCCTATAGAAATACAGGCACTATTTACTCAGAGGGAACTTCAAAATGTTCACAGATCATTCGGCCTTAAAATACCTAGTTAACAAACCTATGTTGGGGGGGAAAATATGTCGGTGGTTATTACTTTTTCAGGAGTATGATTTTGAAATTATTGTGAAGCCAGGAAGGTTGAACGTCGGGCCGGATCATTTGTCCAGAATCGATAATGGGGAAGAACCAACTAAATTGGATGATGGATTTCCTGACATGGATCTGTTTGTTGTCAAGGTAATTGATGAGCACTTTGCCAATATTTTCCACTTCTTGACCACAGGAAAAGCCCCCAATGATTATTCGGTATCCCAGAAGAAGGAGTTGGTCACCCACGCAGCTGAATTCACTATCATTGTACGACATCTCTACAAGTTGGGGGCAGATGAGGTACTGCGAAGGTATGTCCTTGAACATGAAAGACCGGCTATCCTAGTAGAAGCCCATGGGGGAGTTGTGGGGGGACATTACGTAGGTAAATCCACTGCGTAGAAGATATTGCGGGTTGGGCTCTGGTGGCCCACACTACTCACGGATTCTCATACTTATTTTAGGGCCTGCGATGCATTCCAATGGACTGGGAATCCCTCACGCCGAGATGAGATGCCCCTGTAACCACATATGGACCTATAGGCATTTGACAAGTGGGTCATCGACATTGTAGACCCCATTAACCCCCTCGGTAAGAAGACAGGTGCTCGGTATATCATCACGGCCACATATTACGTTACCAGGTGGTCAGAAGCCAAAGTTGTCAAGGATTTCACTGCGGACACGGCGACGCACTTCATTTTTGAAAATATCTTGACCTGGTTTGGGTGCCCAAGGGTCTTGATGAGTGTTAGAGGGACGCATTTCATTAATGAAACAATTAAGTCTCTGACTGATGAATTCCAGATCCACCATGCCAAAATCAACCCATATCATCCATAGGAGAATGGAACTGTAGAAACATTTAAAAAAAAAATTGGAACAGGCGCTCACCAAGGTCTATAACACACAACGGAGTGATTGGGACGTACGCATCCCCTCTGTACTCTGGGCCTATAGAACTATGTGTAAGAAGCTGACGGGAAAAACACCCTTCCGCATGGTCTACAGGAAGGAAGCTATTATGACTATGGAATACATCATTCCCAGCTTGCACATGTCGACCTTCACAAATATGGTGGACCCAAATATTATGTAGGAATGCCTAGCGTTAGAAGAAGATTGGTTCATCACCCAATTCCACCAACAGGTTTAGAAGGAACGGGAGAAAGTGTGGCATGATCGACATATTCGGCAGAAGGTCTTTTTGGAGGGAGAATTGGTCCTACTGTACGATAGCCAGTTCGCGAAACACCTGGGGAATTTCTGACAGCACTGGTTAGGTCTGTATACAGTTAAGGAAATTACCAATGGCGGTGCGGTCAGATTGGCTACACTGCACGGCGATTCCATACCAAGATATGTTAATGGGAGTCGACTAAAGCCCTATCGAGACTCCTTGGTGCCGATCAAATGAATATATGGCTAGAGTATCTGGACCATGGACACTGCACGCAGGGATGATGCACAGGAATGGATGGGCAGGGATGGTGTGTGGAACTGGGTGTCCGGGTGGGTGCGAGACAGGCGCAGGTGTTATGCGCAGTGGACAAAACTAGTCGTTGGGAGGGTGCAGGAGCATGGAAAACCACATTTCCTGTTTGATTAAGAGTGTAAGTGGCAATTAATGTGGAAATTTATGAGGAATTTTTAGCGTTCCCGTAATGATGAAAGGAAATTAAGGATCCACCATCCATCTTTCCCTCGCAAAAGCTATAAGATGAGGATTGTTTGTTTTACGGGATTCAATTACTACTTAATATTGTTGCACCTCGGCCACTCTGATATATACCATTTCATTTGTCTACTGGTCGTCCGCATGACTGAGCAAGCTCCGTCATCCAACAGTAGCAATGCTGAGTTCATCTTCCAAGCAAGGATGACCGCTACCAACCCAAATGCGCCTCCACCTGAAACGACGTCCAAGGAAATAGGATCTGATGAGGTCCGAGAGGTAACCCCTATAGCAGAATAAATCGCCTCGACTTCACCACACTGGAAGGGAAAAGTAAAGGTAAAACAAATAAAATGAGCTGGTGGGAAGCCTCGTACTTCCCCTCAGATTGGACACTCCCCTGGAAATGCCTAAGAAGCGATCGTCTGCCACACCTCCGAACCCTATGGTGCTCTCAGCAAAAGGCCTGCAGGTGACTCCGTTGACCTAGTTACCACCTTAGGTTTGACCGTGAAGAACAGCAACCCATATGCCCAACGTGGATGTCGTTCACTCCTATCTTCATATGCCTCTGGTCCCAGAAGAGGTGCCCCAGCTGGGAGATATGTTCGGCCACCTCCCCCATATAAAGTTCGACGACCATGACCTGGGGAACCTGAATGCTTTCCCTTCGTTAGCTCCACACCTATACCTGGAATAGGTTTTCAAAGATGGTGTGCTCAGAGTCACGCTGATGGTTTGGGTTAAGAGATTAGCCGGCGCAGGCATCTTGAACTTGCTGTGCCTCCCCCATTTTGGTCGCTACAACATAACCAGCCTCGTTGTTCGCTAACTACCTTCCCATTTCCATGATGGATGCTTGTGGCTACAAGGTCGCATACCAATTGATGTTGTTGTCATTCACCACATTACAGGCCTCCCTATGAATGGACCCAACCCTAGGGATGAAACGAGCAAGAAATTTGAGCACCATACTGCTTAAGCTGTCAGGGACAAGTACAATGTCACACGCAACAAGCAGTGCTTCCTGATTAATACCATCAATGACCTAGGGACATGCATGGACACTTTACTTCTTGCCTGTAAATTGATGCAAAAATGCCAAGCAGTGACTGCCCCTGCTCATGTAATTCAAATCGTCGGTCAATGCAAAAATGGAGGCTGTTATAATTGGTCCCAGTACTTGGTTGAAGAATTTCTTGACAACATACGCGAGGCTCAGGAGCAGGGAAAATCATTCTACTACTCATGGCTAATCCTGCTAATCATCTTAATTTCTTGGGAGACCCCAGAAGAAGTGATATTCCCCCCTCTTGAACCCGGCATGTGCGAGGGGGTGCATTTTTCCAACCTATGGGAATCAAAGGACCCCAAGCGGGTTGAGGAAAACAAGTCCTTCTAGGTACTCTACAATGGAGCTATCTTTGCGGCCATTTTTTCCCAACCGCGCCTGTCCCTAACAGTCTATGGCAAGTATAAGCATATCACAGCAGTCCAAGTAACCATGCACAATGTGCAACTTCGGGCCCAAAAAAAATCACACTTGGCATAATCTCCCATATATGACTACTGAGGCTGAAATTGAATAGGTAATTTCCACTTGGCCGCCGGAGTATAAGGTCGCAGCCCCGCCAATCGACCTAGACACAGTAGGCACATCTGGCCACAACGCAGTGTCAAAACCTATTGTTCTGCTCGGTCCAACAACAGAGTCAGTGACTCCAGCCTCCACACCACAGGTGACCCCCAGAAGCACCACTGCGCAGCCAGATCCAGACTCCCTGCCAGATCAAAACACAAACAATGTTGATGATGTAGGTACGCTCGTCTTGCATAGTCTCAAGCAGCCCTGCAGATCGTCTCAGGGGCCTAGAAAGAAGCGTAAGGCTAGTAAGATTGGCACCAACGTGGAGGTTACCCTAATGGAAGATGACCTTGACTAGATTGTCAATGTTGTCAACACTACATCTGTTGATCGATGGATTACTTGGGAAGAACAACACAAGGCCGCTATAGAAGTCTTGCAAGCATAACTGTGGGCCCTTCAGCTCAAAGTGGACACCCTTCAAGCGAGCGTGGATCAAGCGAGGTAGACTCCTGTGGGCTAGCCGGTCCCCATTACAGCCCTGGAAACCATCGTAGATAGTTGAATATTCCCTCTCCCCGGTGCTACCGTTATCCTGGAACTCGCTGAATTGTTCACCCAAGTCTAGGCATGATCCTCCATCAACCTCGAAGTTAGTCGACTGGCCAGTGCGTAGCTGCAGGAATTATTGACTGCCATCACTAGCAAAATCTAGGACCGAAAACTCCGTGTACAGAAGCACCTCAGCAAGGCCGAGCAGAACATTATGACTCAAGCTACCAAAGCCGCCCAAATCCAGGTCGTGCACGTCGTCACCATCACGCAAAAAGTTTCCTTAGAACAACTAATCAACAGGCTCTGTGAGGACATGCCATAAGTCATTCCTACCTCTGCCGAACCACAAGCCAAGGTCGAAGAATTGGTCGCAGCCCTGAAGGCATCCCGCACTAAGGTGCAGGTTTTCAAGGCTGAGTTCAAACTTTAGCTTGCATCTTTGCAGGCCAAGCTCCAGCCTGAGACCCCTCCGAAAGTACACATCCAACGAGCCGCATTGGTTACAGAAGCCACGACCACTATCATGATGTAGATTAGCCAAGGTGTCACTATACTTGAGAAGGCTATGGAATTATGGTCCCCAAGTGCAGCACGACCCTCTCCTCCGATAAATCGATCAGGAGTTAACTCAGAAGGAACAATACTTTGAGCAGGTGGAAGCTACGATGCCCACCCTTGTTCCAGCACAGTGCTTAGCCCATCTTCGGACTAGCCACATGCTACACACTGAAATTATGGGGCTATGGCGCAAGAAATAGGTACTAAGAAACCATCCCACACCTTGGTCGGATGACACCCTCAAGCTATCGCAGGACTTAGACGGGGCGGTGCGACAATTGAACCAGACTCTCGATAGTGTCACCACTGCTAGCAACCTCATAGAAACTAGTGGACATATCGCAGACTACCGCCGCGCAGAGTCTTCACATTTTTCCCCCGCTTACTATCGCGATGGAGTAGCTCAAGGGCTAGATGAAGACCCCACCGGCACTGTGACTCGGGACAAGTCATAAGATTGTGTTGGAGGACTGTTGGAACAGGGTTTCCTAGCCTCAATTTTGTCCATTTTTGTAATATGTTGTAATACTTAGTCTAGCGCAGAGGGTTTGGGGTGGGTCAAAACTGTTGTGTAACCAGCTCCAAAAAGAGAAGAAAAGAGATATAAACGCCTTAGAAATGAGCCACTTCGAGGGGGAAACCTCCAATACATTACATAAATGAACAATTCTTGGATGATACAATTTACAAAACCTCCTTTCTATATATAGGAGTCCATGAGGCCATAATGTAATCCTAGTGGGCCACAATGTAATCCTAGCCGACCTAACAATAATAATTTAAGGGCACAATAATAACAAAATGGGGGTTACAAGGGTACAATAATAACAATAAGGGACTTACACTAACAACAATAAGGGACTATACTAGTAATATAGTGACCTAACATGCCCCTCCCCTTCAAAAAAGTGTTGTCCTCAACACTTGAGTAGCTCTGGGTGCTTCTGTATGAAATTCTCATCCTCCCATGTAGAATCTTCAGTGGGTAAGTTCTTCCACTTGATGAGATATTCTGAAATTGATCGATTTCATAGTTGTCGAGTTCTTGTTTCTGTGACTGCTTCAGGTTCCAATATGATTTTTCCTTCCTCATCAAGTTCTGGTAATATTGTTTGAACTAGAAGATTTTCACCGATAACCTTCTTTAAGCATGAAACATGGAAAATTGGATGTACTCGCGAAGAAGCAAGAAGCTCCAATTTGTATGCCCTAGTACCAATCTTTTGCAACACCTTGTAAGGACCATAGTACTTTGGCGATAATTTATTATCCTTCTTTGCTTGCTTGAGGGACATTTGTTTGTATGGTTGTAGCCGTAAAAATACCCAATCTCCCACATCAAAACTTCTCTCGCTACGATGTTGATCTGCCTGTTGTTTCATTCGATTTTGTGCCAAATTTAGGTTATCCTTTAAGAGTTGGAGAACTTCTTGCTGATGCTCGATGTGATCTTCCACTGCTTGAACCTTCGAATTTTCCCTTAAAGATGATGTGATGGAAGGTGGATGATATCCATAAAGTGCCATAAATGGGGTCATTTTTGCTGCAGTATGGAAGGAAGTGTTATACCACCATTCAGCGAGAGGTAACCACTTGACCCATTGTGTTTGTTTATCAGATACAAATCAACGAAGATATCCTTCCAAACATTTATTTACTATCTCAGTTTGACCATCAGATTGAGGATGATAAGATGAGCTATGAGCTAATTGAGTACCCAAACAAGAAAATAACTCCGTCCAAAAATTTCCAGTAAAAATGGGATCTCTGTCGCTCAGAATAACCCTTGGGCTTCCATGTAGCTTTTGAATTCTGTCCATAAATGTAGAAGCAACTGTACTTGCTTTAAATGGATGAGATAATGCACAAAAGTGTACATACTTGGTAAGTCTATCAACTACCACCATGATGACACTCTTTCCTTCGGACTTAGGTAAACCTGTGATAAAATCCATTGAAATCTCCTCCCAACGTTGACTTGGAATGGATAAAGGTTGTAGAAGTCCCAAGGTCTTAATTTCTTCCACTTTATTCTGCTGGCAAACCAAACATTCCGCCACAAACTTTTGAATATCGGATTTAAGGCCATCCCAAAAAAATTCTTTCTTCACCCTGTGGTAAGTTTTTAAAAATCCTGAGTGTCCTCCTAAAGGAGAAGTGTGCAATTCTAGAAGAATCTTTTGTTTTAGTTGAGAATTCTTACAAAGATATAAGCGATCTTTGTACCATAAGGAATCATTTTTCCAACTAAATGTATCAGATGTACTAGGATCTTGCTGCAACTTTTGAATGAGTGTCCATAAATCTTTGTCCTTCTTCCATTCATCTCTTGCTTCGGTTATCCAATCCGGTTGGATAATAGAAATGGCACAAAGCAATGCTTCCACCTCTTCATTCTTTCTTGAGAGTGCATCTGCAACAACATTAAGCTTTCCTTTTTTGTAGATTATTTCAAAGTCATAACCCAACATCTTTGTGACCCATTTTTTCTGCTCTTCTGACAATAGTCTTTGTTCCAAAAAGTGTTTAAGACTATCATGATCGATTTTTACCTTGAAGTGTCTTCCCATTAGGTAAGTTCGCCATTTCTTTAGTGCATGCAGTATTGCTAACATTTCCTTCTCATAAATAGGTTTCTGTAAATACTTTCCTTTGATTGGACGACTTTCAAAAGCAATAGGTCTTCCTTCTTGCATTAAAACTACACCAATTCCATTTCCTGAGGAATCACATTCCACAATAAAGGTTTTTGTGAAGTCTGGCGTAGCTAAGACCGGTGCTAGGCACATTGCCTCTTTAAGATGTTCAAAGGCCTTAGTTGCTTCAGGAGTCCATGAAAATGCATCTTTCTTCAATAATATTGTTAGAGGTGTTGCTATTCTCCCATAATTCTTAACAAACTTGCGATAATAGCCTGTTAACCCGAGAAATCCTCGCAACTGCTTTATTGTCTTGGGGACTTTCCATTCCTTAATGGCTTTAATTTTGTTAGGGTCTGCTTTAACACCCTCGTGAGATATAATATGACCCAGATATTCCACCTCTTGTACTCCAAAGAAACATTTGGATGTTTTTGCATATAATTGTTTCTCCTGCAATAGTTTGAGCACCCTGTCAACATGTTCAACATGATCCTTCAAAGACCTGCTGTAGATTAGTATATCATCAAAAAATACTAGCACAAATTTTCTAAGGAAGGGTTTGAAAATGGAATTCATCAACCCTTGAAATGTAGAAGGTGCATTGGTAAGGCCAAAAGGCATGACCAAAAATTCATAATGACCGTCATGAGTTCGAAATGTTTTTTTTGGAATATCTTCGGTCTTCATTCTAATTTGATGATATCCTGAACGAAGATCCAACTTGGTAAAATAAATTGCTCCATGTAATTCATCCAATAATTCATCAATCACAGGAATGGGAAATTTGACTTTAATGGTGAGCTTATTGAGCTCCCTATAATCCGGACACATTCGCCATGATCCATCCTTCTTGTGTACCAATACTACAGGAGCAGAGAAAGAACTTTGACTAGGTTGAATTATACGCGCCTCTAACATTTCTGCAATCATACGTTCAATTTCGCTCTTTTGGACGTAAGGATATCTATAAGGCCTGATGTTTGGAGGAACACTTCCTGGAATCAAATGAATAGCATGATCATGATCACGAATAGGTGGGAGTCCTTTGGGGGTTTCAAACACCTTGGAATGATTGTCCAAGACTTGTTGGAGATCTGCAGAAATAGATGATTTTGATGTTGGAACTTCTAGTGAGCATAATTGTGCAATTACGCCTCGCTGTTCTTTCTTTAGAAGCTTTTCATGACATTAGAGCTTATTATCCTTCCTGGCTTCCCCGCAATACCCCGTAATTCGACTTCCTTTCCTTCTGAAAAAAATTTCAAGAAAATTTCTTGAAAATTAAAAGCTACCGTCCCCAAAGATTGTAACCATTGTACTCCTAGTACAACATCAGCACCTCCCATAGGAATGGCAAGCATTGGACTAGTTAATACATATTCCCCCATGGTTAGCTTGATATTATGGCATTTTCCAGAGCAATTTATAGTTCCTCCATTTGCAACCATCACTTGACATTCTGGTGCTGGGTATAGGAAACAATTTAATTCCTTAGCTACCTTATAATGAATAAAATTATGGGTGCTACCTGAATCAATCAACACTATTACCCTTTTCTTCTTGATCTGTCCTACTATCTTGAGAGTTTGAGGAGTGGTAATTCCGGCCAGTGCATTACATGATATGGTCGGATTCATTTCTTCCTCTTCTATGGCTGGTTTCTGGTGTATATCCTCTTCTTTTTCATTTTCTTCTTCTTCTTCACAATCTATGTAAAATAATTTCTTTTCAGCACACTTATGACCTTTAGTGTATTTGCTATCACAACTGCAGCAAAGCCCTTTTGCTCTTTTTTCTTCCAATTGTTGTGGTGTCAACCTTGTAGGTTGTGGAAATCTAGGCGTAGCAACACTTCCTTCTTTATAGAAGTGAGTGGTAAGCTTCCTTGTCGCCATAATTTTACATTCAATTTTTCTTGCCAACCTGAATGCCTTCTCCAATGAATCAGGTTCCAAAACGCGAACTTCATGTTGGATGTTATCCTTTAAAGTACCTATGAAGAGATCAATCCTGTGTTCCTCTGGAATATCAGTTACCCTTATATTCAATTTTTGAAGTCCTCAATGTGCTCCCCCACTAAACCCTTTTGTTTGAGATTTATCAATTGGCTAAAGAAGGTGTTGCTCTTTGTATCCTCATAATGTGCTATCATTTCCTCCGTAAAAATTGACCAAGTGACAATTTTTTTACGGGAGCAAAGCCATCGATACCATACAAATGTATTTGTTCTAAATGTAAAGTTGCAATGCGTACCTTTTGTGTGTTTTGCACATTATGGAGATCAAAATATTGCTCCATCTGTAGTATCCATGTTACAGGATCCTTTCCATCAGACTTCCTCATATCCATTTTTTGAATATGGTGGTTCTTCCCTCCAACATTAGAGTTTATGAAATCACGATTAACATTTATTTTGTTCTCATCATGAGGTTCTTCTACTATCTTTTCACCATTAGGAAACATTTCTTGTATCAACTTTGTCAAATCTTCAATGTTTGATTTTATATCATCCATCTTAGCTTCCATACCAGCTTCCATGCCATCCATCTTAGCTTCCACGCCATCCATCTTAGCTTCCACGCCTTTTTTCAAACTGTCCATCTTCACTTCCACGCCATCCATTTTAGCTTCCATGCCTTTCTTCCAACCGTCCATCTTCACTTCCATACCTTTCTTCAAAACTTCTGTTTCATTTTTTGTTTCTCTTTGCGACAGTGAAATTTGTTGCACTTGCTCTTGTAATTTTGATAGATCATGTTGCAATTCTTCGTCTTCATGAGTCATGGTAGAGCCTTCTGAAGGCTTAATGGGTGTTGAATTATTTTTAGGGGCCATTTTAGAATCCAATATTGATATATATTCTACAATATGCCCTTGGAATCAATTCAACTTGATTCTTCAAACAAGACTTATGCAATTCGGAAAAAAAAAAAAAAATACACACCTTTTACTTGCTTTAAGGAGCTCAATATTGAAATTGAATTATCTCTGTAATTGAAAATCTTCAGTATCTGAAATTCAACCCTGTAGTAGCCCTCTGAATCTTCTTTCAAATGCCACAGGTATGACCTAATTTGGATTCTCCAAGACAAAGTTGTGTCCAATCTCCCACAATGACCTAATTATGGACTGGTTCAGTAGAGCTAAATTGTACGACTTGCCACGTGTCACTGTTTTTTCCTTTGTCTCTGAAATTGATATCCCAGAAACTAAAGTCCATGTACTTGCGACCAATTTTTACGGCACTCCAATCCGATCCCCAGAGAGAGAGTTATTGAACTTTTCCCATGATCACCTCTTTGAGATGAAATTCAGGAGCCTGAAAAAGCACTACCTTCCACAGATCATATCTCCAAAAATATTGCGAACCAAGCTCTGAAATTTTTTGACAAATTTCCTCAGGATTTCAGCTTCGCACCATATGAATTTCAGACTCTGACCCTTCGTACAAAAAACTTTATAGCGCAAATGCCACGATGACCTGTTTATGAGCCTGAAAAAATACCTAACTTCCACAGATGATATCTCCTCAAATATTGCGAACCAATATCTGAAATTTTTAGACAACCTTCCTCAAGATTTCAGCTTCGCACCCTAAAAATTTCAGCTTCTGAAGCTTCGTAGAAAAAAAATTATAGCGAAAATGCCACGATGACCTGTTTGGAGCAGCGAAACCCTAGAATCCCAAAGCTCCGATACCAAATGTTGTGTAACCAACTCAAAAAGAGAAGAAAAGAGATATAAACGCCTTAGAAATGAGCCACTTCGAGGGGGCAACCTCCAATACATTACATAAATGAAAAATTCTTGGATGATCCAATTTACAAAACCTCCTTTCTATATATAGGAGTCCATGGGGCCATAATGTAATCCTAGTGGGCCACAATGTAATCCTATCCGACCTAACAATAATAATTTAAGGGCACAATAATAATAAAATGGGGGTTGCAAGGGTACAATAATAACAATAAGGGGGTTACACTAACAACAGTAAGGGACTATACTAGTAATATAGTGACCTAACAAAAACCCTCAATGAATTGTAATGGGTCAAAAGGGTAAGACCATGGGTCTGCAAACCATGGTTTTTGGACCATAGGATAGCGCAAGCTAGCAGGATATAAATAGATGAATATGTCGATTCTATAGGTAAGAAGTAAGAAGTGAATAGGCTAGATACGAACTTGTGAATTTTTTGTAGATTTTCTAGGTAAGGGCTCTTGTTAGCTGTGTGCACTGAGACCCTGAGTCCTACTGTGTGTGGACCCCATTGGTTATGTGTGTGGGTTAGTCGATAGATGTTGTAAGTTGGATCGTAATGATAATGAATACGAAGACCTTTTTCTAGATACTAAATATTTATGTGTTGTAATTATTGGATGCGCACTATGTTATTTATATATATTCATTGCATACTAATTATTATTGAGGCACACATGGATGCGGTATGATATATGATGATAAATGCATAGATATGGTTAGATTTAATTGTTGTTTCCCCAGTTGATCTACTATTGCATGATTTATAAGCTCTGCTACAAGTATTCTGCTGGCACGTAGTTAAAGGATTTCAATATAGAGCATTGATTTGATCAATCTGGAAGGACCCCCTTCAATTAACTCCCTCTCTCTCTCCCAGGGTGCGGAAACCTGGTTCTAACACCCTCCCATACTACTTCAGGTGAGAGCTTGGCCTGCGCAGTAGGTCATTGCCGAAAGGGCTAGTAATATAGGGGTTTGTTGGAAACACCTCAAGTCGAACCTGGGTTAGGACCCCTCAAGCCAACAACAAGCCTCAAGTAAATTCAAGAAAAAAATTCAGCCTTCTCAGATATGCCCAGAATTTCGACCTACCTAAAATATTTTTCCCATAAGCTACCCAGAATTTTGGCCCTACAACTCGGCCCTACAATTTCAGCCTTGTAACTCAACCCTGCAACTTGGCCTTGCAAAATTGACCCTAAAATATAGCCCTACCCATAAACCACTTCCCATAATTCCCATGTGTGAGGTCTAGAGAGAGAAATGCGAGCTAGGGGGAGAAAGAGAGTGATCTCCCTCCTTCTTATCCTTATTTTCCTTTGTCTTGATGCCTAGAAGATGTCCTTGTTTGAGGTCGAATGGTGCCTCTAAGGATGAGCTTGAATACCTTTATATACTTTTCTACCTTCTCAAATGGGTGTGTCTCTTCACTAGGGCCTAATTGACTATTTTGGAGCCAAAATTCAAAATTTTATATTTTAAATTTGACATGAACATGTCTTAAAATAATTCTTTAAAGGGATAAATAATAAAAAATTACATGAAGAACATGTCTTACAAATTATTTATGGTTAAAATATAAATTATGAAGACTGACCATAGTTACAAAATTCAACACTCAAGAGGTGATGTTTCCCTTAAACCTTTCCCTTTAGGAAAAATATCTTGGTGTTGGTTTTCAAGAGCATAACCTACACACTCTCCATCAGTATAAGAAAATTTTGGAAGACTTGAAACCAAAATTTGAGTGAACATCCATTGAAAATATCTATAATTTAGATGGCCAAATATTTCATGCCAAAGCCTACTCAAGGAATCAACATGAGTTATAAAAGAAGAATTTTAGGAAGGTTAAAAGTTGTGTTCTCGTTTCTACAACACCTTCCAAATTTTGGCCTACACCCAAATTTATGAGCCTACTTTGACCTTACATACTGTCGTTACAAGCATTAAGACTCATTGCATGTGTTTTCTCTAAGTGTTTTGTTCCCATTTGCAAGAAAATCAAAGTGTCGTCTTTTTGCATGTTAAGTATCGCACATCGCACAAAATCTAGTTTTGGTGTTTTCAAAGGGTAATATTTGTGTACATTAGTTGGCCTTTCCATGTAAACATGTGTCACACTCATTTCCAAATTTTTAAGTATTGTCGCACAAGTGTCGTAATGTTCATCGCAAAGTGTATCTTTGGTGTCACACTAGGCGTAAGTCATCGCAAAGATGTCACACTAAGGGAAGTATGTTGTTCATGGGTTTTGGATGATCTATGTTGTGTCGTCAAGTGTTATAAGTGTGTGATCACAATCAAGTCTTTTCAATGTTCACATCAGCTGAACGGATCCCACACTTAGTCAAATTTTGAAAACTTCTCAACCTAGAAACTTAGCCTCATCCAGCCTCCTTGTGTAGTCTTAAGGCTCAGACCTAACCCTTAACTTCCTGAGATTTACAATTACACAGTCACTGAGCCTCTCCCTCAACCTACCACCCAATCCTGGCTCAATAAGTGTGATGCAGGAGCATCAAGGCCATTTTTCATTTGTAAATATGTGATAAAAGGGGGGTGTGAAATTTGTATTATTTTATTAATTAATTTGTTATTTTTAATAAAATAGAAGATAATTTGGAAAAGTGAGGATTTTGTAAATATTCTTTTGTTAAATAAAAGGATATGAGAGAAATATTTTAGGAGCAAAATTAGAAGTTAGGAATTCTATGTATGGGACTTTGTTGAGTCCACACCTAAAATATAGATTAGTTGAGGATTAGGTGGAGAAATATTTTGAGTGAATTAAATGCATTATCTATGTATAAATATGAGTGGTTTTTGAGAGGAAAATGCACTTGAATGGTTGAAGAGAGAGTGAGAGTGTGAGTAGAGGTTAGGAGTTTCTACTTGTAAGCCTTCGGGCGATTGTAAAGGGCCATAGATCTTGAATATCTGGCCAAATCAAGAGTTTGTAAGTAATTTTGTTTTGTTCAGATTATATATATTGGTTGATTGGGAAATTTCTTGTTAGATTCTGAAATTGAGAGTTGAATTGTGCGCCTGAATTGGTCAATTATTGTATGGATGAAAATTGGTTATAGAAATGATAAATTATTCTTGATCTTGATTGAATCGATGCCATAGAAGTTGTTGAGATTGTGCACATAGCTGAAAGGTATAATATTTACTGTATTGATCCTTGGAAGGATCGATTTCACATTAAAAAACAAAAAAACCAAAATCGAACTTCAATTATGAAATTGAAGTTAAGGAAATGGTGTTGAGTACATAGCTGCGCAAATTTCAATGAATCTATGCAAACACCAAGTTCAATAGCAAGTAATGAATGAATCGAAGGTTAAACCTCCGTTTTCTGGAGTGATGGAATTGAAAGTAATTGTTTTATTGTTAAATGGAAATGCCCAACACGAAATTGAGTTTACGTTCTCTGCGTAGAGGTGAATTTTGAATTCTATTGATACTGTGTGACTGGCATGTATGAAAGGGCGCAGAGTCCAAGTAAATGTTTGAATAGAGGTTAAATCTCTATTATAATGAATTGAATGTAGTTGAAACTGATATCGATTCATGTTAAGTCAAATGGAAATTACAATTGTTGAAAAAATGCAGAGGGATGATCAGCGTAGAGGAGGGCTGAATCATAAGCGGTATTTTATATCAACCTTTGGGAAGTCGATTTCCAGCATGGGTAATTATAAGAAAGGCGCAGTTTTAGAATCGATACAGTGTTCAGAGTTTAAGAGTGAAGTAAACAGCGTTGGGAGCCTGCGTTACTGGTTAGATGAAAGGGATTATTAAAACGTTGTGGAAGGCGAATACGCAGAGAGTGTCAAATTCTGTTCTGCAAATGTTGAGTTCTGAAATCGATTGAATTGTTTGATGATTTATAATTTAATGATTCGATTTCTATTTATGAGCCATATTATGGTAAATTAATATCTGGATTTGCCTGGAAAAGTTGTGAATTAAAACGAAGGTGTAGGCGCAGAAATATGTAGGTGTTTTTTTTATAAATTGTCTTGCAGAGTAACATCGCTATGGAATGCGGATGTTATGAGTCCTCAAATCTGATTTAATAAGTTGGATTCGAAACTGGCAATGGAGTACATGACATACAATGTTTACAGAATCGATCTGCAGTGTTGAAAGGTGCGTAGTAAGGAGATGAAGAGCGGAACCGTGGAAATGGGAAGCCAGAACAGAAGGTAAGTTAATTGCCAAGTTCTAAATTTTAATATCTGGTTGTTTGCTGATGATTGCCAAATTTGAGTTGTGCGTTGTATTTTGAAAGAGGACCGAAGAGATTGACAAGATGATCTGCTAGAAGTTGAAGGCAGAAATTTGAAATGTAAATACAGTGGATATTGAAGGGGAATTTGACCCCGCTGGTTCTATTGTTCACATTAATTGGTAATGGTTCAGTTGCATACATTGAATATGGGTGATAATGAAGAGACAAGGGCGCACATCATATTGAAACTGTTGAGTGAGCTTTGGTGGAGAATTTAAATAAATGGGAGTTTAATTAAAGTCTTTTCTTAAGAATTTTGAAGCAGTATATGTTGAATGATTTTGAGCCACCTGTTTGTAAAAGCTTCCGCATAAATGGTAAAGCGTGAATTTGCCAGTGATTGAGGTTTTAATTTGGGAAAATGCTGAGATACATGTTTATATGCATGTGATTAAATATTATGGGTTTTGCAGGCTAGCCCTGCATCATTTTTGGTATCAGAGCTTGGCTCTGTTGAAATTAAAGATGTTTGTTTTTCTGAATGAAGACAGAAATTTTTGTTGAGAACTAAAGTGTGTTTTCTTTGAATGTGTGATGAATGACCGAAAGGAAGATTATATTTTTAAATCTGATATGCAAGCTACACAATTGCAGTGAATAAAATTGCAGAAGCGAATGGAGGACAAGATCATGAAGGTGAGATGATTTCCTGATTTGAAATTTGTGATTGAAGTTTATGGTTGCAGAGAAGATGATGGTAGTGAACCTGACATTCAGCTAAAGGCTGGATAGGGAGGGAAATTACAGTGTCCTGAAGAGAAAGGTGAGTTGAAGAGATAGCCTAGAGAGAGAGTAGAGGAGAATGCTCAAGAGGTTCCAGAGGCAGTGAACCAGTACTTGCCAAAAGACTGAGTGAGGAGAGCTTGGTGAGGTAAGGGGCAGCAGAAGAGATTGTTGTTGCAAAGGCTCATGCAACTCATGATGAGTGAGAAACTCATGGAGAAGGTGATCATGGAGGATCAGAGAAGAGGTTCAGATAAATGCCACAGAGATGAGATGACTGATGAAGTCAGAGAAAAGGAAATTGCAGTAATGAAGGTACAATTGCAGGTACTAGAAGAATGGCTGCAAGAGCAGGGAAATCAGAAAGGAGGATGGATCTTTGCACTGAAGGGAAAGAGAGTGATTTGGAAACCATTGCAGATGAAGTTGAGGCAAAGTGTGATTGCCTTATTGAAAAAGGAACTTAGATTTCTTGAGCCAGAGATGGAATTTGAAGATTCCACATGCAGATCTGATCAAAGGGAAGTGCTAGAGGAAGCAGTCGAGACTGAAAAGTCTTGTGGTTGTAAAACTGATGAGTTGTGTATGTTTGCAGGTACAATACAGGGAGATGAGCAAGCTTTAGAGTTTGTTCAAGAAGAGTTGAATCTGAAGGATGTTCAGATCGATGCTGAGAGAGCAAGATCTCAGAAGGGAATGAAGACGAAAGAGTCTAATCAGAATGTTGGTGCAGAGAGAGAAGGACCAGCTGATGATTGGCTAAGAGCTGGTGAAGGTATTGAAAATCGTGTGAAGTTTCCAAGTTCTACTCCTAATGAAATTTTTGAATTGTATAGGAAACTAGATCTTCAGAGAAGAGAATTGGAGAGACAGAGGACTTATGTACAGGCTAATCTACTAAGGAAGCAAGGCATAAATTTTTCGTGAATGACAGTCATGAAGCAGAGGATGGAAATAAAGAGAGACTAGCTGACAATCTCATGGTGAATGTAAATCAGCATATTGATGTGCTGATAGAGGAGTTGGAAAGGAACTCAGAGCAGCATACTGAAGTGTTGCCAAAGGAAGCTGAGGAGAAAGCCAGTGAATATTTTTTGAGTCCTGAAGAAGACTTGGAGCTACGGATGACTGAATCAACAAGTGAAACCATTGGGTCTTGTGATTTTGAAGCTGACAATTTGATTGTGTTTACAGGTGATGCAGAAGACAATCCATCACTTGGAATTGTCTTGAAAGAAGAATTGTTGCAGAAATAAGGTGAGACAATCATGTCTCATAAGAAGAGGCTTGTTGCCATGAGTGAAAAGAAAGAGTTGGCTTGTCTGTATAGCCAAGAGAAGACTGGTGGACAAAATTTTGGAACTACTACAGTGATAGAGAGTGAGGCTACAGTATTGGAAAGACTTTATTTGATTGCCAAAACCAATCAAGATGATGATAGACAATTACTGAAGATTGTCGAAGGAGAAGATGGAGGTTATGCTGGAGTTAATTTGCAGCAAGTTGATGAAATGCTGAAATGTTTGTTGGAGACATTTGAACCAGAGAAAGAAGTTGCAGATGAAATTGTAGGTGACGAGAAAAAGAATGTTGCAGAGGGACAGGAAGTTTGGGAGGCGGCAACATGTGGGGTAGCATCTGCAGGATTAAAACCAATGTTAGCGACATTTATGGTGGCAGCTGAAGTAACATCTATGGGGGCACTGAAGCCTTATGGTTTTTATTCTAACAATTGTTTTGTGAGTATAGGTTTTATTGAAGATGCTGGAGAAAATCTATTAGACAGAGAAATTGAAATGATGAGGCGGATGATGATGAAAGTATCCCGGAAGAGGCCAGCAGCAGTAAAAAAAAGGGGAAGCAGCAAAAGGAAGACATCAGAAGATTGTGAAAGCCTAGTCAGTGGGGAAATGCAGCATAAAGTGTGGAAACCTGGAGAGGAACAACAGACAGAAGCAGCAACAAGTGGGAAGTTGCAGCACAAGATATGGGATCCGGGCATACATAGATCCGAACACATGATCAGGCGATCATGATTAATTTTAACGTTGGGAGTCTGATGCAGGAGCATCAAGGCCATTTTTCATTTGTAAATATGTGATAAAAGGGGGGTGTGAAATTTTTATTATTTTATTAATTAATTTGTTATTTTTAATAAAATAGGAGATAATTTGGAAAAGTGAGGATTTTGTAAATATTCTTTTGTTAAATAAAAGGATATGAGAGAAATAGTTTAGGAGAAAAATTAGAAGTTAGGAATTCTATGTATGGGACTTTGTTGAGTCCACACCTAAAATATAGATTAGCTGAGGATTAGGTGGAGAGATATTTTGAGTGAATTAAATGCATTATCTATGTATAAATATGAGTGGTTTTTTAGAGGAAAATACACTTGAATGGTTGAAGAGAGAGTGAGAGTGTGAGTAGAGGTTAGGAGTTTCTACTTGTAAGCCTTTGAGCAATTGTAAAGGGCCATAGATCTCGAATATCTGGCCAAATCAAGAGTTTGTAAGTAATTTTGTTTTGTTCAGATTATATATATTGGTTGATTGGGAAATTTCTTGTTAGATTCTGAAATTGAGAGTTGAATTGTGCGCCTGAATTGGTCAATTATTGTATGGATGAAAATTGGTTATAGAAATGATAAATTAGTCTTGATCTTGATTGAATCGATGCCATAGAATTTGTTGAGATTGTGCACATAGCTGAAAGGTATAATATTTACTGTATTGATCCTTGGAAGGATCGATTTCACATTAAAAAAAAAAAAACCAAAATCAAACTTCAATTATGAAATTGAAGTTAAGGAAATGGTGTTGAGTACATAGCTGCGCAAATTTCAATGAATCTACGCAAACACCAAGTTTAATATCAAGTAATGAATGAATTGAAGGTTAAAACTCCATTTGTCGGAGTGATGGAATTGAAAGTAATTGTTTTATTGTTAAATGGCAATGCCCAACACGAAATTGAGTTTACGTTCTCTGCGTAGAGGTGAATTTTGAATTCTATTGATACTGTGTGACTGGCATGTATGAAAGGGTGTAGAGTCCAAGTAAATGTTTGAATAGAGGTTAAATCTCTATTATAATGAATTGAATGTAGTTGAAACTGATATCGATTCATGTTAAGTCAAACAGAAATTACAATTGTTGAAAAAATGCAGAGGGATGATCAGCGTAGAGGAGGGCTGAATCATAAGCGGTATTTTATATTGACCTTTGGGAAGTCGATTTCCAGCATGGGTAATTATAAGAAAGGCGCAGTTTTAGAATCGATACAGTGTTCAGAGTTTAAGAGTGAAGTAAACAGCGTTGGGAGCCTGCGTTACTGGTTAGATGAAAGGGATTATTAAAACGTTGTGGAAGGCGAATACGCAGAGAGTGTCAAATTCTGTTCTGCAAATGTTGAGTTCTAAAATCGATTGAATTGTTTGATGATTTATAATTTAATGATTCGATTTCTATTTATGAGCCATATTATGGTAAATTAATATCTGGATTTTCCTGGCAAAGTTGTGAATTAAAACGAAGGTGTAGGCGCAGAAATCTGTAGGTGTTTTTTTTATAAATTGTCTTACAGAGTAACATCGCTATGGAATGCGGATGTGATGAGTCCTAAAATCCGATTTAATAAGTTGGATTCGAAACTGGCAATGGATTACATGACATACAGTGTTTGCAGAATCGATCTGCAGTGTTGAAAGGTGCGTAGTAAGGAGCTGAAGAGCGGAACTGTGGAAATGGGAAGCCAGAACAGAAGGTAAGTTAATTGCCAGTTTCTAAATTTTAATATCTGGTTGTTTGCTGATGATTTCCAAATTCGAGTTTTGCATTGTAGTTTGAAAGAGGACCGAAGAGATTGACAAGGTGATCTGCTAGAAGTTGAAGGAAAAAATTTGAAATGTAAATACAGTGGATATTGAAGGGGAATTTGACCCCGTTGGTTCTATTGTTCACATTAATTGGTAATGGTTCAGTTGCATACATTGAATATGGGTGATAATGAAGAGACAAGGGTGCACATCATATTGAAACTGCTGAGTGAGCTTTGGTGGAGAATTTAAATAAATGGGAGTTTAATTAAAGTCTTTTCTTAAGACTTTTGAAGGAGTATATGTTGAATGATTTTGAGCCACCTGTTTGTAAAATCTTCCGCATAAATGGTAAAGCGTGAATTTGACAGTGATTGAGGTTTTAATTTGGGCAAATGTTGAGATACATGTTTATATGCATGTGATTAAAGATTCTGGGTTTTGCAGGCTAGCCCTGCATCAAAGTGGATCATCATGCAGCATCTTCGACTATGGGTTTATCGAACTTATTTCATCTTGTCATGAGTGAATTCATATGCATGTACTCTATCATACTATGAAAGGATTATGAAGAAGGAGATGGAGAAGGAGAACAAGCAATAAGACACCTCTGTAGTTGAAGATGCAAGTTGATCGATCAGGCGAAAGTGAAGGGACATCATTTTGTGACCACAGCTCAAGACCTAATAACATTGGAGAGTCATCATCTCTAAGCCATATGGAGGTCGAAAAGTGATCATTCTCAACGAGACATACAGTAATAAGTATCAAAAATGGCTTGACATTTCCATTGCATCATGAATTCCATGTCATCAGTGTCATGTCATGTTATGCCATGTCATATGCCACATCATTTTGTGGATTATGTAAATTCTTATTCGAATGTATTGTAAAGTGGAATTTAAAAGGACATGTACAAAATATGAAGAGTCATGTAAAAGTCGAAAAGTCATAGGGAAGTTAAATAGTCATGAGGGTATTCAAAGATTCACAGGTGAGGTTAGAGTCACCCCATTGGTTATATATACACCCTCATTGTACAAGCAAAAGAATTTTCACCTTGACTCCTCCCATAAGGAATCATAGAGACAAGCTAGTTATTTTTAGGAGCAAGTAGTGGCTCCAACGCTCCATTATCGGAGCTAGTGGTGTTCGTTATATACGTGTGTCCTGGGAATTTTACTTAAATTATGAAGCCTTATGGCCAACATTTTCTTCATGCATGGATTATGAATATTTGTATGATTTTTATGTGAATGTTTATGGTTCATGTTTGTTTTCACTTGTACTAAATTAGTTGAACTATTTCAATTATTTTAGTGCTTATCATATTGAGAATGTGTTGTAATGGTTGCAATGACCGTCACATCTTTGTGGGCTATTCCGCTGGATGATAGATTAATCTCTCATGTTTTTTTGTGTCTCTACTAGGGTGGTACTACTAGCTCTCTCTTAGAGGCTCACTTTATTTTCCCATCCGCAGTAGAAGAACCTCAACACACCTACAACCAAACACTCACGAGGCACACTCACTTGCTGATCAGGAGCTCAGGACCAAGTGTCGTAAAATGGTCAAAAATGAAGGTGCTCAGAACTGGTTGGAACCTGAACGACCAGATAGTGCTCGTCTTCCTGATTCCGGCGCCGCGAACGGTTCGAAAAATGGTCTCCGTATGCAAAAGTTATTCAAGTTCAAAGTTTTGTCAATTTCAATTAAAAAAGGGCAAATTGGACTTTGGAAAATTTTTATTAAAAAAAGAATATTCCATAGAATATTCCGTGGAATATTCTGCAGAATATTCTGGAAAATATTCCCGTATCGGCCAATCATATGGCGCCACGTGGCTAGCCCGGAGGCCGCCACGTGGGCCCCAAGTCCGAATTTGAAATGGCGCGTTTTCAAAAATTTTGTTTGGACTCGCAGGATTCGAACCCGCGACGACTGGAGTTCCAACCAAGCGCTTTCACCAATGCACCACGGTCTTTGTTGTTGTTATATGGGCGGCACGAGTTATATTTGTTGCGTGTATTGTTTTGGGCGGGGCCCGAAGGGGGCCAGCCCCTAAGGGCCAGCCCCGTTGCATAAAACCTCCGGCCCGAACCCAACTGCTAATTCCTCGGCGCGCAGTCAACAACGGATTTCAACAAACTTTGGGTTAATGTTTTAACGTGGGTTTTTATTATATAACGTGTATTTATGTAACAACCGTTATGTAAACCGTTTGTTATATAACCGCCGACTTGTGACAACACATAATATTTATTGCCCAACCCACTAACCGCGCGGGTTAATTGGCGGACTCCGCCAGTTTTGGCGCCACCTCCCCATGTGGCGGCCTGATTTTCACTTCTCCACATTTAGTGGAGTTTGTTTAGGTGAACTGAAATTAGTTTTTTGGCCATAACTTCTGCTAGGAGAGGCCTTTGAAGACGAATTTTTTTTTGATTTCGGGTCTCTTCGACCTTCTGAAGCCATTGGCACAGGTTTCACAGTCATCTGAGGTCGTTTGCAGGTGATTTTTCTTCGTGGAAGTTCCAGGAGCCACCAGGGCCAAATCAGTTTGGGAGCTGCATTGGGAATTGTGCAGCCAGTTTATGTGGAACGAAGGTCATTCCTGAAGTTTTTCAGCATTCTGAATCCATTTCTACAGCTCGTTTTTCCTTTTGAGGAATTATTCTCACTGTTTAGCTTCAGGGAAGCTTTCAGGGCCAAGAGGGCCATTTCAGTGTTGGAGCTGTTTGGGGACTATGTTCTTCCATTTTTGGTGATTCAAAAGTCTGTTTCTGATATTTTCGACCTTCTGATTCTAATGGAAGAGGTTTCAGAACCAATTGAGGTCATCTTCACCTCGAAATTCTCCATGCAAGTCTAAAGGGCCACCAAGGACAATTGGGGAAAAGTACTGTAGCAGGTACAAATTTCACTGTTTAGTGTTTGGGAAAGAGCATGTTCAGCTAATTCCTATCTTCTGATTCTGTATTTACAGTCAGATATTTCTTTCGAGACATTCTTATTCTTGTATTAGCCTTTGTAGCATTTTTAATACAAGAGGACAAGCCTAGTTTGAGAGGCTTGGTCCAGCAGATGTAGCCCAGAGAAGGGGGTGAACTGCTTATCATTTTGATGTCTTTATTTGTTGAAGATGATATGCTAAACAAAACTGATATAAATTGTTAAACAGCAAATATACATAACTTTCATATACACATAATCACCTACTCAGCTGCAGAAAGTTATTTGTCTTATTCCGCAAGACATCAAATTTCAAGTATGTGAATGTCAAAGACTTCTAAGTGTTTACATATTATTTCCTTAGGAAGACTCTGTAGAGGGCCAGGTAGCCTCCACATTCATCCTTTCCTAGAAAGGTGAAACATCCGGTGAATGCCCCTACAGTCCATCTCTGTATAGGAAATAGTTTGTTCTCACATTTTCAGAGGTCACTTGGAGTGTATAGCTCAATTTGAAATTATGGGAAATGGATACCTTGCACCCTCAAACAAGTACATTCCATTTTCAGATCAGATGGTATCGGAGCACCAGGTTTGCTTGACTGACATCACTAGCTTGATTATGTAGCTTGAAAGGTGTCTTAAGCAGTGTTGAAGATTGACTGCTTTATTATTCTGCAAACTACTTGTTGTTTGAGTTTGTTGAAGCTCTTTTGTTCATTTTTATAATGAAAATTTCCATAAGCAAGGACATACTGTTGAAAGGTGTTGGACTCTGAATCCAACAATGCTTCCACAAAAGTTGAAGAAGTGGGAGAAAGAGTATGGCAAGAATGGGAAGGAAGTTTCCATCATTGATATGTGTCAGGATGATACACATGCTGATATGGATGTGCAGTTAAAGGAATCACCTTTGAAATGGATTGGTAAGAAATGGTTAGAATTCTTATCCAATTAAAGTTGCATGTCTTTTGATTGAATGCATTTTCTTTGTTAAGGGAATGCAAGTTGCACGATGGAAAAGTGGAGTATGAGACTCATTCTATCGTAGTGAAAGTTATTTTCATTTCAGCTTTGAAAGTACATGTACATGTGATTGAGGATCTTGTACTTATGATGGTACTTAAGAGAAAGTTGAAGGATAAACTGCATGCATGAGAATGAGATGCATGAGCACAGGGATCATGATGATTTCCTTGTATTTTAGACATGTATGTGTGATTAACTTGAAGGGTTGATTACTTTGTTTTTATCCATGCATGTAATGCTATTGACTTGAAAAAAGTTAATTTGATCTCAAAGATTGTAAACAGGAGAAATGATGAAGTGTTTCATCTTTGTAAAAGCCTTTTCATTTGGGAGGCAGTTCTTCTTCTGGAATGGAGGTGCCTTGGATGGGCATCGTGACAGTTGGCAAGTCCACTTATTCAGGAGAATATTTCAGCTCATATAGCAGCAAGTTTCATTGCTGGTTCTGCAATTTCAGTTTTGTCTGGCGAAAGAACTTGGTCGGGATTCGACAAGTACTTGGCGTATGCAGCAAAAAGTCGCCATGACGACATTTAGCAAGGCAGGACATTTTTGGGCATTGTTATGCTCTTTTGGCTGACTGGAAGAGGATATTTCTATTCCTCAATTGCTGTACAGTTCAGTGTAGAGATTCAGTAAGCTTTTGGGGACCAAAAGCCTTCTCATTTGGGAGGTGTGATCAGGAGCTCAGGACCAAGTGTCGTAAAATGGTCAAAAATGAAGGTGCTCAGAACTGGTTGGAACCTGAACGACCAGATAGTGCTCGTCTTCCTGATTCCGGCGCCGCGAACGGTTCGAAAAATGGTCTCCGTATGCAAAAGTTATTCAAGTTCAAAGTTTTGTCAATTTCAATTAAAAAAGGGCAAATTGGACTTTGGAAATTTTTTATTAAAAAAAGAATATTCCATAGAATATTCTGGGAATATTCCGTGGAATATTCTGGGAATATTCCCGTATCGGCCAATCATATGGCGCCACGTGGCTAGCCCGGAGGCCGCCACGTGGGCCCGAAGTCCGAATTTGAAATGGCGCGTTTTCAAAAATTTTGTTTGGACTCGCAGGATTCGAACCCGCGACCACTGGAGTTCCAAACAAGCGCTTTCACCAATGCACCACGGTCTTTGTTGTTGTTATATGGGCGGCACGAGTTATATTTGTTGCGTGTATTGTTTTGGGCGGGGCCCGAAGGGGGCCAGCCCCTAAGGGCCAGCCCCGTTGCATAAAACCTCCGGCCCGAACCCAACTGCTAATTCCTCGGCGCGCAGTCAACAGCGGATTTCAACAAACTTTGGGTTAATGTTTTAACGTGGGTTTTTATTATATAACGTGTATTTATGTAACAACCGTTATGTAAACCGTTTGTTATATAACCGCCGACTTGTGACAACACATAATATTTATTGCCCAACCCACTAACCGCGCGGGTTAATTGGCGGACTCCGCCAGTTTTGGCGCCACCTCCCCATGTGGCGGCCTTATCTTCAGTCTCTCCACATTTAGTGGAGTTTGTTTAGGTGAAACTGACAGTTTAGTTTTTTGGCCATAACTTCTGCTAGGAGAGGCCTTTGAAGACAAATTTTTTTTTGATTTCGGGTCTCTTCGACCTTCTGAAGCCATTGGCACAGGTTTCACAGCCATCTGAGGCCGTTTGCAGGTGATTTTTCTTCGTGGAAGTTCCAGGAGTCACTAGGGCCAAATCAGTTTGGGAGCTGCATTGGGAATTGTGCAGCCAGTTTATGTGGAACGAAGGTCATTCCTGAAGTTTTTCAGTATTCTGAATCCATTTCTACAGCTCGTTTTTCCTTTTGAGGAATTCTTCTCACTGTTTAGCTTCATGGAAGCTTTCAGGGCCAAGAGGGCCATTTCAGTGTTGGAGCTGTTTGGGGGCTATGTCCATCCATTTTTGGTGATTCAGAAGTCTATTTATGATATTTTCGACCTTCTGAGTTGAATGGCAGAGGTTTCAGAACCAATTGAGGTCATCTTCACCTCGAAATTCTCCCTGCAAGTCTAAAGGGCCACCAAGGACAATTGGGGAAAAGTACTGTAGCAGGTACAAATTTCACTGTTTAGTGTTTGGGAAAGAGCATGTTCAGCTAATTCCTATCTTCTAATTCTGTATTTACAGTCAGATCTGTCTTTCGAGACATTCTTATTCTTTTATTAGCCTTTGTAGCATTTTTAATACAAGAGGACAAGCCTAGTTTGAGAGGCTTGGTCCAGCAGATGTAGCCCAGAGAAGGGGGTGAACTGCTTATCATTTTGATGTATTTATTTTCTGAAGATGATATGCTAAACAAAACTGATATAAATTGTTAAACAGCAAATATACATAACTTTCATAGACACATAATCACCTACTCAGCTGCAGAAAGTTATTTGTCTTATTCCGCAAGACATCAAATTTCAAGTATGTGAATGTCAAAGACTTCTAAGTGTTTACATATTATTTCCTTAGGCAGAGTCTGTAGAGAGCCAGGTAGCCTCCGGATTCATCCTTTCCTAGAAAGGTGAAACATCCGGTGAATGCCCCTACAGTCCATCTCTGTATAGGAAATAGTTTGTTCTCACATTTTCAGAGGTCACTTGGAGTGTATAGCTCAATTTGAAATTATGGGAAATGGATACCTTGCACCCTCAAACAAGTACATTCCATTTTCAGATCACTTGCTTTTTGAAGGAACATATGTGTTCTTCTCTCTTGCTGATAGTTAGAGCCACGGAAAACCTTTAATAAAAAGGTAATCGGGTTGTATTCCGGATAGGGCTCCTATTTTTGTCAATATAAATCCCCTTTGTGGATAGAGGCGATCTCTCTAGCCCTAAAGTGGGTCTAGCAACTTGAGATAAATTTCTAATGCAAATCTTTCTTAGCTAATATTCAAAGTGCGATACAAAAAGAGATAGAGGTAACTTTTTTCAAACGCTATGCTCGAACCCATTGATGATGACCTTGATCCATGATCCTTCTAGCCTCACTCCTTGCTACTAGTGGCACACGAATACCTGCAGATGATCAAGAGGCAACATCAAACGTACTCAAATACATAATAATCATCAAACATTAACTATCTAACAGATAAAGGAGTACCAAAATATTTGCATAAAAGATTAGAAAAATATAGAAAGAAAACATCAGATGTTTTATTTATAAAGATAAAATGAAGAGCTTACAACCCAGGCCTTGATGTTGGAAGCCTCCTTTGGTGAAAATTCGAGTCCTTCACCAAAGCTCTTGTTGAGTAACCAACTCCAAAAAGAGAAGAAAAGAGATATAAACGCCTTAAAAATGAGCCACTTCGAGGGGGAAACCTCCAATACATTACATAAATGAACAATTCTTGGATGATACAATTCACAAAACCTCATTTATATATATAGGAGTCCATGGGGCCATAATGTAATCCTAGTGGGCCACAATGTAATCCTAGCCGACCTAACAATAATAATTTAAGGGCACAATAATAACAAAATGGGGGTTACAAGGGTACAATAATAACAATAAGGGACTTACACTAACAACAATAAGGGACTATACTAGTAATATAGTGACCTAACATGCCCCTCCCCTTCAAAAAAGTGTTGTCCTCAACACTTGAGTAGCTCTGGGTGCTTCTGTATGAAATTCTCATCCTCCCATGTAGAATCTTCAGTGGGTAAGTTCTTCCACTTGATGAGATATTCTGAAATTGATCGATTTCATAGTTGTCGAGTTCTTGTTTCTGTGACTGCTTCAGGTTCCAATATGATTTTTCCTTCCTCATCAAGTTCTGGTAATATTGTTTGAACTAGAAGATTTTCACCGATAACCTTCTTTAAGCATGAAACATGGAAAATTGGATGTACTCGCGAAGAAGCAAGAAGCTCCAATTTGTATGCCCTAGTACCAATCTTTTGCAACACCTTGTAAGGACCATAGTACTTGGGCGATAATTTATTATCCTTCTTTGCTTGCTTGAGGGACATTTGTTTGTATGGTTGTAGCCGTAAAAATACCCAATCTCCTACATCAAAACTTCTCTTGCTGCGATGTTGATCTGCCTGTTGTTTCATTCGATTTTGTGCTAAATTCAGGTTATCCTTTAAGAGTTGGAGAACTTCTTGTTGATGCTCGATGTGATCTTCCACTGCTTGAACCTTCGAATTTTCTCTTAAAGATGATGTGATGGATGGTGGATGATATCCATAAAGTGCCATAATGGGGTCATTTTTGCTGCAGTATGGAAGGAAGTGTTATACCACCATTCAGCAAGAGGTAACCACTTGACCCATTGTGTTTGTTTATCAGATACAAAACAACGAAGATATCCTTCCAAACATTTATTTACTATCTCAGTTTGACCATCAGATTGGGGATGATAAGATGAGCTATGAGCTAACTGAGTACCCAAACAAGAAAATAACTCCGTCCAAAAATTTCCAGTAAAAATGGGATCTCTGTCGCTCACAATAACCCTTGGGCTTCCATGTAGCTTTTGAATTCTGTCCATAAATGTAGTAGCAACTGCACTTGCTTTAAATGGATGAGATAATGCACAAAAGTGTGCATACTTGGTAAGTCTATCAACTACCACCATGATGACACTCTTTTCTTCGGACTTAGGTAAACCTGTGATAAAATCCATTGAAATCTCCTCCCAACGTTGACTTGGAATGGATAAAGGTTGTAGAAGACTCGGGGTCTTAATTGTCTCAACTTTATTCTGCTGGAAAACCAAACATTCCGCTACAAAATTTTGAATATCAGATTTAAGGCCATCCCAAAAAAATTCTTTCTTCACCCTGTGGTAAGTTTTTAAAAATCCTGAGTGTCCTCCTAAAGGAGAAGTGTGCAATTCCAGAAGAATCTTTTGTTTTAGCTGGGAATTCTTACAAAGATATAAGCGATCTTTGTACCATAAGGAATCATTTTTCCAACTAAATGTATCAGATGTACTAGGATCTTGCTGCAACTTTTGAATAAGTGTCCATACATCTTTGTCCTTCTTCCATTCATCTCTTGCTTCGGTTATCCAATCTGGTTGGATAATAGAAATCGCACAAAGCAATGCTTCCACCTCTTCATTCTTTCTTGAGAGTGCATCTGCAACAACATTAAGCTTTCCTTTTTTGTAGATTATTTCAAAGTCATAACCAAACATCTTTGTGACCCATTTTTGCTGCTCTTCTGAAGATAGTCTTTGTTCCAAAAAGTGTTTAAGACTATCATGATCAGTTTTTACCTTCAAGTGTCTTCCCATTAGGTAAGTTCGCCATTTCTTTAGTGCATGTAGTATTGCTAACATTTCCTTCTCATAAATAGGTTTTTGTAAATACTTTCCTTTGATTGGACGACTTTCAAAAGCAATGGGTTTTCCTTCCTGCATTAAAACTTCACCAATTCCATTTCCTGAGGCATCACATTCCACAATAAAGGTTTTTGTGAAGTCTGGCGTAGCTAAGACCGGTGCTAGGCACATTGCCTCTTTGAGATGTTCAAAGGCCTTAGTTGCTTCAGGAGTCCATGAAAATGCATCTTTCTTCAATAATGTTGTTAGAGGTGCTGCTATTCTCCCATAATTCTTAACAAACTTGCGATAATACCCTGTTAACCCGATAAATCCTCGCAATTGCTTTATGGTTGTGGGGACTTTCCATTCCTTAATGGCTTTAATTTTGTTAGGGTCTACTTTAACACCCTCGTGAGATACAATATGACCCAGATATTCAACCTCTTGTACTCCAAAGAAACATTTGGATTTTTTTGCATATAATTGTTTCTCCTGCAATAGTTTGAGCACCATGTCAACATGTTCAACATGATCCTTCCAAGACCTGTTGTAGATTAGTATATCATCAAAAAATACTAGCACAATTTTTCTAAGGAAGGGTTTGAAAATGGAATTCATCAACCCTTGAAATGTAGAAGGCACATTGGTAAGGCCAAAAGGCATGACCAAAAATTCATAATGACCCTCATGAGTTTGAAATGTTGTTTTTGGAATATCTTCAGTCTTCATTCTAATTTGATGATATCCCGAACGAAGATCCAACTTGGTAAAATAAATTTCTCCATGTAATTCATCCAATAATTAATCAATCATAGGAATGGGAAATTTATCTTTAATGGTGAGCTTATTGAGCTCCCTATAATCTGGAAAAATTCGCCATGATCCATCCTTCTTGTGTACCAATACTACAGGAGCAGAGAAAGAACTTTGACTAGGTTGAATTATACCCGCCTCTAACATTTCTACAATCATACGTTCAATTTCGCTCTTTTGGAAGTAAGGATATCTATAAGGCCCGATGTTTGGAGGAACACTTCCTGGAATCAAATGAATAGCATGATCATGATCACGAATAGGTGGGAGTCCTTTGGGAGTTTCAAACACCTTGGAATGACTGTCCAAGACTTGTTGGAGATCTGCAGAAATAGATGATTTTGATGTCGGAACTTCTAGTGAGCATAATTGTGCAATTACGCCTCGTTGTTCTTTCTTTAGAAGCTTTGTCGTGACATTAGAGCTTATTATCTTTCCTGGCTTCCCTACAATACCCCGTAATTCGACTTCCTTTCCTTCTGAAAAAAATTTCAAGAAAAGTTCTTGAAAATTAAAAGCTACCGCCCCCAAAGATCGTAACCATTGTACTCCTAGTACAACATCAACACCTCCCATATGAATGTAAAGCATTGGACTATTCAATAAATATTCCCCCATGGTTAGCTTGATATTATGGCATTTTCCAGAGCAATTTATAATTCCTCCATTTGCAACCATCACTTGACATTCTGGTGCTGGGTATAGGAAACAATTTAATTCCTTGGCTACCTTATAATGAATAAAATTATGGGTGCTACCTGAATCAATCAACACTATTACCCTTTTCTCCTTTATATGTCCTTCTATCTTGAGAGTTTGAGGAGTGGTAATTCCTGCCAGTGCATTACACGATATGGTCGGATTCATTTCTTCCTCTTCTAGGGGTGGTTCCTGGTGTATATCCTCTTCTTGTTCATTTTCTTCTTCTTCACAATCTATGTAAAATAATTTCTTCTCAGCACACTTATGACCTTTAGTGTATTCGCTATCACAACTATAGCAAAGCCCTTTTGCTCTTTTTTCTTCCAATTGTTGTGGTGTCAACCTTGTAGGTTGTGGAAATCTAGGCGTAGCAACACTTCCTTCTTTATATAATTGAGTGGTAGGCTTCCTTGTCGCCATAATTTTACATTCAAATTTTCTTGCCAACCTGAATGCCTTCTCCAATGAATCAGGTTCCAGAACGCGAACTTCATGTTGGATGTTATCCTTTAAAGTGCCTATGAAGAGATCAATCCTGTGTTCCTCTGGAATATCAGTTACCTTATATTCAATTTTTGGAAGTCCTCAATGTGCTGCCCCACTAAACCCTTTTGTTTGAGATTTATCAATTGGCTAAAGAAGGTGTTGCTCTTTGTATCCTCATAATGTGCTATCATTTCCTCCCTAAAAATTGACCAAGTGACAATTTTTTTACGGGAGCAAAGCCATCGATACCATACAAATGTATTTTGTTCTAAATGTAAAGTTGCAATGCGTATCTTTTGTGTGTTTTGCACGTTATGGAGATCAAAATATTGCTCCATCTGTAGTATCCATGTTACAGGATCCTTTCCATCAAACTTCCTCATATCCATTTTTGGAATATGTTGGTTCTTCCCGCCAACATTAGAGTTTATGAAATCACGATTAACATTTATTTTGTTCTCATCATGAGGTTCTTCTACTATCTTTTCACCATTAGGAAACATTTCTTGTATCAACTTTGTCAAACCTTCGATGCCTGTTTTTAGATCATTCTTCATGTTTCATAGCTTTTCATGTCATCCATCTTAGCTTCCATGCCATCCATCTTAGATTCCATGCCTTTCTTCAAACCGTCCATCTTCACTTCCATGCCTTTCTTCAAAACTTCCATTTCATTTTTTGTTGCTCTTTGCGAGAGTGAAAACTGTTGCACTTGCTCTTGTATTTTTGATAGATCATGTTGAAATTCTTCATCTTCATGAGTCATAGTAGAGGCTTCTGAAGGCTTAATGGGTGTTGAATTCTTTTTAGGGGCCATTTTAGAATCCAATATTGATATCTATTCTACAAGATGCCCTTGGAATCAATTCAACTTGATTCTTCAAACAAGACTTATGCAATTTGGAAAAAATTACACACCTTTTACTTGGTTTGAGGAGCTCGATATTGAAATTGAATTATCTCTGTAATTGAAAATATTGGATATCTAAAATTCAACCCTGTAGTAGCCCTTTGAAGCTTCTTTCAAATGCCACGGGTCTGACCTGATTTGAATTCTCCAAGACAGAGTTGTGTCCAATCTCCCACAATGACCTAATTCTGGACTGGTTCAGTAGAATGAACTTGTATGACTTTCCACGTGTCACTGTTTTGTCCTTTGTCTCTGAAATTGATAGCCATGAAACTAAAGTCCCTGTACTTGTGACCAATTTTTACGGCACTCCAATCCGATCCTCAGAGAGAAAGTTATTGAACGTTTCCCATGATCACCTCTTTGAGATGAAATTCAGGAGCCTGATAAAGCACTACCTTCCACAGATCATATTTCCAAAAATGTTGCGAACCAAGCTCTGAAATTTTTTGACGAATTTCCTCAGGATTTTAGCTTCGCACCATATGAATTTCAGATTCTGAACCTTCATAGAAACAAATTTATAGCGCAAATTCCACGATGACCTGTTTAGGAGCCTGAAAAAAGACCTAACTTCCACAGATGATATCTCCAACAATATTGCGAACCAAGCTCTGAAATTTTTAGGACACTCGAAGGATTTTGCCATCACTCCAAAAATTCTCACTTCAAATCTTCGGAAAACAGGGCAAAATTCACACTGTTTGGATAAATAAACTCAGAATTCCAGAGTTCGGTACCTAAAATATTATATCCCACCTGTAGAAAAGAGATGTGCCTTTAGAACAGCCACTGAGAATTTCCAAATACATTACATAAATGAAAAATTCTTGGATGATACAATTCACAAAACCTCCTTTCTATATATAGGAGTCCATGGGGCCATAATGTAATCCTAGTGGGCCACAATGTAATCCTATCCGACCTAACAATAATAATTTAAGGGCACAATAATAACAAAATGGGGATTACAAGGGTACAATAATAACAATAATGGGTTTACACTAACAATAATAAGGGACTATACTAGTGATATAGGGACCTAACAGCTCTAAATCATTCCTTCTCCTGAACAACTTAAGCATTATCACAATGCGATAATGTAAAGGGAACGAGAGTTCGGACTAGCCCAACCATGACCAACGAGTAGTGGGGGGATTGGGACCAATTTATAGGATGGGAGAAGAGGTTGGGATCCCATGAAAGAAGGAAAGTCCACTTTCTAAGGGATAAATTCCCATGGATGAGATCAAAGCTCTAAAATCAGAGAGCTCAACTCTATCACCATCGTTTAACAACCAAATCACCGCCTTGGAACTTCTAGAGGTCGAAGCTTCTCCTCCATTTGAGGAAACACTGCCAAAAATGGATCAATGCAATTTTCCAAGGAATAAGGACGATGTCAGTGCTAAGACATAACTGTCAATCTGACATCAGCGTGACCATGAAATCAAGAAATGCGCTGATCCAGGAAACTAGGCTTTTGACCAAGTCCCTTCACTAATATTCCAAGGAATTTTTCTTTGAGTCTTTAGGGGATGTATTTACATATTTCTTCATTTTGGAAACATTGCACAGGTTCTGTCATGGGGCATTTCAGGATCAATGATGGGAAATGAGCATATTGGTGACAAATAACTATGTAACAGATGTCCCCTAAAGCATGAAGGCAGAATGGGGAGTGATGGATAAAATGATTCATGAACCAAGGCAAAGAGCTCAGATCACTGCTAGGAAACCTGCCAAATAAAACATATTACAATATATGACATCTCTGGTATGAACATGCCTAACCACATAACTCTGCACTAGGCATAAAAATAACACATGAGCCCACAGCATGGTCGCAACCATCCATCTAAAAATATCATAGAAGTGGATCAGCGATATGGACGCATCCATCCATATAGATACAATCATGCATACAATCATGAATACTCAATAAATCCCCACAGTCTAGATCAAAATCATTTGTGACCCAAGGTCTTCACTGTGATCTCAATAAACCCAGTGTACAAATATATCCATGCGAATACATGTGTTGATGTCGAACATGGTAGAAATCACCTGATTACTGGCCAATAATGAAAATCGTTAAGAGGCACGAGAGGAACCACCAATAATGAGGATGGCCCTCAAGGTACAACAACACTATATACAAGTGTGCATAAATGTGTTGAAGTCAAACACTTGCAGAATCATTCGATCAAAGGCCAATGATGTGAACCTGTCGTCGAACATGAAGAACTTTCCATGGAAGCATGCAAGCTCCAAGGTACTGAAAAAAAGTTTCTAAACACCATCTTCCTAGATAATGAGCTGAATTCGACAGGATGTGATTCAACGAAGGAGGTCCATAATGATTCCCACATCATCGACATAAAACAACATATTTCTCAAGATTATAGGATTGATTTGGCATTGTAATAGAGGAGGTCATATAAGCAAAGGATGTTTGACAAAAATGACTTCTCTTTAACATATAGGTGACACGACTCCGGAATGTGGCAACATTTGACTCAAAATAGGATCATAGATCATGATGAAAAAAAGATCATGAGGCAATGATTTCAAACCGCAGGAAAATGACAATGAAGATATCCTCAACCTCGATACTAAATTACTGTATGAGTGTCATGTTCAAGATTACAAGTTGCCCAAAAAAGGCTGTAGATGTCTACTTTCAATTTTCCCCGTTATTTTAATGAGTACCTCTTTATTTTCGATAGCCATATTGGAAGAGGATAACATGAAACAGTTGTAAGTCTATTCTTCAATGAATCCATGGTAGCACAGCAGAAAACAATATCTGAGAAACCCTCTTGACCATGTTCGGTTAAGATATTCCTTTTTCGTAAATAGTAAATCTCAGCCCGAAAAAGGAGTAAACGTATACTGAGATTACACCAATTCATTTACTTTAACGAGTTTGAAATGAAAAGTACTCGGCAATCCTTTCATTTTTCGAGAGTCAAAAAAGAACTTAAAGTTGACTCCAGGAGGGTTCCTATTTCGTTTATTTTCAATGAATCTGAAAAAGAGATAAAATATAACTCGTTTGCATAAGAAATAATCACCAATAGTGTAGAGGTCCTGTTACTACACAAAAATGGAAAACATCACCAATATTGAGGAAAAAAATAAATAAAAAAATGGCGAAAATATTTCAAAATCTATAAATAGACAAAAAGTAAATTCATTTCACCTTTCTATTTAGACTACATTAGAGAAGTGCATTTTACCCATTTTCTCTCTGAACTTCAGATCAGTGGTGTGGCCAATCGAAAACACCATTTAGTGATCTGCCAACACCAGGTAAGAGCTCAAAGCCTCCTCTTAATTTTAATTCCATTATTTTAGCATTTAGTTTTAGAAATAGAGAGATGGGGGGAGGATTTCAAACATAAAAATCATATGCGGCCAGCGCGGGTTTGAGCGACGAATTAATTCAGATAGTTGCATTGGCCGCGGGGAAGATTTTGAGACAAGAAATCTACCCACTCCCAATGGATGATTTCAAAAAATACTCCTATGAAATCTCCTGAAATGTCTTTTGAACATGTTTTGCAGGTGATTTTAGCAGAGATGGTCATCGAATGGAAAGAACGAGGCCACGAGATGGAAGACCACCAAGCACTTCAAGACCAAAATTGCATAAATGCATTGCACAATTTTAGATTACTAAAATTATTTCATACATCAAGGATGAGAGCTCAACTTAAGCTGCTCCATGATTTGATTGGATTGTAGGATGTGGATCGGGAAATATTCATCATTGGGGACTAGGAACTAGAATTAGATGTAATGGAAATATATTTCATCACAGCCTTATCCAGGAGAGGGGAGAGAATCCAATTCTCCAGAGCTCGTGCAGGGGGTGAGAGTACCAGTATGCTCATCCAAAGACACTATCCCGGGGCTTGAAAGACTGAAAGTGGGAAGATAGAGATATCCTCTATCAGATTCCTTCCCTTGCGGGAAATACTTCATTGCATGACTCGAGTGGCGGGAGGCCATGCATTACATGAGGCAATGAAATCCAAATTCCAGTACGTGGTGGATTGTCTGGCCCCTACTATGTTCAAATGGTGCGAGGGGTTATTGGACAACATGAAGAGCCAATTGACCAAGTGCAATACACGTCGACTGAAACAATTTTGGTACAGATCTATCTTAGTGACCTTCTTCTTGGAGAGAGTACCATTGTTCCAGTATCAGCAGTTGGAGATCCATAATCCAGCCCTAGGGGACCTGAGACTGATGAGGTGGTGTGAGATTATGCCCCTTCAGGTTGGGGGCCAACAAATGAATTTTCCCATAAATTTTTTCAGTTGGTTGCGTCATCAAGTCATCGTGGTTGAGGACTTTACATATGCAGGCATCGACTTCACGGGAGATCTAGATCTACCCATTCTGCCAAGCACACTATGGACTGGCCTAGGTAACAATCAATTTTTAACAATTTTTACCTTTTGAATGTTTATTTTATGTATTATGAGACCTAAAATTGTGATGTTTTTACAGATATGGGTCCTCAGAGACCACCAGGTATGTCACCAATCGTGATGAGAGTAGCCCGCCTGATGGAGGATATCCCTTACGAGGAGGGAGCAGACCCATTAGCCAAGTTAGAGTAGAACTTGGTAGGCCTTACGAGATGCATTCCAGAGTATGCTACCTTTGACGATATTCTTCTTCACTTTCAGAGGAATACAGTCGAGGTTCTAGGCAGACTGCGTTGTTTACTATGGCGAGTGATTCAAGCGGTCACCTACTATCACGAGTGTTGTGGATGATTTTTTCACCCCCCTAGAGACAGCCTAGAGTTGCCATAGACCAGTGCCTAGGACATCTTAATATAGCAAGGAGCCCTTTTAGTTTGGGTTGTCAGTCCAAGAACTCGCTTACTATCTCTTGTTCCAAACAAGGAAATTAGTTTTGAATGGGACCAATCTCTCTCAGAAGCTAGTACAAAGACAAGAGCAATGTAGGAACATCAAGTAAAACTCCAATACAAAGGCATCAGACAGTTAAGAGACCGCTTACTGTAAAGAGGGCCAGTTCAGATAATATATCACAGAAATTAAATATCAAATGATGAGTGCAGTGAGGAAACATAAGAAGATATTAGCTGGCATGAGACTGATACCCAGATACACAACAGAACCACATAAGGGCACACTAATTTACGAATCCTTATATGACAATGGCGTTTTAAAAGCACCCTCCTCAAGCAACTAATATAGCAGAAAATATGGAAAGAGTGAACATGGAACAGTATACCATGACTAGGCCTATTTAAAGCGCTTGACTAATTCCAGAAAGGGCATAAACAAGGATGAATCCTTACTGCAAACTAGTGAGCCACTCGCATTCTAGAACATGATACAAGAAGACAAATAGCATGAAAGAGATATTGTATTAACACATGAGAGAAATTACATACTGTGAGATACCAAAGACCAGAATCCTCATTACAGTTATAACCCCTCCTCACTGAGACCCTACGGGCTTTGAAGCTTCATACAGAAATATTACAAAAATGTATACAAAAGTCTTCTCGCTGCACAGTTTGCTGATAGAAATCTAGAACCCTTACAATGTCTTCTTTTTCGGTCTTTATAGGAATGATGGAGAATTCTAGAGGAGGAGGTAGCTGAAACACAATTAATGACTCAATTTGAATAAAATGGCAGAAAACATTCGCGCCCTCCCTATGAATGACTGACTATAATTAAATGTACTTTACAATCTGTATTCAGAAATAAATGCTGGGAGATTAAAATCTCCTTATATACAAGACACAGGTAATAAAATATATACATCGTGCTGCCTGTAGCCGAGGGAAAATCTGCTGCTGTAAGAGACTTGAGATAATCTGCGTTCCTGTACTGTACTCTCGGCCCTTAGCTTTGAATTTTAATTCTGGATCTTAAATGCGGGGCGAATTTCTCTGGAGGGTTCTGAGAATCCATATTTATGTCTTCTTTAATGGCGGTCATTTCTCACGCCTACCCTCAGCTTCTTCATTAAATTTTACCCATGGAAAATCGTCTTTAATGAGCCCCAAACCTTTGTAACAGCGGCAGCGGATGAAAACGTCCTTCCGTTATATCAAAACCTGCAAAACCCACAAAATATTAGAAAAAACCGACATAAATGGAGGCGGGGACAATGGGTACATGGTCGACCAGGAGAAATACACAGGATGGCGGAAGAAGGACATTGGAGACTCTGATTGAACGAAGAGACTGTGAAGTTTTCACGCAAACTGTTTAGTCGCGGGAAACGAATAAAATGGAGAATATGAGCGAAAACACGCGCACAAACACGCACACACACACACACACACACACACACACACACACACACACATATATATATATATATATATGACAGGGAAAGTTATGTTGGACGCACGGGAACAACACACGTGGAGGTACCGGGGAACAGGTGGAAAAATGATGTGGTAGAGTCAACGGGTGGAAGTGGGTGAGAGCGACACGGTGGCGGGCCATAGGACAATGTAGACATATGTTAATGAGCGAGCATGAATGAACGGGGCAAAGGTTCATAACATAAACATTGAAATATGACACATAACCGGAACATATGAATGGTGGAGGAGGAACACGGCGCACACTTGGAAATTATGATGACACGACCGCAGGAGGTGGGACCCAATTCGGAAATCGCAATCGCAAAGTGGAGCGGGAAGACCGGGGTGGCACATTTCGGAAGTTCCGATTGCGATTGAGGGCAGGACTGCGATTGACTCAGGACCGTTCGATCTCAAAACAAGATCAACGGCTAAACTTGCATCGGAGGGCAAGGAAACGGTGGGCCATGAGCACGATGAACTTAGATTAAAGTATATGCAACTTCAAAGAGCGACCACCCTTGGATAAAAGGCTCCTAGATCTAACGGTTCATGTGAATTCCGCTGCCCGGCGATTGTACTGACATTAACGCGCGGGGAAAGCGGTTTTGGGGCCGTACCAGAGACACGCGGCACCCTTCTAATGGAATCGTTGGCCTGATGGATAATACCGCCAGTCTGGGGTAAGCGGTGCGGGGGTTTACCACTGGTTTTCTGCGCGCGGGGCCCTCCATATGAAACGTTCACCGCTCCGTTGATTTGGACTTCGATCGGACGGCCGCCATTGCGCCCGATCGTTAAAACAATAGGCCCCTTTTCATTTTGACTTATGGTTTTCAGACTCGAGTCATATGGAAGCCAAAGCGGGAGGGAGTCAAACTCTTAGGGGCTCGGCCCGATATATTTAAATTTGGGTTTTTAACCATTGTAAAGCAGATTTTCGGGCGGAGATAGTAATATCAAGCAGGGTCATGAGATTTTAGGCCACGGCAGAGGTTCAAAATGGATTTGAATGAGGCAGCAGGGAAAAATTCACAGGCAGAGGTAAATATGTACAACAACGAGCACCATGTGGTTGGATAGCAGCCCTGTTTTTACATTTTTGTACTAATGTAGGCTCTGTTGGTGTCCCGTGTTTTGATAGTTTTGCAAATCAAAAGACAAGGCAAAATCAGAACCAATCTTTAGAGGTACAGGATCTAATCCTCCTGCTCTCAGAGAGGGATCTCTCAAATGTTTTTTTGCAAAGGTTTATCTTGTGTGCTTTGGGTATTGGTTTTAGACTAGTTATTAAGTACAAGTGTTTGTATGTTTGTTTGGTTGAATTGATACAACAAAATATGAAAGGTCTAGGAAAGGCAGGTAGAAAGAAGGAGTATCAGTTTCATTGGGCAATGGAGTCAAAAAGAGGTTATGAAAATCTTATCAATGGACATGGGATATCAAAGGGAAAATCTAACTTGGCCACATGATCCTTTGGTTTTTGGAATGAGATGGACATCAATGATTTGGAAAGAGAAATTGAATTCTCAACAAAAGGAACTTGAAAACATAACTTGAACAATAAAGAGATATTTGATAGACAAGGCTAACCATAAATTCTACAAACATTCTTTAAGCAAATAATGACTTCAAGACAACTTTCAAAATGAAATCTAAGATTCAGGGAACAACCTATTTCCTCAAATATTTTATTTCAAATGACTTAGAAAACATAAAAGATTCACTGATAATTGCAGTCATAGAAGAGGGAACACCTAATACATCTATGATCACAACTATAAAATACCTTTAAGACAATTGTTTAAGCAGGACAAAGTGCATGATCAAAACAGACCTCCTTGGCTTACTATAAACAAAGATACTTCAAAGGGAGACTTCAATAACAGCCTTTAAGTGGCAGCAGACAAGCGGGGAGAACCATAAATCATGTTGAAACAATCTATTTGAACTATTAGAGAAATAAACAAGCAAGAGGAATAAAGAGAGAGATTTAAGACTCTAAAATACCTCAGCAAAAGAAAACATTAAACAATGAAGGATAAACAGGCCTAAGGTGCTTCCAAGAGTCATTTCTTAGCCTAAAACTTTCATCCTACTGTAGTAAGAAATTATGGAACAAAATGAAAACAGGAGAAAACATTAAACAGTTTAGAATACTTCACCAACAGCCAAGCTCATGGATCCAATGATAGAGCCTTCTCAAGAACAAGAATGCAATAACATCATCAGGGCTTCCAAGACTTCAATTTCTTCTTCAACTTCAACAGAGTTTGTATTATTTCAGAGAGTTTAAGTATTACAACTAGTGATCAACCAACCAACCCTTTACAATGAGCTCCTTAATAAGATTTTATAGGAAAATGAGGAGGTCAAATGAGAGAAAAGATCTTCTAAGTTCAATTAATACAGTTAATGCTTCTCGGCCTTTGAGGGGCTCAATGGAGAAGATTACAGATATTTTCCTATATTAATTGTTTTACATTAAATTTTAAGCTTGTTGGGAAGCTTTTTTTGACTTTAAGGCTCTGTGTCATCTTTGCAATAACTTTTTTGATAGTTTATATTAGCTTCTTTGATTCGTAATAACTATTTAGATGTATTGGGGAAGATATGCTCTATTCTGGTCATTACTCGGCCCTTTGTTGAATGCTTTGAGGCTATAGGTGGCATTGGTAGCTGAGAGGAATCAATTTGCCTCTGATGTGGCAATGGAGGCATCCTCTGTCTGAGAAATATTTTGATTTTCTTTAAATGTGTTTAATTCAATGGATTAGGCTTTTGATTTTCGATCTTAGCCGTAATCCACCCAATCTCTGTAATTAATCTTTAATTCTTCAGTTCTGCTGTGGTTAGGTCTTCAACACTGATACTCTCTGTCTCTTTTAATCTTCACTATGTCTTGTTGATGTGCAGGTGCGCAGAGGCTTTATAATAGTATCAGCGCTCATGATGCACTGATAAGCATTGATGGGAACCTTTGCAAAAATATTTCTTTGATAAACAAATGCCTAGAGAGTCATCACTCTCGGCCTAAAATTTTCTCTTAAAATATCTAAAAAACCTTTAAGGTCCTGCACAGAACAAGAAATGATTAAGAAATCCTGCATATTTGGGGTAAAAATACTTCAGAGGCTCAGGTTTGGAGCATGGCCATTGGATGGCAGCATCCAACGGCGGAGATTGCGCGTTGAGGGTCGAAGGAGGCAGTTTGGATGTATAGTGCATAAGATTAAGTCTGAGCCATAGATCTGTTTTGATCGATGTTCAAGACAAATTGGGGCAATAATAATGTGAAGGGGTCACATATACTATGTTAATGGTGGAAAATGTGAAGAAATAAAAAGGAAAAGGGAAAAATCCCTTTGGCGGAAGAAATCTGTGTTAAAATGGAAATCGGGGTTTTCGAATGATCGTAGACCGTCGGATAATATTGGACCCCGAGATCAACGGTGGAGATTACTCATTGAAATCCTTTGGTGAATGCGGAGGGCGATAGTGTAATGGGAGATTAGGTCTGAGCCATTGATCTGCAGAGATCAACGGTGGGGAGCACATGCGATAAATCATAACACAAAATGGGAAGGCGGTTTCGGGAGGGAAAACCGCGGGGTTCGCGTGGCAAAATGGGAGAGAGGTGGTTTTACCTTTTTGAATGCGATATGCGTCAGAGGCTGCCATGTGTCTTTTTAATACCGCCTACATCACGTGATTTTTAGGAATTAACCTTCGCGCTTAAATTTACGCAAAAACGCGCTTCAACCATCAGATCTTGGGTCTCAGATTGGACGGTGGGTAGTGAGCGCGATATTGGATAGTTGCACGGACGAAAGTAGGTGGGGCAGTTTCAATTTGAGTTGTTGGATCATTAAATGGATGGCGGAGATCAAATCTTCGGGGTTAATGAAATGATACAGAGAGTGGAGAAAGGGTTAATATGGGTCGTTGATATGCAAAGATCAACGACTGAGATTGCATCTCAAACTGTATATAGCGGGTTTATGAATTTAACCGAGGTTGGGAAAAATAATCTGGACCGTCAGATCTGGACACGTGGATGGCCCAGAATCAATCGGAGCTTTGCGATTGGCGGGGGCAATGGACAGAGGAGCGTCGATGTGATTTATTATGGGTTGTCAATCTGCAGATCAGATCGATGGTGGAGGATGAATCGGAGGAGTCACAAGCGGGGAATGAGCTTATGATCGGAGAAAATGAGGGTCATCAGATCGGAAATGTGGCGGATAGATCCAACGACTGAGGATCCATCAGGGGAGGCCAATCGGAGGGGGGTTTTAAAAGGCGCCCGATGCAAATCTCTGATGCGATTAGCGCTTCGGGACTTTAAATCTTGGTCCCGGGCGTAGGTTATATGGAGAGAAGCAGAGGGCGAGGGTTTATACAATGGGTCTCAATTGCATCGGAACAATGGTGCGGGAGTTTTCAATCTACCCATTTTCATTAAAAAACATTGCACTGGCAGGTTTAGACCAAAACTTAAGAAAAAGTGGGTTTTTGAATTAACAAAGGGAAAATATGAACTGGGAAGTTTTATATAAACATTAAAGTGCTCGATTTCAGGCTCTTAGGTTTTATGAAGTGGTAATGGGATCAGGGGTTGTATGCAAAGGGGCAATCGCATCAGAGGCCTTAACACAGTGAATAGACTTGCGCGCTCCGATTGTTCTGATGCGATAAGCGCTCGGGCCTATTAGCGCTTTGTTCCAGTGCTAGCGCACATGTGGGGAAGTGGTTTAGGACTTAGCCCAAAGGGGCTTAAGCCCATAGTTAAAAAACTTATTTTTTGTGATTTTTCAAAGATTTTCAATGGATTTGGGGGTTTCGGTAAGGTCAAAAAATAAGTTTTAAACCTTATAACTGGGATTTTAATGAAGGGAAGAAGGGAAAAAATGAAAAATAGAGGAATGTTATAAGGAAAAAGGGGATAAAATGGAGGCTAATTTTGAAGTGAATGGAGGGGTAAAATGAGGGAAATCTTGGGTTTTCCAGCAGTCTTTTCTTCAGGCAAACAGCAAAAATTTTAGGTTTAAAAGGGAAACAGCAATGAATATTAACTAAAGCATTAGTTATCTTTATAAAAAATTCAAGGATGATAGTTTCTCAAAGGGGAATTATCTCTTGGATTTTTGAAGAACAAAATTAGCCACCTCTTGGTATAACAAAATTTATAGGTGGCTAACAGGCTCAGAGAGCCATTTTTGTCATAGAACACATATTTCTTGAGATTTTTGTGTATCAAACTTGACAGATCCAATATATATATATATATATATATATATATATATATATATATACACACACACACACACACACACATATGCATGTTTCTACAGTTACTTGTGTATCATAATGATGTGTTGGTTTTTACATATTGCACAGATTCTATCCAATACATGATTTTATAATGTATTCGTTAATGTGTTTAAATGTATTGGAATATGTTGATATGTAATAAAATCAAAATTTTTTTCCAATAATCGAACACGCAAATACATATGCAAAATTTGATAATTTCACATAGAGTAATGGCCATTTAACTGTAACACAACGAGTTGTGAGTCTAATTTAACAACCAAGTCTCTAATTATGAGACCAATCACATTTGGTAATAGCTCGATAACCGCACTATATTCGGCAATATTGCTAGTTTTTTGACCCAAAAAAATACCTTGTAATCAACTCGCCATCAGGGAAAAAGAGTGCCCATGTTGCAAAAGACAGGTTTTGTGTGCTACGGCAAGTACCGTCAGCAAAACTGACATAATGATTCGATGACATCTGCAAACCAAGTGGAACAAAATGTGGGCAGAGGAAACATATCTACAAGACAAACAATCACACCAAAAATCCAAACAAAGAACATTAACAAATAAAACACTAATGCACAAAGTATCACACTCATGATTAATAATAATATTTCTTCAAGTAGAGTCCATTCTGAGGCTCAACCAATTGATTTCCTTTGTAATCTGCTAGCTCATAGGCTCGTCGTTACAATACTCATTAAATGGTATAGGGCCCGTGCCACATTGGCTTGAGTTTTCCGACTCCCAATTTGTCATGGGCTTGGTCATAAAGCAGGACAAAGTCACCTTAGGAGGAAATGCGTGGATTGACAGATTTTTCATATTGAGCTTTAACTCATCTTTTTTGTGCTTCAGTAACTAAAGCAGAGTGTCTACGGGTCTCATAGAGATGCTCGAGATAAAGCAGAATTTCCTCTTATAGTGAAGTACCAAGAAGTAGTTCGAAACCTAGCTTCAGAGAAGGAATTTCACACTCGATTGGAAGTGTGGCCTCTAGACCATACACAAATTAGAAGGGTGTGAACCCAGTGGTAGTCTTCGCAGAATTTTGATACAAAGCTGAGAAGAGCATGATATTCCAATCTCATTTGTGTTTCCCAATGGTCTGTTGAAGAATGGTCACTAAAACTTTGTTAACAACTTTGACCTGGCCATTGGCCTGTGGATAATAAGGTGGATTTATCGTGATGTAACCCAAACTGAGTAGCGAGCTCTGCCATCATATGATTTCGAAATTGAGATCCATTTTCAGTGACAATCAATTTCGGGACATCGAACCGAGCTATGACATTGTTGAACATGAATTGCACCATAGTTAAACCTTCATTATCATATGTAGGCATCGCTTCGGCCAATTTAGTAAAATAATCGACGCCAACGATGATATAGCCATGCCCCCCAGTCGAGTGAGGGTTACAGGTCATGAAATCAATGCCCCATTTCGCAAATGGTCCGACAGTCACAACTAGGTGCAAGGGTGAGGGTGGAATTTTTGCACCACAACAATGCAGTCTTTGAATATGGACAGCCAAAAATACCCTGCGCGAAGGATTTTTTGGGCGGTAGCATAACCGGACATGTGACCACCACAGGCTCGAGAGTGGAAGTCATTGAGAAATTTCTTAGCTTCCTCGAGAGTCAAACATCGATGGAGGATGAATTCAACACCAGTGTGATATAAAGTGTCTCCAACGATACGATATGGTTGGGATTGATAACGAATCTGTCCTCACTCAAAGTACGATAGCTCTGGTCAAAAATTTTGGGTCTCGAGATAAACGATGATCTCTCCATACCATGGATCAAGAGTACTAATGAGAAAGAGTGATTCATCTGGAATCGACTCATCAATAGGAGTGTGATCGACCATGGCAGGAATATCACAAATCAATTCAGCAAAGACAAGGATTTCTTAGAATTAGCGGCAGTGAATTCTAAGTCGAACTCTTGAAGGATGAAAATCCATTTCGAGTACTTGCCCCCAAGAAACTGACGTGTGAGAATGTAATTCATAGGGTTTATTATCACTCCAATAATTCTCAAAGGGTTGTTTATATTTTTTGGTTTAAAGAATATTAGAGGTAACCACAAACCTACTTTTAAGCTTTAGGATCTAGCCTTCCTAATGGTTAGAGAGGGCTCTCTCTATATGATTTCTCTTTGTTGATTTAAGTTTATTTTAGGCTAGTTATGTAGGATTACTTGGGATTTGATTTTGATTTGGTTTGGTGGTGGAATCACTTACTCAGATGAATATATGTAGGTCTTTATTCCATTGGGCTAATGGAGTCAATGTGTCAAGAACTCAGATCAGGATCAAGGTTCTAAAGGAAATGTTTACAGGGAAAGATAACTGAGTTACTTTAGATCTTCAGGCTGATGATGAAAATGGTTTCAATCGGGGTAAGAGAGAAATTGAGGGTTCTCAAATTCGGATAATGAGTGAATAGATAGAGGTCAATCAAAGCTATGGAGAAATTAAGAATTCCCTAATATGGATATCAGTGGAAAACATGTAAATGATAAACAGTTCAAGACAGAGTGTATTAAACATATTCTGAAATAGCATTCCTGATATATCATTTAGATTTAGAAAAACATACAAAAATGTGAAAAACACAAGAAATTGACAAAGAACAAGTGAAAATACTTCACTAAAGTGGCCCAACACATGAATCCTATAATATGATGCTTTATTGCTTTAGTCCAGTCTGTTGACTTGAAATTGGTACAATTACCCTCAGGTTCCAGAATAGTACAACTATAGAAATTTTCAGCAATTCATCCACCCTCAATACTTCGAAATGTGAAGTATTTATACAAAAAACTATTACAAAATATCCTAAAACAAACTTAGGAATTATTCAAGGAAAAAGAAATATCTTCATGCAAGAAGATAGAGACAACTATCTAACTAATGCAAATTGTCCCTGCTTTGATTGATTTGATGTTCGATTGTTGATATTTTGTTGTTGATTTGTCTCATATTGTTTCTCAACGAAGGCTGCAGTTGAGTGTCTTTCACGATGTCTCACTTTAACTTTCAACTCTGTTTTGATTTTCACTCTGATTTTCAACTAATACTCTTTGACTCTGTAGCTGATACTCTTTCACTATCATGTTTTCACAGTTACTGGTGTTTTTAACTGTAAACTGTAACTGTAAAACTGCATGTTTTGTTTTATCTTTTCCTGACTAATATGTTTCTTATTTGACTGCCCTGTTTGACTACTTTGATCTTCATAATAAATCAGTCAATTTCTCCCAAAGTTCTGCCTCTGGTAACTTTATCTTCACCATCTTTATGAATATTTCATCTGCCTTTGTGCATTTTGAGAATGTAGGTTTGTTGAAAAATAGGTATTTCACCTCATGTTGCAGGTAAAACAGGTTCTCAAAATTCTTGTAGAGAACTTTCCCTGTTGGAATTCCTTGTGAAGTAGGAAGGTTAGCTTGATCCTTGGCCACTTCTCTCATTTTCTTATCATAATAATCCTGCTTCATCAATTTGTCATGAATAACCAGAGGATTGGGAAGGCCTTTCTGCCTTAGGACATCAAACTTCATCATGAACCTTGTGATGGCAACCTCCATGTTTTGACATTTTTCTTCTATTTGTATCATCAGATTCTTTTTATAAATAACCTTCCTAACTTCTAGGATGGTTTATGTTCTATCACTAATTCCAATCTCTTCAAGTTCTTGCTTATTTTTTAAATTAATAAATTTTATGATCTCATTTGCCTCTTCTGGCTTCTTTCCAAGTTCTTCTTTTATCTTCTTGATGGCTTCACCTACTGCTTTGAATAAATATTTTTGTTCATATATAACCTGAATGGATGGCCAAATATCATTGACAGATTCAATGATATTGGCCCATAGTTGCTGCTTGGCTTGTGCCATTGGTTCTTTTAGTGTTAGATCTTTCTCTAACTTCTTCAATTGCTCATTCAACCTGTTTTCTTTCTGTTCTTAATTCTTGTGCATTATCTTAGAAATTTTCTTTTCATCTTCCAGACTTTTCAGATGTTCTTTAAGTCTATTAATTTCATTTTTCTGAATAGACATGTCCTGCATTTCTTTAATTAACTTACTTGCTTCATCTGTAGGTTGTACTGCTGTTGTTGATGACTCAATTGTAATAGTGAATAAAATTTATTTTTCAGGAGTAATAATGGCTCTCTGGTCAGGGAAATAGAAAGATTGATAGAGTCTAATCACTTCTGTGCACTAGAAAGTTTGTGGGAATACATACTTTGGCAAATTAGATTCCCAAATGAAAACCTCATCTGCATGTTCTATGGATTTGTCACGGCTCCAGCAGTGGAGCTCAAGAAGGTTAAATTTAGTGACTGTGTCATTAATTTTAAATTCATTATCAGCCAAGGTAGTATGTTCTACATCTACAACTAGAGGTTGCAGAGGATTGACAATTACTATTGCTTTGGAAGCCATTGTTTTGTTTGATTTATCAATTAATTAATCTTTGACTTAGAAAAAACGGATGTAGGCCTTTAGGAGCACCTCTGAAAGATTCTAACAGTTTGCAAACTGATTTAGGATAAAACAGGGGCTTATCTATGGTATGCATATTTTAAACATGTTCAATTGATCAAACTATACTTTCTGTGACTAAAACAATCTCAATACCTCAGAATTCTGTAAAATAAGTTCTAGGGTTTGCAGAAAAAAGGATTTGGGAAGCTACAGGGATTCCTTTTAGGTCTGCATAGGCTTCTAATTAATTCAATTTGCACTCTCTGTGATTAAAAATAGTTTCAGGCACTTAGAATTCTGAAAAAGGATGCCTAGAGTATGTATAAAAGGAAAGGCAATAGGCACTTTTGGTCTGCTAAAATTCCTAAATTAATTCAATTACTTGAATTAATTTCTCCTTATATCAAGAAATGGGCCTTTTCATTGAGGAATAACTGGGAAAAATGAAGATTTTGTTTCGCAGAAGGATTTCTGAAGTAGCGGAGGCTCTTTGAAGCTTCTAGTATTTATAACGCTTCAATTTGGTTCTTTAATGTCTTGTAGTAGCAAAGGTCTTGAATTCTAGTGAAAAAGGCTTGAAATAAGGTCGGTTAAGTGATCTGGTTGCTCGGAAATAGGTCGACAGTGCTTCTTCAGCACAAAACTGTAACAAAAAGTGGTAAAAGGGCTAACAAAGAACGGTTATATGCATTTTTAACCAACAGTATTTACATTGAATGCGTGGTCAATTCAAATGGGCAGGGTGTTTCCGCAATGGGAAATAATGCCGCTGAATGGTTTTCGCATGAGTGCCAAAAGGTGGTAGGCGATAAAGTTTGGATTGATGTGATCAAATAGAAACTAGCCAAATAGCCATGAGCGGAGCTCCGAATACCATGGATATCACAAGGTCAGGGTGTGGTTAAAGTCAGGCTTTCGGATGTGTGATAGGTGATAAGGGCCATCGGATCCGATCGGTTAAGATATAAAGGTTGGGAGGATGCGAAGGAAGTGTCAGGATTGGATAGGCGTGTGGCCCTGGATAATATGATGTGATTGGTTACATATGCATGGGGTCGCGATTTTTAATAGGTGGGTTTTAATGTATAACCAATGGGGTTAATGTAAAAGGGACATATGTATAGGCGGAGTTATAATAAACCATAGGTTATAAATAAAACATGGGTTGGGAAATATATATAGGGAATTAATATAATACGGGATAAAGGTTTAATGCGGGAGTTAAATATGCTAAGTCAATGTTAATAACGAAATATAATGCAAGAAGTTAAATACACTAAGTTTTAACTTTAAAACTGATATCGAGAAGGCATTTTTTTACCGTGGGACCCAACATATCACCTCTTTTAAAGAAATACTTAGGATAAAGGTATTTTTGGGTTTTTGGTGTATTTTTTAATGAAAATGGAAGTTAATAAAGGATTTTTACTTTTTCAAAGGATAAAATGTGTTTTAACTTAGGAAAAGGGATTTTTTGTAGGGAAACAAGAGTGAAGTAAGGGGGAAGAATAAAATGAAGGGGAAGGGGTATTTTTACAAGGGGAATGCTTTTGAAAGGAATTTAGTAAATGAAATGACCAATTTTCTGCTATCCATGCCTTGTGAAAATTTCTTTTGCCTACCCATCAACTACCCTAACATTTTTTCTTCATTTACATGGGTGCATTTGAGCTTGCAAACCTTATTCATTTTTTCTTTTAACAAAAAACTATCGAATTCTAACCTTATTACTTCCAAAGGCTCAAATTAAATTGTTGAGCTCCTTATTATTCTCTACCTAACTATTGATCTACCAAGGTTAAATAGTTTGGCTAGAACTTTATTCTCTATCTATCAGCAGGAAATTTAAAACATGGAAGGTCAAGATTAAGTAGTTTTTATTTTCATGGATTATGGCATTTTTGACAAGTTGCACACAATATTTATTTTTCAAAGTAAAGTAAATAGTAGTGGCATTTGAATTTGCATCACTTTCATGTTTTATTTTATCTCTTTTTTGTTTGGGGTTTATTTTTTTTATTCTTTTTTATCTTTTTTCTTTCAAGTCCTTTGATTTTTCTTTTAGGACTTTTACCCTCTTTACATATTTTTTTTTTAATTTTTATGATATGAGAAAACAATTTGTAGAGAGAAAAGTATTTACATATTTATAATACTAATCAAAGTCAATTCAAAATTATGAATCCTATTATTATAGGACCCTAACAGGATTCCAATCATAAATCACCAAAGTTTTACGCAAGAGAATATAGTGACGAAAACACTGAACAACATGGACTGTAGCCAGTGCGATTTTCTCTACATGAGAATAACGAGTCTCAGTATCAAATATATTGCAGCTAAAGTAGTACACTGCCTGCTCTTGACCATCTTCATCGTCTTGAACTAGCACCATACCAATAATGTTGTCTGCGATTGTATTTGCATCACTTTCATGTTTTATTTTATCTCTTTTTTGTTTGGGGTTCATTTTTTATATTCTTTTTTATCTTTTTTCTTTCAAGTCCTTTGATTTTTCTTTTAGGAATTTTACCCTCTTTACATATTTTTTTTATTTTTATGATATGGGAAAAAAAATTTCAGAAAGCAAAGTATGTACATATTTACAAGACTAATCAAAGTCAATTCAAAATTATGAATCCTATTATTATAGGAACCTAACAGTGGCTCCACATGGGGATGGAATTTCCTGGTGAAATGTCAAGAACTTTGAGACTAGTAGCCTTTGAATTTTGACTATGCTTGCCTTGAAACTATTTTATGAGCTCTGCATTATTCATACTTATGATATTTTATCCTTCAAAGCTTAGGGCCTTCTCTTTGGGCTTCAACTTTGCTAGAAAAACATCCAATCCAATCTAAACTCTGCAATGTTATGTACAATGAGAAAATTAAACAAAGTGAACTACTGTTATTTTTGGGAATAGTAATGCTTTAGAATTCTACCATTGATAGGTCCACCTGGCAGATCTGATCCATCCAACTCCTTTAAAAAGAATGCAATGTTACCTCTGTAACCATAAATGACATAAGGACCTTTCCATAGGAAATCAAATTTACCATGTTTACCTTTCTCTTCTCTCCTAGAATCCCACTTAAGAACTTTGTCACCTATGTAAAAATCATCTTCCTTTGTCTTCCTGTCAAATATATTTTTAATCTTCTCTTGAACAACTTGTGACTTGACATAAACTTCTTCCCTAGTTTGCTGCAAGTGTATGGTCTGATTTATCCTTCTCTGGATATCATTAATTTCTACCTGTAGTTCTTGGATCATCTTCATCACTGGTACTCCTAAAGAGGATGGAAAAACAACATCCATCCCATATACAAGCTGATAAGGGGATGTACCAATGGACTTCTTTGTGGTAATTATGTCTGCCCATAAGGCATTAACTAACCTTTTGTTCCAGGTTTTTATATTGTCTTCTAGTAGTTTCTTGATGATATTAACAAGGATTTTATTGGAGGATTCGGCAAGACCATTACCTTGAGGGTAATAGGTAGTGGAATGGCCAAGGGTAATGTGGTATGTGTTACAAAATTCAATCATATTTTTAGACTTGAAAGCAGTTGCATTATTAGTAATGAGATTTTGGGGGCATCCAAATCTATACAGTGTATTTTTTTCTAAAAATGAGATTATGACAATATCAGTGGCTTGCCTAGAAGGAATGGCTTCTATCCACTTAGTGAAATAGATTGTGTTTGTCAAAATCCATTTGTGTTGGGCTGAGGAGGGAAGGTAAATTTCACCAATGAAGTCAAGACCCCATTTTTGAAAATGCATTTATGTGGAAATGGGTCTAAGGGGTAAAGGTAACATCTTTTTCTTCCCTTCAAAAATCTCACATTTGTGACAGGAGGTCACATATTTTCTCACATCTGCAAAAAGTGTAGGCCATTAAAAACCAGCCCTCAAGATTTTATCTGCAGTTGACTTCTAGTAAAGGTGTCCTCCACATTCACCTACATGAAACTCTTCCATAACTTTATCAGCTTCATCTTCAAGTAAACAATTTAATAAAATGCCACCATGATCTTTCCAAAATAGTGCATTATCTATGATACAAAATTTTATTGGCTTTAATTTTAAAAATCTAGCTTTAGTTCTTGACAATCCAGGAGGAGCTTGTAAATTTAGTAATACAAATATGATATTTTCATACCATGGTGAATCTGAAAAGGCTTCACTGATTTATGGAATCGCCATCTCTTCCTGATCATCTAATTGGGAAATAAAATTAATATCTAAGGCCTGACAGTTTGATTCATCCATGAGTTTGGCTAAACCTTGGCCTTTAATGGGTTTGTTGGGCTTATTTTCCATGTCATATTCCAAAATGGTAGCAATCCATTTGCCTCTCTTACCATCAGGCCCATTCTGAGTCAGAATGTCCTTCACTACTCAATTTCGAACACAAGAAATGATGTGTGAATATAAGATGTACTCTCTAACGTCTTTGATGACCTTCACTAAAGCTAGTTCCTGCTTTTCCATTATGTTATATTTTAGTGTAGCATATCTGAGTAATTTTCTGAATCAAAAAAATGGGTTGCTCATAGCCCTGATCATTCTTCTGCATTAAGACTACAGCAATAGTATGTTCTGAAGCAAAAGAAAAAATAATAAAATATTTTGTGAAATCAGGACTTATTAGGACTGGTGTTTTTGTAAGGGCTTGTTTGATTGATTCAAAGGATTTTTTAGCCTCTACTTTCCATGTAAGTGCTGAGTCTTTTTTCAACATGTTATTGACGTCTCTAATTAATTCTGCTAAGTTTGAAATGAATCTTCTGAGAAAAATCATTTTACCTAAGAAAGCTTGCAATTCCTTAATATTCCTAGGATGGCTTATGTTCGAAATGCCCTCTATTCTAGCAAGTTCTATCCTAATTCCCTCTTTTGATATGATATGTCCTAATATTTTACCTTCTTCTAGTCTAAAGAAAGTATTTTTGGGATTCAAAGAAATACCAAATTTCCTACATTTGATAAACACTTGTCTTAGATGATCTAGATGTCCATTGTCAGTTTTTGAAAATACAATAATATCATCTATATAAATCACAAGAAAATCATGAATTTTCTTGGCAAAATCTATGTCCATAGCTCTCTGGAAAGTAGCTCCTGCATTCATTAATCCAAAAGGCATTTTCACATACATGAAAGCACCCCATGGAGTAGTAAATGCATTCTTTGGTTGGTCTTCTTTTTGAACTAAAATATGGTTGTATCTAGAGAATCCATCAAGCAATGGAATCCTGGATGAACCAACCACCCTTTGTAAAATTTGATCCATTTTGGGGAAAGGATAATCATCTTTTAAGGACACTTTGTTTAAATTCCGAAAATCAACACAAAGTCCGATTTCCCCTTTCTTCCTCCTAGTGGGAACTAAGTTTGAAACCCAATCAGAATATCTGATAGGTGCAATGATCTGAGCTTCATACATCCTCTTAACCTATTTTTAAATCAAAGGTAAAAGAACAGGTTTGATTCTCCTAAGTTTCTATTTGAAGGGTTTTTGATCTTCTTTTATGGTATTTTGTGTTGTATTATGCTAGTGTCATAAGATTTTTAGTCTTCGTAACTCCATGCAAATACATCCTGAAATTCCTTAAACAGAGCTATGTATTTTAGTTTTTCTTCTTGAGGTAAGGCTTTTGAAAGTTTGATCATCTTAGGCTTTTTTTCTGTTCCTATATTTCATTCTTCTATATCTGATCTTAATGGTTCCATATTTGGTTTTCTTGCAACGTCATTTGAATAAAAAAGATCTTCTAAAGGGGTTAATCCCTTAGGTAAAAATTTATTCTTAAGGTTTAAAATGTCAAAATCATCATCTGCTAATTCTTCTATTTCTACCTTTTCTAAATTATATATTTCTACTTGATTAAATTTAGTAGGTTTAGTGAAATATAAGTTATTTAGATCTACAACATTTATATCAATCTCACTATCTATGGTTTGATCTACTGTACAATCTATGTCTATGTTCCAATTCTGAAATTATCCTTCAGTATTCATAAAGTTATAGATTTTTTCATCCTGTGAAAATATCTGCCAATATTTTAGATTGTCTGGTATAGTAGGCATGTGTTTTACCTCTGTTGTATATTGGTGATTTGGTTGAAAAGGAAGATTGTGGGTGCTAGAAAAAGTTGCTAAATTGTGCGCCTACATGTTCTTTTTTCTAGGAATTGCAACAAAGTCACATTAAAGTAGTTCACTAATCATATCTAAAACTGTTTCTCTTTATTGGCTTAATATAGGATTATATACAGAATATTATCCTCTAATATGTTTTACAATTAACTCAAAGTCTCCCATAATAGAAACTCTCTTGGCTCCTAAATTTCTCATAATCTGCAGTCCTAAAATCAGAGCTTCATACTTTGCCATGTTGTTTGTACATTTGAAATTTAATATAAATTTATGACCTTCTACATGATTGTTTTCCATATTGTGAATCCGAACTCCTGCTCCTACTCCTAATTTTTTCACTGATCCATCAAAGTCTAGGTGCCACATTGATTCATGAAATATGTTGTCATTGTCTGGTGCTTTCTTTTTCTGTTTTAATTATGTGTTGTTCTCAATGCCAGAATCATAATTACATAAAATGAAAGATTCCATATCAATAGGTGTAGAATAAAGGGCCTCCTATAAAATTTGTGTGATAAAACACCCTGTGGAGGGAGCTGAACGAACCCTAGCCATGGTGGCGGACCTACTTTGGTGTATCGGGGCGCATATTGTGCTATGTTACCTAAGCTTGGACCTTGGAATACTCCGACTCAACTTCTTCATGGCCCCTATTGGTTCATGCTTTGTTCTCTAAGTTGTATGACCTTTGCAAGGATACCCTGCTCGACGTCTTTCACCGACCGTGGTCTCATTATCTGTGCCGTCGTTCTTTTATCAACTTGGTTTTTTAGTGTTTCCTGAGATTCACCGCTGCAGGGTGTGCTTACAACCTGTGATGCGCACTATCTGCGGTCTGTCTGTTGTATTTTTTGCGGCTCGGTTTCCCCGATACTGGCGTGGGCCCTAGACCGACCAGTATCACCACTTTCCGCCTATACCGACAACGCCCTCACTATCCACATTTCACTTTGTCTACCAGTGGTTCTGGTGTAACACTGCAGACTATCTTGGAGCAGGCCCTTGTGACGTTTCTACCTACATCTGACAGATTATCTCTGACCTTGCTTTGGGCGTTTATCTACCGAATCTGGCAGCATGAGTGCATATGAGGAGGTTGTGGATTACTCCGATGATTCTTTGGCCGGAGTGGACATCTGGGGTCACAATGAAAATTTGGCAGGTGATGAAATGATAGATATGGTACCTGTCTCGGTTACTTCGGAACCTACTCGAACTGACCACATCCCCGTGGCTAGCTACACATCCCCCATTGGCGACAGCTTTGAGCCCATCAGTTTCGCGACCCCCTCTCCAATGTCTAACGGGCTATGGGGTTTATCACAGCTAGGTATATCATGCATACCTGGGGTGGATCTGGGGTTTTCGGCACCATTTGAGGAGGCGGTATTAAGCGACATCGGAGCCACGACCCAGACACTCAAACAACTCAACATTGGCGGGCACATATCCATCTCCACGACTGAGGGAGGCGCCCCAGTCACAGCATCGGGGGTCTTTACAAACATTTCGGCAGATGCTTCGGCTGCTAATAAACAGCCACCATCATCTAACTAGGAGGGCTCGAGTGACCAGATTCTTGTGTGCGCTGACAGGGGCAAGAAGCACAAAACTACCAAGAATAAACTCAGTAGAAACTCATACTTCGGGCACGACAGAGGCATGGATGATCTAGAGAACACTGCTACCACTGTACTTGTGGGAAAAGTGCATGGTCGTAAATACTCTACTGCGAGGCTCATTCAATGGACCAGGGAAATCTCGGGTGGATTACTTGAGACCCTCTCGGAGGTCCTTCTACTTACCCGTGGTTGGTTTTCACTCTCATTTTCTCTGCCAGACCAGAGTGATTGGGTCCTCAATCAGTACTGGCATATTGAAATGCACCCTGTGCTTCTCAGGTGATGGTCGTCGCTTTTTTATCCTAACAAAGAAAATGCGGGGGCTGGACCCATCTGGATGCGACTCCCTGATCTACCGATCCAATTCTGGAATGAATAGCATTTCGGAACATTGGGGATGATTTTGGACACTATCTTGACCACGATCGATCCTACCTAATCATGTGTAACAGAGCTGTGGCCCGAATCCTGATCTTCCTTGACACCAGGGATGGCCTGCATGATAATTACAACATGTTCTTTGAGGGTATGATGTGGAAAAAAGTCCTGGATTATGAGGGGGTACCATTCCAGTGCAGGAAATGCCACGAGGTGGGGCATCTATTTAAATATTGTCCAAATATGGGGTTTGCAGTGCCGACTCAAAAGAAGATGCACTCGATGGCTACTTAGACTGATCCTATCCCTTGTCAATGCCAGCTTTCAGCGGGGAAGACTGGGGCTATGCCGGATCGCTCGACTGTTTCTTCGGAGGTGCTGACTCAACCACTACCTACCTGGCCCATCACTCAAGCCAGAACCCATGCTCCGTCGGCACCGGACACTCTGCACCGCTCTACGGTTCTAGGTAACTCTCCTATAGCCAACTCTCTGAATTTCATTTTATCGTCTATTTCGTCTTCCATTATTTCACTTATTTTGTCTTCTGCTCCACATCGCTCTGTTTATAATCTTCCATCTCTCAATTTCACGATCGCACTGGCCCCCCCATCTATTACTCCCACCATACCCCACACATCTGTTGACCAGTCAATATGCCACCCCCCACTTGGCTCGGATTCTACTAATTCGCGGCACTCCTATTTTCTTAGATCTACCTCCCTCCCACATCCCGGTGATGCCTTTGGTATCAGCCCTGAGCAGTGTAGTATCCCTGCCAAAACAAGGGGTCGTCCATCCGAAATGGAAAAAGCCATCAAGCGCGAAAATTATGAAGTTGTGGCTGGTACTCAGTCCTCCCTTATGCGGATTCTTAGAGCAAGGCGACCCAATAAAGGGGTTCCATTATGATTTGTCTCACCTTTAACTGCAGGTGATTGGCTAGCCCCGATAAAATATTGGCGCTCAAGGAGCTACTTGCTCAGAAACCTATTGATATACTTTTCCTACAGGAAACACTAGGGGATGGTACCAAACTGGAATTTCATTACTTTGGATGCTCGGGGTAGATCGGGTGGTTGTGCCTTGGGCATAAACAACAGATTCACCCGGATGAACAATTTCTGGAGTCGGATAGGTGTACTTGGCATGAACATCAACTTTGGTAATGATGTGCTGCCCTATACCCTGATAAATGTCTACAGGCCTTGCACTAATAGGGAGGACTTTTGGCAATATTTGTTGAACTGCTCTATGATAAATCATCCATATACCATCATGGGAGGAAATTTAAACTTTTCTCTGGGAATCTCTGAATCTTGGGGAACACATGCAGTCCCGAATCCATTGACTGACTTCTTCATCTCTAAACTGGAATCAGCTGATCTTATTGACCTAAGATGACCAAGATTCAACCTACCTGGAGGAATAAAAGGACGGGTGATGCGGCATTGGCTCGTAGGCTGGATAGATTCCTGATCAAGCAGCCTCTACTACAGACTCTAGATCAAGCTCGACAATGGGTGGGTCATGGGGGGATTTCAGATCATTCGCCTGTCTTCTTGGAATTTGAGTTTGGCTCCTTAAGAGCCCGTCCTCCATACAAATTCAACTCTAGATGGCTACTTGATCCGGAATACCACAATCTGGTGGTTTAGGAGTGGCAACATTGTGACCAATTCCCTAACAAAGACCTTGCTATAGTTATAAATGACAATCTCAACCGGGTAACAGGCTTGACCATCAAATGGGTGGGGGAAAAAATAAGGAAGGAGGGAGAGGAGCTAAAAAGGATCGAACTGGAGATCGCCCATCTCAATGAATCAAACATGTTGGGATTTATATCTAGTATAATAAAAGAGCATCTCATCTCCCTTGAAGCTACAAGAACAAAACTCCTGCGCCAAAAGGAAGCGGATTGGTGGCTTAAAAGAAAAGCTATCTGGCTACAGGTCGAGGATGAGAATACCAAATTCTTTCAGCAACATGCAAATGGTCATAGAAACTGCAATAAAACTTGGGAACTTACTAACCACCATGGATTTGTGGCTCACACTCATTCACAACTTGTTGATATGGGAATAATGCACTTTTCCAATCTTTATTGAGCCCCTCTCCATTATGACCTACCAGATATTATGCAAATTACCAAATCCTTCAACAGATATGTGGAACAAGATCAGGAGGAAGACCTCAATGCTCTAGTCACAAAGGGTGAGATTGAAGGGGTGCTCAAATGGTTCAAAAAAGATAAAAGCCCTGGTCCTGATGGCTGGCCCATTGAATTCTTCATCCATTTTTTCGAGCTAATGGGAAATGATCTCCTTCTTGCTATTGAATACAGTCGTTTTCAGGGCAGGATCTATGATGGTTTCAATTCAAACTTCATTTCTCTCATACCTAAGACTGATCACCCTATCAGTTTTCAGGATTACAGACCCATATCTCTCTGCAACTGTATCTACAAGATTATATCTAATATTATTGCAAATCGCATCAAACCCTTTTTATCTTCACACATCGCTAAAGAAAAATTTGCATTTCTTCACCACAAGCATATCCATGAATCCATTGGTACGGCTCAAGAAGCACTTCAGTCTATCAAAACCAAAAAGCTCAAATCCATCATCCTCAAAATTGATCATGCAAAGGCATTTGATCAGGTCAATTGGAGCTATCTTCACCTCATCCTCCTGCAAATGGTTTTCCCCCCACTTTCATTAACTAGATTATGGGATGTATATGCCATGCATCCTTCAGCATTCTCCTAAATGGCACCGCATCAGATTTCTTTCATGCTGGAAGGGGTCTGCAACAAGGTTTTCCTCTTTCGCCACTACTATTTGTCCTAGTTATGGAGGGCCTCTCTGTGCTTATTAAAAAATCTAAAGCAGATGGGGTCATCCATGGCTTCCACATTAATGAGATTATGTACCTCACACACCTCTTATTTGTTGATGATGTACTTATATTTCTTGATGGCTCTGGACAAGACTCTATACAATTCGAAAAAATTCTTCAAAGTTTTTGCAAAGCGACAGGTATGGTCCCAAACAACAATAAACCCACCATCATCATGACTCGATGCTCTGCTCAAGAATAGGGTATCGCCTCGGCTTTATTTGCCTATGTCCCAAACAACATTGGGGAGGGACTGAAATACTTGGGTTTCCACTTAAAACCAAACGACTATCAATTAAAGATTGGAATTGGCTCATTGCTAAAGTGGAACGCAGAATCATCGTTTGGTACCATAGATGGCTTTCCAGGGCTGGACGCTTGGTCCTGATCAAATCAGTACTTGAAGCCATACCTTTCTATTGGATGTCACTGGCTTGGATACCTATTGGTGTGACAAACCATATTAAAATAATTTGCAGAGTTATTTTATGGAGAAATCAGGAAAAGGACAGAACTTTTGCTTGGATTGCTTGGGATCGTATCAGCAAACCGAAACAGTGGGGCGGTTAGGGTATCAAGGAATTACACCTCTTTTCGAATGCTTTGGCAGCTAAAATGTGTTGGCACTTAGTCAGTGGCTTCAGTCTCTGGAAGGAGGTCATCACTGCAAAATACATTTCTCCTAGAAACACTCTTGATTGGATCAGAGGTAGCATTGTGCTCATTCCTGGAGCCTCCATCATTTGGAAAGCAATCACAAAAGCTGCCCCACTTATACAAAGAGGATTCTCATGGAAAATTGGTACTGGTGAATCTGTACGAGTGGGCACTGATTCATGGTCAGGGAGTGGGGAATATTATAAGCTACCTGCTTGGATCCTGGAGCATTTGGCTAATTTGGGTATCCGCTACCTTGAACAGGTAGCTAACGAAGCCCGCAAAAATTGGCATGCTCAATCTTGGTCATCCGCAAAGCATCTGGATATACCACGTGCTGGAAAACAGGCATGGGAAACCTACATTAGAGCTTTACAAGCGTCGCACATCCGTTTGACAGTGCAGGAGGATCAGCTGATCTAGGTTATCTCTCTGAATGGTCAATACTCCCCTAAAGTGAGATACCTGACACTTTGTCAGTCCAAGGAACCTTAAGAAAAACTCTGGTGGTGGTTGTCTATTTGGAAACTCAAAGCACCGCACAAGTAGAGACTTCTGTTCTGGTGCATTCTTCATCTCTGCACTCCAACTATGGAATATCTCCATCACCGCGCAATACAAGGACCCTCAAGATGCTGTTTCTGCCTGATGCACGAGGAAGACACCTTGCATCTTTTCCTGGAATGCCATATCATCCTACGCATTTGGGAACTGGTCACTCAAGGTTTGGGTTGTCTATTACACTGGAGTGGGAATTCAATATTGGATGCCTGGACAGCATGGTGGCAGTCGACAACAAATATCACAAAACTGCGCAATCTCCCTTTGATAATTGCTTGGAATCTTTGGATTACCCGCAAAAAATACATTTTTGACAATCAACAGGTGAATGAAGATCACATTTTATCGGCGATCATGGCCACCTACAGCACGATACCTAATGAGGTCCACCAAAAACCTGTGAAGGTTGTCACACCCAAAATTATTGATCACACTCGACCATGGGCCTACTTTGATGGCGCGGCCAATCACCAGGGATGTGGGGGGGGGGATATACTCTATTTAACCGAACAACACCATTATCATATTAAGATGGGTTTGGGACCCGAAACGAACAATTTTGCCGAACTTCAATGCTTAAGACTCCTTCTGATTTTTTCCCGGGAAAAAAACTGCAACTCCATTCAGATTTTTGGAGACTCTCTTATAGTGATAAACTGGTTCAACTCAAATTCTCTATGTTACACGCACACACTGACTGCTCTTCTAAGGGAAGTCCATCACCTCAAATTACAATTTGACTCCATTTATGTCAATCATATTTACAGGACTCAGAACAAAGTGGCAGACAAACTATTCAAAGAAGCCGCGGAGCTGATATGGGGTACCTGGCATATCACAGAATATGATGGCGAACAGGTTTACAGGTTTTTCCATAGGCCCTTCATTGAAGATCTACAACCATTTTGGGTTGTTGATACATGACAGCAGATTTTGATTTATCTCTTAGGAGATCATTTTGTATGTTATTTATAGGACATCTCGGCAGCTATACATATATATATTTATCATGTTTATTTCTTATTTATTTTTGACACTTTCCGGTCCAGTAAGTTATGCACCAAACTTAATTGCGGATAATGGATTATCATATTGTTTTATTTTAGCAATATTACAAAGACTATGAAGTCAACATATATATTGCAGCTACATGTTAGCATACTCAGTAAAATGTAACATGTAATTTTTCTACTTAATGAAAGATTACGAATGTTTCCTCTGTGAAAAATTTGTGGAATAAATAGGATAGTTTCAAGGCCTTTCTACACTACTAACCATGTACTTAATTAATGTCTCTCTATAAAGTTTCTTAGGTTGGCAAAAAACTGATATTGTGGCATACGACATGTCTAATTGTAGAGATCCCTGCAGTTTAGCTCCCCATGAGTGAGATAACAACATTCCATACTTGGGAGAGATGTCAGCTACTATGATATCCATGACTATACTTTTTCCTGGGTATTGAACTAAAGTGACACATAAATCTTTAATCAAACCAAGACATTTCACTTTACTGAAATCAAATGAGAAGAGATATTTATAAGGTCTAATGATGTCTAAATTCAAGGTTTCCGTGATTGATTTTGGCATCAAATTATGTGGGGCTCCTAAATCTAGCATAGCATTGTGTAAAATTTGATCATGAACAGTCAAGCTAATATAGAAAGGAGGAACTCCTCCTTCTTGGTGTTTTCCATTTACATCAGGACCAAAAATTAGTTCTGGTTGGTCATCATTCAAATTAAAAGAATCTTATCCACATTCATATTTAAAGTTTCAGTGATGTGTGATTTGTATAGGTCATGTTTTACCAACTCTTTCAAAGGAATTGGTATCTTCAGTTTGGAAATTTCAGCTTGGATGTTGAATGGTGCTTGTGCTTTTCCTAACTGAATTATTTCTTCTTTAGTAACTGCAGTTTGAGTGTGTTTATCTTCTTTTTCTACAGTTGGTTTTTCATTTTATGTTTGTGTTTTCACTGTTTTACTGTTTTTTATTTTCTTTTCAGGGACAGTTTGAGATGCAGTGGAAGTTTTGGCAGCTTTGGAAGTTTCAGCAACTATTTTGGTAGCAGTTGTTTTGGGATCAGCTGATTGGTGATCACTAGCAGATGTTTTTGGATCTAAAATTGTTGTTTTAACATAATTTTTTGTCTTAGTAGTAGTAGATTTTTGAGGATCTGCTAATGTATGAACAAAATTATCTATAATGTCAACAATTTTAGGACTAGGTGCAATTTTGGGACTTGAAAATTTCTTATTAGAACTTGAATTCTTCTTATTTGAACTAGAGTTTTGTTGGGTTTCCCTAGGGAGGATTTGCAGAACTTTAGTAGTAGGAGCTTCTACCGTTTTCTTTGTCTGGGTTTGGGAAGTTTTCTTAGTAGGGGCTTCTACATTTTTCTAACTTCTAAGGTTATATTTCTTATGAAATTTATTAATGGCAAACTCATAACCTGTCTTGTAATCAAAAGACTCTCCAGATTCTAATTGTAATTGTTGTAATTCATATAAATATTGTTCTTCTTGTGTAAGAAAAATGGTGTTATCATCATTAATACACATTATATTGATCTGAGTGTCTTCATCATCTTCATTTTGATGAGAAATTTCAGCATAGTTCTCTTGGAAAGGTGGTCTTATTGTTTGATCTGGTGTTGATTCTCTAGATTTACCAGTATTGTTGTTCTTCTTGAAATTGGGATTTCTTATTTGAGGACCTTGTTGTTGGTTATCCCACTATGGCTTCCTTTCCATATTATCTAATCTATCCATCATTATTTCTAAGGTTTTTGCTAAGCTATCTATTTTAAGATCTAAGGTTGATGTTTCCTCCTTTATTGTCACTCTCCTTTCATTTCTCAATCTAGCTTTTTTGGCCAACAAATTTGCTTCTACACTTACAAAATTACTTTGCATCTGCTCTAAGGTTTATGGGTTTCTCTCTCTCAGTTGGTAAGCCATATCTATATCAAATCCATCAGGGAATTTGATCAGGGTAGAGTCTGGAGGAGGTTTAAGATTGACAGGGATTGCATTGTAAATACTGTTATATCTTGTATAATAGTCCTAAACTATTTCATTAGGTGATCTTTTTATATTTTCAAATTCATACAAAATTTGTAATGGATTTTTCTTTTTCTCCCATCTATTAAGAAACATCCTATGGAAAGCATCTAAATCAGCAATACTACTAGCAGGCAAACCTTTAAACCACTTCTTAACATCACAAGCTAAAGTTTGAGCAAAAGGTCTCATTTGAACATCGACTTCATCTATTTCATGCAGTTCAAAGTAGTATGCCATTTTGTTCACATGTTGTTGGGTAGTGTAATGACTAGTACCATCAAATTGGAATATTTTTCTTTGGTAATCTTGGGGCATGGCATGTAAAGGGGCTTGTAGGACCAATGGGGCATATCTAGTAGCCATGGCTTGGATTCTAGCTTGGCTAGGAGGTAAGTTTGAAGAACTTGGTGATGAGGTTGAAGTACTCGCAAATGAGGTTGGGATATTAGAAGATGTAGTTGGGATGCTAGAAGAGGTGCTTGGAAATGAGAATGAAGTACTAGAAAAAGCAGTAGAAATACTAGGGGATGAACTTGAGGTGTTGGGAGATGGAAATAAAATTCTAGGTTGAAGTGGAAGCTTGGGAAAAAATGAATCTGTGGAATGAAGTGTGGTTGAAGTAATAGATCAGGTGGTAGTAAACAAGGATGAACCTATAGATTCTAAATGTATGGTATCTAAATGACTGGTAGAAGGTTTAGGGGTATAGGCAGATAAAGCAGTCAATTCAACTGAATGTTGAAAGCAAGTTTCATCAATTTCTTTAATCAAAGTTGCAGTTAAATCATCAATTTTATCATAAACTTCTAGGGCTTTTTCATTTGAATCTAGTGAAACAGTTTCCTTCTTACTTTCAATGAATGAAATGAAATCAGGATCTATTACACTATTATGTATATCCCTTTCTGATTTAGTTCTAAACAAATATTGCTCAAAATTTAAATCAAATTCAATGTCTTGTAAACTTGATAATTTATTGGGAAGAGAATTTTCTTCGATCAATGAATTTTTATCTCCTAAAATCTCTACCCTTTTGTTTTTCTTTAAAATTCTGTCAGGATTATCTACTATTACAGCAGGTTTTGGATCTGGATTAGACTTGGTATAGTATATTCTTCTGGAAGCCAGAATTTCAGGTTTTTATGAAAAAATTACTTAACAACCCTTTAAAACAATCTTAGGGTGAAAAGATACGTGAAAATGTTTCCTTTAAGATTAATTTTAAACACTTGAGACTGGTTAGTTCCCTAGTATGGTCGCTAGAATGTTATCACTCCAATAATTCTCAAAGGGTTGTTTATATTTTTTGGTTTAAAGAATATTAGAGGTAACCATAGACCTACTTTTAAGCTTTAGGATCTAGTCTTCCTAATGCTCAGAGAGGGCTCTCTCTATATGATTTATCTTTGTTGATTTAAGTTGATTTTAGGCTAGCTATGTAGGATTACTTGGGATTTTATTTTGAGTTGGTTTGGTGGTGGAATTACTTACTCAAATGAATAGATGTAGGTATGTATTCCTTTGAGCTAATGGAGTCAATGTGTCAAGCAGTTAGATCAAGATCAAGGCTCTATAAGGAAATGTTTACAGGGAAAGATCACTGAATGGTTTCAATCGGCGTAAGAGAGAAATTAAGGGCTCTCAAATCCGAATAATGAGTGAAGAGACAGAGGTCAATCGAAACTAGGGAGAAATTAAGAATTCCCTAATCTGGATATCAGTGTAAAACATGTAAATGATAAATAGTTCAAGACAGAGTGTATTAAACATATTCTGAAATAACATCCCTGATATATCATTTAGATTTAGAAAAACATACAAAAATGTGAAAAACACAAGAAATTGACAAAGAACAAGTGAAAATACTTCACTAAAGTGGCCCAACACATGAATCCTATAATATGATGCTTTATTGCTTTAGTCCAGTCTGTTGACTTGAAATTGGTACAATTACCCTCAGGTTCCAGAATAGTACAACTATAGAAATTTTCAGCAATTCATCCACCCTCAATACTTCGAAATGTGAAGTATTTATACAAAAACTATTACAAAATATCCTAAAACAAACTTAGGAATTATTCAAGGAAAAAGAAATATCTTCATGCAAGAAGACAGAGACAACTATCTAACTAATGCAAATTGTCCCTGCTTTGATTGATTTGATGTTTGATTGTTGATATTTTGTTGTTGATTTGTCTCATATTGTTTCTCAACGAAGGCTGCAGTTGAGTGTCTTTCACGATGTCTCACTTTAACTTTCAACTCTGTTTTGATTTTCACTCTGATTTTCAACTGACACTCTTTGTGTCTGTAGCTAATACTCTCACTGTCATGTTTTCACTATTACTGTTGTTTTTTAATGTAAATTGTAACTATAAATTTGCATGTTCTTTTTTATCTTTTCCTGACTGATATATTTCTTATTTGACTACTTTGATCTTCATAATAAATCAGTCAATTTCTCCCAAAATTCTACCTCTGGTAACTTTATCTTCACCATCTTTCTGAATATTTCATCTGCCTCTGTGTATTTTGAGAACGTAGGTTTGTTGACAAATAGGTGTTTCACCTCATTTCGCAGGTAAAACATATTCTCAAAATTCTTGTAGAGAATTTCCCTGTTGGAATACCTTGTGAAGTAGGAAGGTTAGCTTGATCCTTGGCCACTTCCCTCATTTTCTTATCATAAGCATCCTTCTTCATCAATTTTTCATGAATAACCAGAGGACTGGGAAGGCATTTCTTCCTTACGACATCAAACTTCATCATGAACCAAGTGATGGAAACCTCCATGTTTTGACATTTTTCTTCTAGCTGTATCATAAGATTCTTTTTAGAAATAACATGCCTAACTTCTAGGATCGTTTCTGTTCTACCACTGATTCCAATCTCTTCAAGTTCTTGCCTATTTTTAGAATTAAGAAATTTTATGATCTCATTTGCCTCTTCTGGCTTCTTTCCAAGTTCTTCTTTTATCTTCTTGATGGTTTCACCTGCTGCTTTGACTAAGAAAAATGTTACCAATGAAACGGGAACTATTACCTCAAAACGGGAACTCTAGCCCAAAAAGACCCAAAAAACATGAAAAAACGCCCCAAAAACAAAAAGTGTGTATTCTAGAGCGCATGTGTTTTTTTCTCAAGGTCAAATTTCACCTTTTTATAAAATTATGCTAAAAACGAAATTGTTTCTTGAAAAAATGATTGAAAAAACACCCTCAAAACAAAACGAGTTGATGTTGGAATAACAAAAAAAAAACATCGTGTCACAGTTTTGACAGATTGTAACAATGGAATTAAAGACAACATATTAGGACATTGAAAAATCGTAAAATTCTAAATTTTTTGATAGGTGATGTTAAATATAAACAAATCATGTCTGAAGGGCTTATCATTTCGAACAATTTTTATCCATGTTGTTAAACATAAAATATCTTGACTCTAAACAACCCTAAAATTGTAATTATTTTCAACCATAACATTAAAGATAAAATTTCGTAGCACATAAAAACCTTAATGACAAGTTGTAAATCTCAAGTTTTTAAATCTTAAGTTTTCAAGATACTTGAACCATGAAATTATGGAGAAATTATATGACTTAAACAATTTTTTAAAATGAACAAGTAAATGAAAATTTTATTATTCATACATTTGTTTGTATATATATAAAAACATATTTTTTAATTTTTTTATTGTTTTTCTATATTTTAAATTATAATTGTTTTAGTTTTAAGAAAATAAAATTTAAAAATTAAAATCTTCTTATATATGTTTGTTTCTATTTTAAAACATATTTTAATTTTTTTTCTTTTATTTTTTTTATATTTTAAATAATAATTGTTTTAATTTAAAAAAATTAAAATTAAAAAATAATTTTTTTTATATTTGTTTGTTTATTTTTTAAAACATATTTTTTAATTTTTTTTATTGTTTTTTTATATTTTAAAATTTTAATTGAATAGGTTTTTTTTTTTTTTTTTTTTTTTGAATATTAAACAATACATTTTTGTTATTATAATAGTTTTGTTTAAAAAAAAAAATTAGTTTTGTTTAAAAAAAAAAAATTAAATTTTTTATATAGTTTGTGTTTGAAAAAAATAAAATAAAATAAAAATTAATTTGCCACCCGCCGGGGGCTGGAGGCAGGCTGGGCAGCCCTGGACGGCGCCGCCCGGCCGGCCTCCAGCCTCTGGCTGGGTGGAGGCCGGTCGGACAGCACCGTCGAGGGCTACCCAACCTGCCTCCGCCCAGCAAGGGGCCAGAGGCAGGCTGGGCGGCCCTCGACGGCGCAGCCCGACTAGAAACCGGCCCTCGGCTAGGCAGAGGGCGATTGTCGGAATCGCCCTCCGCCCAGCTGGGGGCGATTCTCGGAATCGCCCTCCACCCAGTTGGGGGCTGGAGGCAAGCTCGGCAGCCCTCGATGGTGTCGCCCAGCTATTCTCCGGCCCCTAGTTGGGCGGAGGGCGATTCTCGGAATCGCCCTCCGCCCAGCTAGGGGCCGGAGACTAGCCGGGCAGCACCGTCGAGGGCTGCCTAGCTAGCCTCCGACCCCCAACTGGGTGGAGGGCAATTCCGAGAATCGCCCCCGGCTGGGCGGAGGGCGATTCCAACAATCGCCCTCCACCTAGTTGGGGGCCAGAGGCAGGTTGGGCAGTGCCATCAAGGGCTACCCAACCTGCCTCCGACCCTCGGCTAGGTGGAGGGAGATTCTCAGAATTTCCCTCTGCCCAACCGGTGGCCGGAGGTAGGTTGGGCAGCCCTCGATAGTGCCGCCCGGCCGGCCTCTGGCCCCCAGCTAGGCAAAGGGTAATTCTGAGAATCTCCCTCCGCCCAGCCAGGGGCCAGAGGCCAGACGGGTGGCATCATCGAGTGCTGCCCAGCCTGCCTCCAGCCCCCGGCTGGGTGGAGGGAGATTCTGATAATCGCCCTCCACCCAGGTAGGGGCCAGAGGGAGACTGGTCAGCCCTCGACAGCGTCGCCTGGCCTGCATCCGTCCCCCGACTGGGTGGAGGGTGATTGCGAGAATCACCCCTTGTTGGGCGGAGGGAGATTCTGAGAATTGCCCCCGGATGGGCGGAGAGCGATTTGGAGGGCGAATCGCCCCTTGCTGGGTGGAGGGTGATTCCGAGAATCGCCCTCCGCCCATCTGGGGGCGATTCTGAGAATCGTCATCCGCCAGCCGAGGGCCATACACAGGCTAGGCAACCCTCGACGGCACCACCCAGCCGGCCTTTAGCCCTCAGCTGGGCAGAGGGCGATTCTCAGAATCACCATCCGCCCAGCCAGGGGCCGGAGGACGGCCGGGCGACACCGTCAAGGACTTCCCAGCCTGCCTCCAGCCACCGTCTGGGCGGAGGGCGATTCCAAGAGTCGCCCTTTGCCCAGTCGGAGGCTAGAGGCAGGCTGGGTAGCCCTGGACAGCGCCACCCGGCCTGCCTCTGGCCCCCGGCTGGGCGAAGGGTGATTCCGAGAATCGCCCCCAGCTGGGCGGAGGGAAATTTCGAGAATCTCCCCTGCCTAGGTGGAGGGCGATTTTGAGAATCGCCCTTCGCCCAACCGAGGGCGATTCTCGGAATCGCCCTCCACCCAGCCAGGGGCCGGAGGCAGGCTGGGCGGCATCGTCGAGGGCTACTAGCCTGCCTTTGACCCGCGGCTGGGTGGAGGGCGATTCTCGGAATCACCCTTCACCCAGCCGGGGGCTGGAGGCAGGCTGTGCAGCCCTCAACAACGCCTTCGGGCCTGCCTTCGGCCCCCGGTTAGGCGGAGGGAGATTCTGATAATCGCCCCTGGCTAGGTGGAGGGTGATTCTCGGAATCACCCTCGGCCCAACCGGGGCTGATTCTCAGAATCGCCCTCCGCCCAGCTGGGGGTGATTCTCAAAATCTCCCTACGCCCAGCTAGGGGTGATTCTCGAAATCGCCCTCCCCCCAGCTGGGGGTGATTCTCATAATCGCCCTCCTCCCAGCCGGGGGTGATTCTCGGAATCGCCCATAGCCCAGCCGGGGGTGATTCTCGGAATCGCCCTCCACCCAGCCAGGGGTGATTCTTGGAATCGCCCTCCACCCAGCCGGGGCTTATTCTCAGAATCACCCTCCACCCAGCCGAGTGTGATTCTCGAAATCACCCTCCGCCCAGCTGGGGGTGATTCTCAAAATTGCCTTCCGCCCAGCCGAGGGTGATTCTCAAAATCGCCCTCCACCTAGCTGGGGGTGATTCTCGGAATCGCCCACTGCCCAGCCGGGGGTGATTATGAGAATCGTCGTCCGCCCAGCTGGGGGCCGGAGGTAGGTCGGGCGGCGTCGTCGAGGGCTGCCTAGCCTGCCTCTGCCCAGCCGGGGGTCGGAGGCAGGCTGGGTAGCCCTCGATGGTGCCGCCTAGCCGGCCTCTGGCCCCCAGCCGGGCGGATGGTGATTTCGAGAATCTCCCTCCGCCCAACCGGCGGCCGAAGGCCGGTCGAGTGGCGCCATCGAGGGCTGCCCAACCGGGGGTGATTCTTGGAATCGCCCTTCGCGCAGCTGAGGGCCGGAGGCTGGGCAGCCCTCGATGGTGCTGCCTGGCCTACCTCCGGCCCCCGACTGAGCGGAGGGTGATTCCGAGAATCACCCTCGGCTGGGCGGAGGGCGATTCTGAGAATCACTCTCGGCTGGGCAAAGGGCGATTCCGAGAATCACACTCGACTAGGCGGAGGGCGATTCTGAGAATTGTCCCCGGTTGGGCGGAGGCCAGCCAGGTGGTGCCGTCAAGGGCTGCCCAGCCTGCCTCCAGCCCCCGGCTGGGCAGAGGGCTTTTCTTGGAATTGCCCTCCACCGAGCCGGGGGCCGAAGGCAGGCCTAGCGGAGCCATCAAATGAAGGAGATTGGGTTTTGGATTTATTTTCAGGTTCAGGTAAGTTTTATTATACAAATTTAAATTTAAATATTTTATTTTTTACTTTTTATGTCTTTATACTAATTTTCTTACTTATTTCTTTTGTACTTGATGATTAGGTACAACACTAGCATGTTGCCTACCAAAAGGAAGAAATTGCATTTCCATTGAGAAAGACCCAGTGCAATGCAAATTTACTCAACAAAGAATTAACGCTCTTGAATTCCTTCCAGATGTGAAGCAAGAAGTTGGTTTGAGGAAAGGGGATTTTAATGAATCACGTGTGGAAAAAAAGCAAAGGAACCTCAACCACCATTATATGGAACGATTGGAAAGTGACACTTTAGAAGATTTGCAGACATGAAAGATCCATTAGAATATGACAATGACCAAAATGAAGTAGAAAATGTTGCAGAAGAAGCCATAAATGATGTTCAAGATGTGTATTAGTTGATATTGTTGATGATCTTTAAGTTATGCTTGCAAACAAAGCTCATTTTTGAGATCTATTAATCAGTTTTACTTGTAATGTTTAGACTTTGATATTTTATGAGAAGAATCCATTTTTTTTGCAAAAAACATGTGATTACTATTATTTTTTGACATAAAATTCAATAAAATGCTATTTTCTTAAGTTTTTTTCTTAATATTTTCCCAAAAATTAGTTTATTTAACATGTTTTTTTTTTTAAGTCTCTAAAAGTGTATTTTTGCATTCTATTTGTATTGAAAATTTGTATTTTTTTGTCATATCGTTCAAAATTTTGGTTTTTTAGCGACAATTATTTGATTTGCATTGAAAAATTAATTAGCAATACATAAACTTGTAAAAAATATAAACTTTATAATATTGACCCTTTTTTCATTTTTTATCTATGTGAAAAACTAAAGATATCATTACAAATTTTTATTTAAAAAATAATATTTTTTTTCATTTTAAAACTCAAGTACATAAATGCACTTAAAAATAAACATCTCATGGAAGAAGAAGACATTAGCAAATGTATAGTGTCAAAATTAATCATCTAAAAAAATGTTGGTGATGATACGCCACCACTATTCAAAATCGACATAAAAAGCATCACAAAATAAATAAATAAATTAAAGTGCCAAAAACATGCTAAAAAAAAATATGATTCTGCATCACCACTTTTCAAAATCAGGTGTTTCTCTTGCTACGTCAAAAACTAGGTACCAGTGCAGTTACCTATTTCATCGGTAACAGTGTTTAAATCTTTTTTTTTCATATATAACCTGAATGGATGGCCAAATATCATTGACAGATTCAATGGTATTGGCCTATAACTTCTGCTTAGGTTGTGCCATTGGTTCTTTTAGTGTTAGATCTTTCTCTAACTTCTTCAATTGCTCATTCAACCTGTTTGCTTTCTGTTCTTCATTCTTGTGCATTATCTTAGCAAGTTTCTTTTCATCTTCCGGACTTTTCAGTTGTTCTTTAAGTCTGTTAATTTCATTTAACTGAATAGACATGTCCTGCATTGCTTTAATTAACTTACTTGCTTCATTTGTAGGTTGTACTGTTGTTTTTTATGACTCAGCTATAATAGTGAACAAAATTTTTTTTTCAGGAGTAATTATGGCTCTCTCTTTAGGGAAATAGCAAGATTGACAGAGTCTAATCACTTCTGGGCACTAGAAAGTTTGTGGGAATACATACATTGGAAAATTAGATTCCCAAATGAGAACCTCATCTACCTGATCTATGGATTTGTCATGGCTCCAGCAGTGGAGCTCAAGAAGGTTAAATTCAAAGATTGTGTCATTAATTTGAAAGTCCTTATCAGCCAAGGGAGTGTGTTCTACATCTACAAATGGAGGTTGCAGAGGATTGACAGTTACTATTTCTTTGGAAGCCATTGTTTTGTTTGATTTATCAATTAATTAATCTTTGACTTAGAAAAAACTAATTTAGGCCTTTAGGAGCACCTCTGAAAGATTATAACATTTTGCAGACTGATTTAGGATAACACAGGGGCTTATCTGTGGTCTTCAGAGTTTAAACTTGTTCAATTGATCAAAATGTACTTTCTGTGACTAAAACAATCTCAGTAGCTCAGAATTCTGTAAAAATAGGTCTAGGGTTTGCAGAAAAAAAGGATTTGGGAAGCTACAGGGATTCCTTTTAGGTCTGTAGAGGCTTCTACTTGATTCAATTTGCACTCTCTGTGATTAAAAATAGTTTCAGGCCCTTAGAATTCTGCAAAAGGACGCCTAGAGTATGCAGAAAAGGATAGGGAAGGCAATAGGCGCTTTTGGTGTGCTAAAACTCCTAAATTAATTCAATTACTTGAATAAATTTCTCTTTAGATCAAGAAACAGGCCTTTTCTTTGAGAAATACCTGGGAAAAATGAAGATTTTGTTTCGCAGAATGGTTTCTAAAGCAGTGGATGTTCTTTGAAGCTTCTGGTATTTATAACACTTTAATTTTTTTATGCAATATCTTGTAGCAGCAAAGGTCTTGAATTCTGGTGAAAAAGGCTTGAAATAAGGTCGATTAAGTGATCTGGTTGCTCGGAAATAGGTCGGCAGTGCTTCTTCAGTGCAAAAATGTAACAGAAAGTGGTAAAAGGTTTAAAAAAGGGCATCTATATGAATTTTTAACCAACAGTGGTTACATTGAATGCGCGGTCAATTCAAATGGGCCGGGTGGTTTCCACAACGGGCACTAATACCGCTGAATGGTTTTCACATGAGCGAAAGGTGGTAGGCGGTAAAGTTTGGATCGATGCAATCGAATAGAAATTGGCCACGTAGCCAGGAGTGGAGCTCCTAATACCACCGATATCTCAAGGTCGGGGTGTGGTTAAAATTTAGTCTTTCGGATGTGCGATAGGTGATAAGGGCCATCTGATCCGATCAGTTAAGATCTGACAGTTGGGAGGATGCGCCGGATGCGTCGGGATTGGATAGGTGTGGGGCCCAGGATAATATGATGTGATTGGTTACATATGCATGGGGTCAGGATTTTTAATATGTGGGTTGTTATCACTATAAAAGTTTTTTTTTTTTTAAACATAGCATGTCAACTCTGTTTTGATCATCATCTAAATAGTTTTAAAGGTCATTTGAGTATGGTGAAGGTTATGTCATACTTTTAGAGGTTTAGTGTTCACCATAAAATTTCAAAAAAGGTCTTTTAGGTACATTCCATAGTTAAAAAGTTCACATTTTTCATTTGAGGGTCATGTAAGTAGGTTTTAGGTTGATTTCCTGCAATTAGCTACAAATCCACAGTTTCGTAGCGTCGATAGTTAAAAAAATGAGTTTTGCGCTACGAAAGCGCTGCTACTTTCATAGCGCAAATTGCAAAATTTACACAGTGAGCGCTACGAAAGCACAGTTTCATAGCTATCGTGTCAAATAAGCCGGGATTTTTTAGTTTCAGTTGGGGAATGACATGATAAGAGTATGGTGAGTCAGTTAATTAACAGATTCAGAGTACCCACTTGTCCTACATTCATCATATTCATGATAGGGTATCAATCAATCATCATTTGGTCATGAAGTGACATCTCCAATTCAAATTTTTTTTGCCTAATTGAGTCATTCTTGTCTCATTCACCTTCACATATGATGTCCAAGCTCTGAAACGGTGAGGATAAGTTTATGATTGTTCTATCCAAAGACAACTCTCATCAAATCAAGCAAGGTTAATTCATCAAATCAAGCGAGGTTGTTCATCTAGTCAAGAGAGGTTGCTTTACAGGTTTTAGAGAAACAAATAGGTTTTCTACAGGAAACATGGCAGAAGAAAAGAAGATTCACAGAGGGGGACATTGTCTAAGATACGAACCTGAGAATGAAAATGTTATTATGGAGGATAAAATGGTGATGGAGGCTTTTAGCAAGGCTGGTTGTCTCAAATTTTGTGAAAAGCTGCAGGGTTGCCACACTCAAGTGTCCAAAGAGTTTTCTCTACATTTCAGTGGAACCACTACCAAAGTTGGAATGATAAATATGCCAGTGACACCTGAGATCATAGCTGTTGTGACAGAGATACCATGGGGACAGGAATCTTGGTTTAAAGGTTTTAGGTTTGACATGGAGCCATGCAAGGAGTTTATGAAACCTGAATTTGTAGATATGGATTTGAACAATGCAATACCCAGGAGTTGTATCAAGGATAACTATGCAAAGCTTCTTTTCAACATCCAAATATATTTCACATGTGAAGGCAGGTACCATAAATTCTACACTTATCATTTTAAATTGTTGTTGCACTTCACAGGAATGATATCATTAGATTTACCATTTTTCTTGCATAGAATCCTTTCCAAAATGGCTGACAAAGTCCAAGATAAATCTGATGGTTGTGAAACATCTTTGTTTCATCATGGTTTGATTAAGTTACTGGTTTTAAATAAGCTATAGAAAATAAATAGAGATTGGTCTTCTTTTTTATTTATGAGTGGATTTGAAATGGAAGCCCTAACTCCAGCTAGAAACCCTAACATCAAGGGAAATCCTTCAACACCAATAGCAGAATCCAGTCAGCCAGTGGTTACCAAAGCTAAGAGGTTTGTGAAGTTTAAACCTAGGAAATAGGTTGAAGATAGAATTGAGAAAGAATCAGTGCTTGTTGCAAAAACCCCATCACCTGTAAAACAGAAAGTAGAAAAGGTCAAAGAAACAAAACAGAAACATTTGGTCAGTAAGCAAGAGAGCCAGAGAAAGACACGAAGTCAAGTATCAGCATCAAAGGGAAAAGCAGCTATTTCAATGGAAGAATACATTCAAAAGATGAAAGGCAACTTGGATGATATACTGCATGCAATAGACATAGAAGAATCACCCATTGTGCAGGCAGATTTCATTGAAGTGAATGATCCTAAACAAAGAAAAAACAAATCAGCAAAGAAATTGGATTTTCAAGGTGAGAATGCAGCTTTTGTTTTTCAATCTAGGAAACCTCTAACCAGACATGAGAATAAACTCCAAGAAATCAGTAAAGATACCTAAGTAACTATTGAAGCAGCCAAAGCCCCTGAAAAGGTGATTGATCTCTCATCTTCTATAGTAGAGCATCCAGTCAACAAGGTAGAGAAGGGAAAACAACACATCTCAGAGTGTCAACTGTTGGAAGAAAGGTTGAAGCTAGCAAATAAAGAAATGGAAATGATGAGAAAGAGGGAAAGACAACATAGCATTGAAAAGACAGAATTCAAGAGGTTGAAGGTTGTTTGGGAAGGTTAAACAGTTGCTAGGTTAGAGATCCCAAGCAGTGCCCAACAGTTCTTTACGTGGACAGTTCCAGCTATTAAAGAAGCCAGTTTTGTGAGAGTGATCAACACTCATTTGAGAGAAATTACAGGAAGCTAAGAAGCCAAGTGAGATATTTGGAGCTACAATTAAAACAGTCTCAAGATGAACTAAAGAGCAAAGGTATAAAATGACAAATTAAAAACAAACTCTAAATGGAAAATGAGGATCAAATTTTGTGAAGATTATGTTCTTAGTTCAAATGTCTGATGGTTTTGATGAAGACAATGATTTTTTGAAGCTTTGGTACCTTTTTGTTTTAAAATTTTGTGAAAATCTGGAAAAAACTGCTTGCATAGCAGTTTCGTAGCGCCTCTAGTGAAAAAAGGGTGAAAAGTGCTACGAATTTGTTGTAGCAGCTTTTTCACCCTTTTCCTTATAAAATTTTGGAGGGAAGACTAAGAATTTTGATTTGAAATTCTTAAGGGAGATATATCAAATGAATATCAAAGAAATTTGAAGGAAAGGAAGTTAAATTTTGAAGGAAAGTGGTAAAAAAGACCGCGCTACGAAACTGTGCTGCTTTCGTAGCATAGGTCTGTTTTCATGGTTTTGAGAAATTCAAGGTGGTTTCGCACAGCTGGCATGAAAGGATGACTTGGAACATATGTCAAACATGTTCCCAACATCAATTACCTTCAAATTTATCAGTTGTAAGTGGTCAGAATATCTCAAGAAACTAAAGGATCCTAAGCCAAAAAAACAGGGGAGCAGTTTCCTAGATTTCAGGGGATTAACATCATCAACATTATGGTTATAACAAGTTGAAACTTATCATCTGGATTCAATTGAGTGGAATGATAGGTGTCAACTGATGTATTTAAGTTTAGATAAGGTTTTTTTGAGTAGAACCAAAAGAGTTCTAATTCTATTTGTAATAGGAATCTATGTTAGTTTTACAGTTGTGTTTGTACTAAATACCATGTTGTATAGTTAGAATAGGTGTCAAAGCATGGTAATTTGATGTATCTAGTGATGGAGAAGCTTATCTCATGATGTAAAGGATCTATAAAAGATCAAGGAATAGAAATAGAAAGGGTTGGGAATTTGTTAGCAAAAAGACTCTGTTTTATGTAAGTGACTATTTTCAGCCTAATACAGAAATTCTACTTTGACAACTCAATATTCATAAGGAGTTCTTGTATGTTTTTGTTGTGATAGCATCTTTTCAATATTATATTGCAGTGTTGTTTTCTTATGTTACTCATAATTCATCAATGATGCTCTGACTTCCTTCATAAACAAACTGATTGTGTGTTTCACTGTTCTACATGTTTATTCCTTGACTTGAACTCTGATATGCCTTGACTTCCATGCTAGGTAGATTATTTTGGTTTTTTTGAAGCTATCATGACTCCATAAGCCCAATGTACACTTTCTAATGTGATTTACAACCAGTTTACATCGTTTATCTATTTTTATCTCATATAGAGTTAGCCATCTACATATTTATCAAAAATCATAAACTCTTGAGAGAGCCCTCTTAGGTTGAGGAGGCTAAGCCTCAGCCAAAAGATTGGTTTGAAATAGTTGCACAAGATTGGTTTGATGAGTAGCCTATCAGGTCTGATTTTGTGATAACATGGGTTTTAATGTATAACCAATGGGGTTAATGTAAGAGGGACATATGTATAGGCGTAGTTATAAGAAACCATAGGTTACAAATAAAACATGGGTTGGGAAATATATATAAGAAATTAATATAGTACGGGATAAAGGTTTAATGCGGGAGTTAAATACACTGAGTTAATGTTAATAACGAAATATAATGTGGAAAGTTAAATACACTAAGTTTTAAATTTAAAACTGATATCGGGAAGGCACTTTTTTACTGTGGGACCCGACATATCACCTTTTTGAAGAAATACTTAGGATAAAGGTATTTTTTGGTTTTTGGTGTATTTTTGAATGAAAATGGAAGTTAATAAAGAATTTTTACTTTTCCAAAGGATAAAATGTGTTTTCACTTAGGAAAAGGGATTTTTTGTAGGGAAACAAGAGTGAAGTAAGGGGAGAGAATAAAATTAAGGGGAAGGGGTATTTTTACAAGGGGAATGATTTTGAAAGGAATTTAGTAAATGAAATGACCAATTTTCTGCTATCCATGCCTTGTGAAAACTGCGTCTGCCTACCCATCAACTACCCTAACATTTTTTCTTCATTTACATGGGTGCATTTGAGCTTGCAAACCCTTATTTGTTTTTTCTTTTAACAACAAACTATCTAATTCTAACCTTATTACTTCCAAGGGCTCAGATTAAATTGCTTAGCTCCTTATTATTTTCTACCTAACTACTGGTCTACCAAGGTTAAACAGTTTGGCTATATCTTTATTCTCTATCTATCAACAGGAAATTTAAAACATGAAAGGTCAAGATTAAGTAGTTTTTACTTTCATGGATTGTGGCATTTTTGACAAGCTGCACACAATATTTATTTTGAAAAGTACAGTAAATAGTAGTGGAATTTGAATTTGCATCACTTTCATGTTTTATTTTATCTCTTTTTTTTTTGGGGTCCATTTTTTATATTCTTTTTTATCTTTTTTCTTTCAAGTCCTTTGATTTTTCTTTTAGGACTTTTACCCTCTTTACATATTTTTTTAATTTTTATGATATGGGAAAACAATTTGTAGAGAGAAAAGTATGTACATATTTATAAGACTAATCAAAGTCAATTCACAATTATGAATCCTATTATTATAGGACCCTAACAGGGTTGCAATCATAAATCACCAAAGTTTTATGCAGGAGAATCTAGTGACGAAAACACTGAACAACATGGACTACAGCCAGTGCGATTTTCTCTACATGAGAATAACGAATCTCAGTATCAAATATATTGCAGCTAAAGTAGTACACTACATGCTCTTGACCATCTTCGTCGTCCTGAACTAGCACCATACCAATAGTGTTGTCTGCGGTGGCCAAATAAAGGCAATAATCGCGGTGATAATTGGGAGGATGCAGTATATATAGGAGCATTGATGAGGGCTCACTACAAAGCATCAAAATAGCTTTGGGAAATTTCATCCCAAATGAATTGGATTCCATTTTTCAATAAATGAGTAAATCCTTTGGAAATCTAGGCATAATTCAATACGAAGCGATAGAGGAAATTGCCTTTCCCCTGCAAACTTTGCAACTGATGAACAGAAGAAGGAGGAGGAAAATTGATGATTTCCTATACTTTGAGAGTATCAATGAGGATGCCTTCTTTAGACATGACGAAACCTAAGATCCTACTAGATTCAACGCAGAAGACACACTTATGAGGCTTCAACCTGATATTATAGTGTTGACATCAAAGAAAGATGGCTCTGAGGTGTTGTGGGTGATCCTAACGCTTTGCGAAATGAGCAGGAAGGTCGTCAAGATGTGGTTGAACTATGTGATTGATGTCATGAAAAGTATACGACATAGCTCGTTGGAAGGTGGCCCCAATGTTCTTCAAGCCAAAAGGGAGCTTCTTGTAGGAAAATTTCCAGAAGCCTTCAAGGCCAGCACGTTCTTCATGCGTGGATTATGAATATTTGTGAGATTGTTTTACAGATGTTTGTATTTCATGTTTGCTTTCATATATGCTAAATTAGTTAAACTATTCCAGTTATTTTAGTACTTATATTATTGAGAATTTGTTTTAATGGTTGTTATCATTATCCCATCCTTGTGGACTATTTCGTGGGATACTAGAAAGATATTTCTCATTGACTGGTTGTAATGACCATTGCATCCTTTTGTGGACTATTCCACTGGATGTTAGATGGATCCTTCTTATTTTCATGTGTCTATACTTGGGTGGTACTGTTACCTCTCTCGTAGAGGCTCACTTTACTCTTCCCCTCCACAATAAAATAACTTTGACACACTTGCAACCAAACACTCACTAGGCACACTTGATTTTCGAAGGCACATACATGTTCCTCTCTCTTGTTGACAGTTAGATCCAAGGAAAATCTATAATAATACATGGAAATTGTGTCGATACTCCAGATGGGGCTCCTATTCCAAGTGGTGTGAGGTATAATTGGGATTTCTCATTGGGGAGACCCCTTGGTTGAAGGATTTCCAACATCGTCAGCAATGGTGCTAGAAAGAGGGCCAGATGACAAGTTTTTCCCTTTGAATTTTTTTTGAACCTCTTATCTAAAATGGCTCATCTCAAATCTTACTCCCAAGGTGTTTCTATGATTTATCCATTTTTCAATTTTCAATTCACGATGACACTCTCTATCACTTGTCTCAGTTAAATTTTGATGGTGAGGATAGAAGATCCATAACCTAGCACATATCTGAGTTTCTTAAATTTTGTGAATCTTACAAAATCAATGATGAAGAGTTTTCTTGTGTGAGTTTCTTCCTCGCCCTTAAAGTTCATGTTAATCGATGGTTCCATACCTTGCGACTTAATTCCATCCATTCTCTTCATAATTTCATCAAGGAGCTTCATCAAGTCGTTTATAGGTATAATTACTTATATGTTTGTAAGAAAATCAATCACTTAAGAATGAAGCCTAATGAATCAGTTGAGGATTTTTATGATAGGTTCCTTCACCTTTATTATGAATTTCCTAAATAATATATGGATCAGGATTTCTTAAAACAATATTTTGAGCTCTTGGTTCTTATTTCTTTGCATGGTAAATCTAGACCACCTGATGTTTCTTCGTCCCTAACTCTTGTAAACCAAGAGACACCCCTAATTTTAGAGGAGGAACCCGTTATTCCATTTTTTCCTTGTCCTCCTTATTTTTCAGTTTCGATGTGGGTGCCTCCTTCCGATGATCGTAAAATTGGGAAATTTTCACATCAAATCCCTCATCCATTTTCTTTTCATCCTCCTTCCACTTTTCATGATTCAAATCCAACAAAGAAAATCTTGGAATGGCTCATGAATCCTACAATAAAAACCAATTTTTATATTCCTCAAGATGGTATTAACACCGATAACTCTATTCTTGAATCTTATTCAAATTTATATTATCCTCTATAATATACATGTCATGACCCTTTGTGACATGATTTTCTTGATCAATCTGCTCCATAAAATATTTTTTCACAGTATCCTAATTTTCAAGTTGTTGGTCCAAATTACCATTGGGTTCGAGATAGTCACATTACACATGTAGAGGAGCAGGAAGGTGAATATTCTTTCAATATGTATTCTCTTTTTTCAAAATCCTACATGTAAATATGGTGTCTCCTCATTCTTCACTAATAGTGAATCTCTCAATCTTGGTAATGAAACAAATGAAATTAGTTTGTTTACATACATATTATTGGGAAAAAATCATTCTCATGATGATGTTTATGTTCATGTATGTGATTATGAAAGCCCAAGTGTGCCAGTTGATCCTTCAGTTTCTCATGAAAATTTTAATTTGGAATATTAAGATCTGGAATCTCTTTCGGTAGAAGAAAATGCTCTTATAGAAACTTCCTCTTTTTCCCATTGTCTCTTTTTCTCTCATGTTTGTTATCCATTTACATGCAATGAATATACTCCACACTCTTCAAATTATTCATTGCATGAGATCACTTCTCAATTGACACACGGTAGTGAGGTTTTCCATGATGAAAGAGAAAATAATCATATCATTGAGTATCCTTTCAATTCTATATTATCTCTTATTTTGCATGAAGGCAACTCTTCAAATCGGCTTGCTCCTGAAATTTCTCCATATCAAGATTTGTGATCAGAAGAATCTTTCGGCCTGAGTAATCTAGTTGTTGAATTTGTAAAATATGATCAAATCAATAATAGAGATGGCTTCCATCCGGTTAATAGTGATCTCATTGAAATCATTGAAAGAAGTTATACTCACACCATGCATGATCTAGTTCAATCTTCGAAATTTTGATTTTACAATCCTTGAAAGTTTCGAGACTTTCCAGAGAATCGAGGCACTTCAACTTTCGTTGATGATAATGTCAGGATCTCGAAACCTTGGTAAGACCCCCGAACGGATTCAGGTCTGGTTTTCTTCGCAAAAATATTCTTTCGGCATGGTTTCACTCGATGTAAATCATTTCTTGAAATATATTTGGTATTGCAAATATGATATTTCCAACTTTAAATTTCTATTTTTTATCAAATTCAAGATGATTCATCTTCATGCAAATATCTTGTATCAAACTAGGGTTTTAAATGTGAATCTCCCATAAAATCACGGAACTATGAAGTTGAGTATTTTAAAGATTATATTTTGCCAAAGGAATACTTCCTGTCACACTCTTTTGAAAACAATTAGCTCATGATCCTTCTTGTGAATATTTTGATGCTAATATTTTTCTTCATCGCACCTTAACCCCTCTTAAGTGTCAGTGAATGCATGGATTATTTGACCAATCAAATTCTTCTTCACTCATTTTTCCCTCGTTGGTTTCATGTGTTTACCATACTAGCACTCATGTTTACGTCTCTCGATAATTATTATGCTATTGTAGTGTGTAACCAATTACAATAAAATGGTTTTTTACACTCATCGTGCGAGGAAGATGATTCTATTATGTTGATCATCGGAAAAATTGTTCAAGTTTATTTAACTTTTCTAATTAAAAACTCGGGATCTCATGCTTTAATCAGCCCATATGATCATGATTCTATTTCTGATGAAAATCATTTAACTTAATATTTTCCCATAATCACATCCAATCACAATTGTTTTACACTCTGATATTCATGGTTTAAAATCTCACTACTCAAGTACTTGTCAAGAACGTGAGGAACTTCCGCACTTAATGATGGTTATGTCAAATCCTCATTGTCTTGACATGTCTTCGAAATATTATAATATATATTTTCCCTCGCAATATTATCATCGTAATCTCGTACCTCTAATTTAAAATTCATCTTTCAAAATACTTTGGGGTTTTCAAGAGGATTTTCACGAATTTTACAATCCAATCGCTAAATGGTTGGAGAAATCTTGGCAAGTGTTAGGGTCCTATAATAATAGGATTCATAATTTTTAATTGACTATGATTAGTCTTGTAATATGTACATACTTTGCTTTCTGCAAATTTTTTTCCCATATTAAAAAATGTAAAGAGGGTAAAAATTCCTAAGAGAAAAATCAGAGGACTGAAAGAAAAATATAAAAAAAGAATATAAAATATGTACCCCACCAAAAAAGAGATAAAAATAGATATTGAAAGTGATGCAAATTCAAATGCCACTAATTTTTACTTTACTTGGCAAAATAAGATTGTTTGCAGCTTGTCAAAAATGCCACAATCCATGATGGTCAAAAATCTTAATCTTGACTCATTCATGTTTTAAATTTCATGTTGATAGATAGAGAATAAAGATATAGCCAAACTATTTAATCTTGGCAGATCGGTATTTAGGTAGAGAATAATAAACGATCTCAACAGTTTAATCTGAGCCATTGGAAGTAATTGTAATATTCCCAAATGGGAAAGCAGGAATAGAGTGCATAAAACTGGAAATATGAAGAAATATGATAGATCAAAGCATGAGCCAATAGTAGATCCATTCCATTATGAATATAACATCAAAATGGGTACAAGATCTTGAGGAAAAGATCACTCAATTTGGGCAAACAAGCCTCCCATGAAAGCATACACCTAGATCTAAGATGTTATTAATACATGAAGTACAGGAATGAAAAAAATTGCGTTGTCTAAGAGAGAATAGCAGCTGAAAGGTATAAAAATGTATTGTTGCTGATATAATGCTCCAAAAATTCCAAGGCTAGAGATCCATGCTCCAAAACATAATTCCAGGACAACCCAGAAAAGGTTTCCAGAAATACACACTATACAAAATATAGCAGATTTGGCCCTAGGGCTGAATAATATCTGCAAATGAATCACTAATGGGAGATGGATGATATGATATACAAGATGGCTGATCCTCCTCCAAAGGATCTCCTAAATGAAGGGCTGATCCCCACACAGGAAACCCAAACACTCCAAATAGGGCAATAAACCCATTGTTGCAGCTACTTTCCAAATTAACGCAGTCCTTGTAGGAAAATGCATTGTAGCTTATGACTGCTACTTGGCCTGGTGCAAAAATGTATAATTAAGCCCTCAGAACTTCCTCACAAGCCTCTGGATGAAAGGATGATCCCTCAAATGGAAAACTAGCTCAGAAAATGGAGATTTCTCTCCTCCACTGCTACACCCCTGCAACACAACCCAACTCTAAACAGAGCTGCGTTGTACATGAGACTGAAGCTTTGCCAAATGCTTTAATGTGGAAGTATAGTGCAAACTCCTCCAAAAGATTCTCAATGGAAGAGATGGGATTCTCGATCAGGAACACCTTATGCTAAACATCACATGCAATCTTAGCTAAATAGCTTAAGAAAGCTATATGTATAAACAGACCATATATCAAAATATCAAATATACCCAGATCCTAATATGTCTACCATCCTCTTCCTTTTACAAGATATGAGCTTCCAAACCCTAAGCCCCATCCATTAATGAAACTACTTCCTTGCAATGTGTCTCCATCTAAAACTGCGTTGTCCCTCCATTAATGTCCACTCCTCCATGACAGCGTTATTGATTTGATCAAAGTTGACTCATTCCACATGTTTTAGCCCTTTTTCACACTTTAGGGTGATTTATTAAGTTGAAAAGATGATCCACTTTCACATGAGAAGTGGTTTTATTCTTCATAAAGAGATTTATGGGTCTTCCTACCCACTTATTCACCTATCTAAGTGACAAAAAAAAACTTTAATATTCCCATTAGCTGCAAGCTAATTTAGGAATATTATAGTCCTCCCCTCCAAGATGTTGCTTGTCCTCAAGAAACTACAAGGATACTGCAAAATCTCCAACGGATATGTCTCCTCCCAAGAATACAAGTTTTCCTTTAGTGGATAATGTAATATTCCTAAATTAGCTTGCAGCTAATTGGAATATTAAAGTTTTTTTTGCCACTTAGATAGGTGAATAAATGGGTAGGGAGGCCCATAAATCTCCTTATGAAGAATAAAACCACTTCTCATGTGAAATTGGATCACCTTTTTAGCTTAATAAAGCACCCTAAGGTGTGAACAGGGGCTTAAACATGTGGACTGGGTCAACTTTGACCAAATCAACAGCGTGGCCATGGAAGAGTGGACATCAATGGAGGGACAGCGCAGTTTTAGATGGAGACACATTGCATGAAAGTAGCGTCATTAATGAATGGGGCTTAGGGTTTGGAAGCTCATATCTTATAAAAGGAAGAGGATGGCAGCCATATTATTCATCTTGGTATATTTGATATTTTTATATATGGTCTGTTTAGACATATAGCTTTCTTCGGTTGTTTAGCTAAGATTGCATGTGCTGTTTAGCACAGGGTGTTCCTAATCGGGAATCCCACCTCTTCCATTAAGAAGCTCTTGGAGGATTTTGCACTATAGTTCCACAATCAGGCATTTGGCCAAGCTTCAGTCTCATGTACAACGCAATTCTTTTTAGAGTTGGGTTGTGCTGCAGGGGTGTAGCAGTGGAGGAGAGAGATCTCCAATTTTTTAGCTTATTTTCTAGTGAGGGGACCAGCCCTTCACCTATTCAGTTGATTGGGTGTTGTTGCAGCTGATAGATCATTCCTTCAACCCCATATCATCAGTCATTCTCAGGGAGTGCTTAAGTCAGGCAGTAGAAATGTAGTGGGCAACTCAAAAAAGGCCGAAAATCCAAACTTAAAATCTGGCCAAACCATTTCTAGGTTTTTCTTGGTTTTTTGAGTAGAATTTGTGGTTAAAAGCGCGGACCATTCTGAGCAAGCTAACAGCCTTCCATACATGGTTCTTCTCCTCAGTAGCAGTAGCAGTAGCAACACAATATTTCCAATGCTTGGTTTCTTTAGTGTATTTCAGCCATCTTGTGGCTTGAGTGCATTACTTTTGGAGCACTGTGTAATTTCATTTTCTGTTATATATAATGATATGGCTTCGTTGTTTTCTACTCATAAATTATAATGTCTTAATATAATTTCCAATTGTAGCATATTTTCTGCATTTTCCAGATTTTAGTGCTATGTTCCTATTTTGATTTATTTGGAATGCTGCATATGTTCTATATTTCTGTCTTTTCCACTTTGGAATATTATAGATCAACCAAATAGCTCTCATCATGAAAAAGTGGGAGATATATGGAAAGAGTTATATGCTATCCATTGGCCTCCTAAAGGCATGAGAGATGATAAATGTTGGGTGCCTCAACCCCAATGAGAAACTCCAATCTCCATGTTATCATCCAAACAAAGTGAGCCATCCTTGGTAGCTCATAGAAACAATCACCAATCCCCCTGATTATGAAATGTGTAGGGGTTGCATGGCTGAAAGTGAGAGATAATATTGTTCAACTTACGTTATCTCTCTCTCCATTTATGATAAATTTGGAGTTGTTGATCTTGGGATGCAATAATATAGTCCTCATGAAGCCAAAAGATACTTGGAATCTCATGATCCCACTTATTGGTTCTAGGTGGCCTTCTTTCCCAATCCTTCATACATATATTTAATAGAGTGTCATCACCATATGGGCCCCAAAAGAAACATGGACTAAGTGTCATATGACATATTGATGGTGACAATAGTCCCTCAAGTGAGACCGGTGTTGTTCTTCTTCTTGCTGTCTCAAAACATAATATGATAAGTGGCCATCCAACCACTTTCTTGCTACCATAAGCTTCTCAAAAGCTTGAAAATAGTAGAGGACATTAGGTGTTGACTGAATATGGTCCAAGAAAAAAATATATTGCCCAAAGTCCTCCGTAAAGTGGTTATACCCATCACTGAATGTAGTCCCAAAAGGACCATGAAATCCACAAAGAGGTTTGCTCTCTTATGGAGCAATGTGATGTAAATGCATGGTAGAGGAGTGCACATACGTTGTTAGTTGATAAATAAGCATCAAAACACGATCTTTACCATATATTGTATACAATTTGGTGAAGAGGTCCATAGATGAACCTTCCCATCTCTCCATCAAAAGGGGAAGTGGTTGAAACAACCTTGCAAGGTGGTTGCTCTCCTCCTCATATATCAAACAAGCTACAAATCTCCTGATGTGTTGGTGCACATATTCTTTGAGATCCTCCCAATAGAATCCCTCCATGATGGTGTGATAGGACTCAATGGAATCCTCATGCTCTGAAAAGAGTGTCTCATATGATGCATGTAGAATCTCCTCCTTGAGCTTGGAGTCTCTTGTCAAGTAGATATGATCATGGAAATAAATGACTCCATCAACCACTCTATACCTCCCATATATCACTTGCACATAAAGAACCTTACATTTCAAGAGGTCCTTGGAATATTCCACCAATAGTTGGGACTCCCAATATGGATCTAGGCTTCCCAACAATGACAGCGTTGTAGAAATCTGAAATGAAGCACCTGTCACATCATAACTCTCCTCTTTCACATGCTCAATGCCAAAGCCACATGTTGGAGTATTTTTACCACACTTTTGTTGCCTCCCTTGCAGTTGATCTTGCCCAAGACAAGATTGGAGTACATGGAGGTCAACCTCCTCTTGAAAGGTATCTCCCCTCCAAAAATTCCATAGTTTGGCCAATGCATACAAGAGTATCAATAACCTCTTGTCATATTCAGAAATCTTCCTCATGTGTGGAAGTATCATTTTTTTCTCCAAGGTTATGGAGTGGCCATTTGACACCATGCTCATGTCATCATAGATTTATGAATCATCTTTCAGCACAAATAACTGAGTGGGAGATAGTAATGTCCATATCAGAAAATTGCTCACTCCTCCTTTGAACCAATCAAAGGTTCTCTGCATTGTGCTAGCTCCTCCCAAGGCTCCTTCCTTAGCCAAATATATCAATGTTGCACCATGTTGAGAGAACTCTTTTTTCATCTTCCAATCATGGGGTCTCCCTGGTGGAATGCCTCCATGTAATGAAACATCAAGGCATAGAGCAGGTTGTGTATATGAGTGGATTGATTTGTCCCTATCCTCATTACACAATTCCTCCTACCTCTTCTGTGCATCAACCCTTTGAAATAGAGAGGGGTGTGTGCTCCTAATCATATGATGCTTTTCCTCCTCTTTATCTTCTTCTATCTTCAAGATCTCACAATCTTCCAATGATGGCACATGCTGCACATGGATTGTGAATTGATCTTCATATGTGAGATTCTTTGAAACTCCTTACAAGGGTGCAAGAGTTTCTCTCTTTGGATCAAATACTTCAACTTCCTCTTCATGAGGTACTAGATCTGCTACTGTTGTGACAACGTTGTTACCTCTTATCTTCTCTTCCCCTTCATCATTAATGGAGGTTGTCTCTTCATCATTAAGAGGTACTTTGTTTAATTCCTCTTTTGAAAAGGAGATCTCCATGTCTTCCCTTTGAGAAGAGAGCTCTTTCTGAAATGGGGATCTTGCCTCTAGCAAGGTATTATGTAATTTTTTAATCCCCTCAATATTTTTCTGAAATGGAGTTGGATTTATAAATCCTTCCAACTCAAGCAAAGGTTTTGTTTGTTTATGCTTGGCTAGATCAACCAAGGCAGTTTCATAATGTTTTTCATTAAAACTTTGTACTAACCTCCTAGTGAACCTGGCATAAGTAGACATATTTTCATATTTTAATGAAGAAGATTCATAAAACCACCAGGCATAAGCTTTACCTTCAAGGTGCAGCGCTGCTAATCTAATGGCTTCATCTTCTGAAACTTGGTTTTGCTGCAAATAGGTGTCTAGCTCCTCCACCCAAGCCCTAGATGAAAATTTAGGTGATCCATCAAAAGTAGATAGAAAGAATCTACCCACATCATGTTGCTTGCACCTTGTGCTTCTATCATGGTTTCTAGGTTTTCTATCCTCCTTGATCTTGTGAAACCCTTGGAAGTTTAGATGATCTCTAAATATCTGAGTTTGAGATTCATACTCTTGAAGATAGTCACCAAGAGTCTCCTCCTTTGGTACATCTCCTTCCTCCATCTCTCTTTTTATAACCCTAGGCATGGTGCCACGTTGTAGATCTGATGGTGTAGCTGAATGCTCACACCCATAATGTGAAAATCTAGATCTTTCTTCATGTGCAAGCCCTCTTGGAGAATCTCTCCATCTCTCCATTCTCATCCCTTTGATGTCTCTGCTAATGCACTAAATAGTTTGAAGAAGAATTTTTTAGAACTCCTTCCCTCCTGAAAATGAGGTTTTTCCTTCATCTCTTCTGCAGATCTTCTCCTTCCTATGAGAAGCCTCCTTAGATGACATAATGGTTGCAGTACACAGGTTGAGCCAAGATTATGCTCTGATACCACTGTAATATTCCCAAATGGGAAAAGTAGGAATAGAGTGCATAAAATTGGAAATATGCAAAAATATGATAGATCAAAGCATGAGACAATAGTATATCCATTACATTATGAATATAACAGCAAAATATGTACAAGATCTTTAGGAAAAGATCACTCAAGTTGGGCAAACAAGCCTCCCAGGAAAGCATACACCTAGATCTAAGATGTTGTTAATACATGAAGTACAGGAATGCAGAAAACTATGTTGTCTAAGAGAGAATAGAAACTGAAAGGTATAAAAATGTATTGCTTCTGATATAATGCTCCAAAAATTCCAAGGCTACGGATCCATGCTCCAAAACAAAATTCCAGGACAACCCATAAAAGGTTTCCGGAAATACACACTATACAAAATATAGCAGATTTGGCCCTAGGGCTGAATAATCTCTGCAACTGAATCTCTAATGGGAGATGGCTGATCTGATATATAATATGGTTGATCCTCCTCCAACAGATCTAAATTAAGGGATGATCCCCACACAGGAAACCCAAACACTCCAAATAGGGCAATAAAACCACTGCTGCAGCTACTCTCCAAAATAACGCAATCCTTTTAGGAAACTACGTTATAGCTGATGACTGCTACTTTTCTTGGTGCCAAAATGTATAATGAATCCCTGAGAACTTCCTCACAAGCCTCTAGATGAAAGGATGATCCCTCCAATGGAAAACTAGCTCAGAAAATGGAGATTTCTCTCCTCCACTACTACACCCCTACAACACAATCCAACTCTAAACAGAATTGTGTTGTACATGAGACTGAAGCTTGGCCAAATGCCTGAATGTGGAAGTATAGTGCAAAATCCTCCAAGAGCTTCTCAATGTAAGAGGTGGGATTCCCGATCAGGAACACCCTGTTCTAAACAACACATGCAATCTTAGCTAAATAACTGAAGAAAGCTATATGTCTAAATAGACCATATATCAAAATATCAAATATACCTAGATCCTAATATGGTTGCCATCCTCTTCCTTTTATAAGATATGAGCTTCCAAACCCTAAGCCCCATCCATTAATGACACTACTTCCTTGCAATGTGTCTCCATCTAAAACTATGTTGTCCCTCCATTAATGTCCACTCCTCCATGACAGTGTTGTTGATTTGATCAAAGTTGACCTAGTCCACATGTTTTAGCCCCTGTTCACACCTTAGGGTGCTTTATTAAGTTGAAAAGATGATCTACTTTCACATGAGAAGTGGTCTTATTCTTCATAAAGATATTTATCGGTCTCCCTACCCACTTATTCACCTATCTAAGTGAAAAAACAAAACTTCAATATTCCCATTAGCTGCAATATAATTTAGGAATATTACAATAATAAGGTTAGAATTAGATAGTTTGTTGTTAAAATAAAAATAAAAAGGGTCTGCAAGCCTAAATGTACTCGAATAAATGAAGAAAAAATGTTAGGGTAGATGATGGGTAGGCAGAAGCAGTTTTCACAAGGCATTGATAGCACAAATTGGTCATTTCATATTACTAATTTCCTTCTAAAAATCATTTCCATTGTAAAAATACCCCTTCCCCTTAATATTAATCTTTTTCCCCTTACTTCACTCATTTTCCCTTACAAAAAACCCCTTTTCCATAGTTAAAAATACATTTTCCCTTTGGAAAAGTAAAATCCCTTTATTAACTTCCCTTTTCATTCAAAATACCCCAAAAAAACCCCATTATCCTAAGTATTTGTTTAAAATGATGTATCGGGTCCCACTATGAAAAACTCTTCCTGATATCAGTTTTTACATTAAACTTAGTGTATTTAATCCCGCATCATATGCATTTAACACCCCCCCCCCCACATTCATTTTAACCCCTTGATTAACTTTATTTTATTAAATCCTATATATACATTTATCCCGTATTATATTAATTCCCCTTTATATGTATTTCCCAACCCCTTATGATTAATTTAATATATAGTTTTATCACGCCGCCCATTATAAAGTCTCGACCCCATATATATAACCCTTTGCATATATAGAAAACCCCATCGCATTGACTTAAATCCCGGGCCCCACACCTCTCAAATCCCCGACGGATTCATCTCATTTTCCCATCTATCGGATCATTATTCCCCAAATCTAATGGCCAGTAACCCTTATCGTACACCTGAATTCCCGATCATTAACATTGCCGAGACCTTGTGAAATGATTTTTTTTCGCAACCCAACTCCCTGCTACGTGGCAGTATTTCTTTCCATCACATCCCTCCAAAAAATACCGCCCACCCACTTTTGCCAATGCGAAAACCACTCAGTTGTTTTCCGCCCATTAGGAAAACCACCACTTCCATTTGAAATTAACCCTGTGCATTAAAGTTTAATCAATGATGGTTAAAAACGCATAAGACTTCCCTTTGAAAGCTTTTTCACCATTTCTATTCAGATTTGCACGAATACAGCATTGCTAACCTATTCCTAAGCAACAGAACTAGTGTCGACCTGTTATCAAGATAATTCAACCAAAATTGAAGCCTTTCACTCCCACAAGCATTGCAGAACTAGTTTGAAGACCTATAAATACCAGTTTGAAGCATATTTCATTTCCAGAAAGCCTCCACAACTTCTAGAACTCATTTTTCAAACCAAAAGCCTTAATTCTCTAGGTATTCCTAAAATACCAAGACTTGTGCTTAAGCTAAAAGAAAGTAACAAGTAATTGAACCAGTATAAGATTTTTTCAGACCAAAAAAAAGCTATTATTTCCTCCAAACCCTTTCTACATACCCAATTCATCTGTTCACAAGTGTTCCTAAGGTTCTTATTTTATTCCTTGATCATAGAGAGTAGTTACTTGATCAATTGAAGCATTGTAAACTAGAGGAAAAGCCATTGTTTCCTTCAAAACCCTTCTACAAACTGTAATAATCTTTCAGAGGTGGTCCTAAAGGCTTGATATTATTTTCTAAGCCAAAAGAGTAATCAATTGATTAAAATTAACAAAACAAATGGCTTCCCAAGGTATTGTAACTGTAAATCCCCTTAAACCTCCAGTTGTAGATGTGGAACACATCCCCCTTGCAGACAGAGACTTTAAAATTAGTGACCATGTCACTGATTTTAACCTTCTTGAGCTCCACTGTTGGAGCCATGATAAGTCTATTGACCAAGCTGATGATGTTTTCCTTTGGGAGTCTAATTTTCCCAAGTATATTTTTCCCACAAACCTTCCAATGTCCAGAGGTTATTAGACTTTGCCAAACCAGTTATTTTCCTGATCAAAGAGCCATTGCAACCCCTGGTTAAGAGATTTTATTTACTATCACAGCTGAATCAATAAACCAAATGCTGCAAATCCAACCTAGGCCTGATGAAGCCCCTCTATCTACTGAGACCCTTACTCAGTTATATCTGAATCTGGACTTCCCCAAGAGGTTCCATATATTCCAAAAATTCATTCCCTCATCAGTAGAAACTCCCAAGACTAATCCTCCTTATCCAGCAACTATATTTTCTGAAAGAACCAGGCATATCATCACAATGTTGTCATGTATTCTGGGTTATTTCACTAATGAGCATGTTGATGCTTCAGTCCTAGGGTTTTTGTCTATTTTATCCCTTTGTCAGGCTCCTGCTACTATATTCAATTTTTCCCAGCACCTCTCTGATACAATTCATGAACAACTTGTTAAAATTCCTGAAGAAGATGTCTTCAAGTATTCATTAGTATTGTTTCACATGTTCCTATACTACCAAGCTAAAATATTTGCTATCAACCTTCAGAAACTGGATGTTGAAGGTAATCCACAGTCAATAATATTTTGGACTTCCTTAATCAGGAAATATTCAACAAATTTCACATATATAGACTTCATTGACTCATTCATCCATCCTATTGTCAACATGCTGAGCAGCAACATTCAACCAAGATTCAGTGATGAGATTAAAAAGGTCTTGCAGTTATCAGAATACAGTAGGACAGGAAATTGGTATCTTTACCAAAACCACACTGTTTCCAATGGTATTATCATCCTTTAGGAGTTATAAGCAAGTTAAGAGTCAAATGTAAATTAACTCCTTATGTACATGAGTCTAAGAAAAACATTGAGAAATACTCCAATCAGTCTGAATGGTTGGAGAACACTTTGAAAGAGGCAGAGAATCAAGGTGATACTAGTTCCATCTTGCAGACTCCAACCCCACGGGATAGGAACTCTAAGAGAGAAAGAGAAGAAGGATAATACTCAGCTCAGACTACCACTGAAACAAAATTCAAATTTATGTACAGGAATAAGCCCAAATTAAATCATGTAGAAGAGAAAGTTGAAACTATTGAGATAATTGATACAGATACAGTGGTAAAAGACAATGCTCCTCCAGCAGTTTCAGAGGAAACTCACCAGCCTTCAACATCTAACACTCTGATTATTCAAAAGCAGCATAGTGTTGAAGTTTCTTCATCAAGTAAGCTAGCAGACAAAGAGCAAGATATTATGCATAAGTACAAAAAAATTAAACTCGGGAATGAGGCATTAAAAGATGATACATATGCCCAATGCTGGAAACAAAAACCAAGTGACCAAAGCAAGTTACTCTCAGCATTTGACTACAATACCAGGAAAATGCATATGACTATCTTACAGCCCATGATGAATAATAATAATTCATCATCATATTATAAGAAAACATCATATGAAGTTCAAGCCAAGGACCTTCATCCTATAGACCAGATAGAATTTCACAAGCAAGCTGGTGAAATGTTGTATTCTTCCATGACTAATAAATCCATGAGCTTTCAAAAGCTGCAAAACACTCTAGAGAATATCATAGGATAGATCAAGCTAGAAAATGCATCCTCCTAGGCTAAAGATAATAGAATTAAACCTCTGGAAGATTTGGCTATTGAAGTAGGATATGATCCAAAAAATGTCAAAGCTGCAGAAGAACTCATAAAGAAAAATAATGTAGACATTGTTGCATTAAATAAACAACTCAAATTGCCTCCTATTGAAAATCCACATGCCAAAGAAGTATTACAGGATGTAAGCCAAAAACATGAGATGATGAACCTCATTCTTCAGTTAACTGCCCAATTGAAAGAAATGGAAATTGAGATGGATAAGTTAGTGCAGGAGAAAAAGGCCAACTCAGAAGCAATCCCTGTCACTGTTATTCCTAAAGTCACTATATAGTGCCTTCTACTTTAGAATAATCATTGGCCCCATCAGTTCCATTAGCTACAACACTTCCAATTTCATCAGCAACTACTTCAGCAACAGAGTCATCTACAGCATCAGCACATCCAAATGATGAAGTAGGAAAACTAATTAAAGAAATGCAAGAAATGTCTGTCTAGACTAATGAAATCCATAGAATTAAAAAACAAAACAAAAGTATAGAAGAAGAGAAGAGAATAGTTCATATTATGCACAAGAATGAAGTACAGAAGTCAAACAGGTTGACAGAGAAATTGCAGAAGTTAGAAAAAGAGTTAACATTGAAATAACCACTTGCACAAGCCAAGCAGCAGCTATGGGCCAATATCATTGACTATGTCAATGATATGTGGCCATCCATTCAAGTTATTTATGAGCCAAAGGATCTTATCAAAGCATCAAGTGAAGCCATTCAGAATATAAAGGAAGAACTTGGTAAGAAGCCAGAAGAGGCCAATGAAATCATTAAGTTTCTTAATTCCAAGAATAAGAAGGAATTAGAGGAAATTGGCATTATTGATAGAACAGAATCCATTCTTGAGGTAAGAAATGTAATTTCTAAAAGGAACTTAAGGGTTCAACTTGAAGAAAAATGTCAGAACATGGAACTTTCCATAACCAAATTCATGGTTACATTTGATATATTGAGGCAGAAAGGCCTACCAAATCCTTTGGTTATCAATGAAAAATTGATGAAACAGGATGATTATGATAAGAAAATCATAGAAGTGGCAAAGGAACAAGCCAAAAATTCATCCATGGAAGAAATTCCAGCAGGAAAATTACTTTATAAGAGTTTTAAGAACCTCTTTTACCTACAACATGAGGTAAAACATGTATTCATCAACAAGCCTACTTTTGCAAAATATACAAAGGCTAATGAGATATTCAGAAGGATGATAAAAATCAAGTTACCAAATTGGAAAAATTTGACTGATTTACTATGAAAATGAAAATGAAAACAGATCTGCCAGGATAAAAGGTAAAGCATACAGTTTAAAGTGAAAAACAGCAGTAACAGTTAAAGAGTATCAGATGAAATTCAGATGGTTAAAGTCAAAATAGAGATGAAAAGGCAGATTTAAAGGCAGCCAATGTAAAGGATACTCAAATAACCTAAAAGACAACCTTCGTTGAGAAACCTTCAAAGAAAAATCAGTAAAAATATCAACAAGCAAACAGCAAATCAATAAAATCAGGGACAGCTTGCATTAGTTAGATAGTTGTCTCTATCTTCTTGCATGAAGATATTTATTTTTCCTTGAATAATTCCTAAGACATTTTAGGATATTTTGTATTAGTTTTTTGTATAAATACTTCACATTTCGAAGTATTGGGTGTGGATTGTGGATTTCTAAACATTTCTATAGATGTATTGATCTAAACCAGAGGGTTCTTTGTACCATTTTCAAGTCAGTAGACTGGATTGAGCAATAAAGGCATTATATTGCATGATTCATGTGTTGGGCCACTTCAGTGAATTGCTCCCAATTTTTCTTTGTTATTATCTGAAGTTTTCACATACTTTCATGTTTCCTAAATCTAAATTTATAACAAGAATATTATTTCAGAACTTGTTTAAAAACACTTTGTCTTGAATTGTTATTTCATTTTCATGTTTTCTTCTGATATCCAGATTAGGGAATTCTTAATTTCTCCCTAGTTTCGATTGACCTCTGTTATTTCCCTCGTTATCCAGATCTGATAATTCTTAATTTCTCTCTCATTCCTATTGAAACCATTTCATCATGCAGCCTAAAGATCTGAATCAGCTCAGCTACCTTGCCCTGTGAACACTTCCCTTTAGAACCTTGATTATGCTCTATTGCTCGATACATTTACTCCATTAGCCCAATGGAATAAATACCTACATCTATCCATCTGAATCAGTGATTCCACCACCAAACCAAACCCAAAATCAAAACCAAATCAATCTCACATAACTAGCCTAAAATAAACTAAAAACAACAAAGATAAATCTTAAAGAGAGAGCCCTCTCTGAGCATTAGGAAGGCTATATCCTAAGCTTAAAAGTAGGTTTGTGGTTACCTCTAATATTATTTAAAACAAAATATTAACAACCCTGAGAATTATTGGAGTGATAACAGCAGGATCCATCACAAATAACAAGTTTCGATATTTTTGCATGCTTTCTAAGGAGTTCAATGTAGTTGAAGACACATTCACAATAAGCTTTCTAGGTTTTTTGAAAGATGATTTTCATCAAAAAGGTAAGAATTTGAAATGGTTAAAAGCAGTGGCTATGTCCTATATTTTTTCTCACAGTAATTACCTTCGAATTTTTGTGCAATTTATTCAAGTTCCTATATGTTTTGTTGCACATTGCTTTATATTAGTTTCAGTTACCTATATCTTTTTGAATGCAGGTCGGAAGCAGTTAAGATGGCTTCACTAGAAATTTCATTATATGTGGTCTCGACCTTCTATATGAAAATTTTAGGAGTAGTTATAGTTGCATATTATTTTACCTGCACATCCATCTTGCATTCATTTTTTGTAGTTTGTCTTGTTTTTTCTCATTTTAGTTTTGCATCATATTTTCGATTAGCCTCCTTCTATTTTGTCTTCTAGTTTTCCTTCCTTTTTATGGGTTGTCTTTTATTTTTTTTGTAATAACTTATATGAAGATGATCTTTTGGCTCAAAAGAGAATGTGGAAAAATATAAAAGGACTTTGTGACACTGCAACATTTGGCTTGCTCCTTGTCCTTCTTCCTTGTCTTGGTTACATCTTTTAGTCGATGATGTTCCAACAGAAAAAATGATCCTTGCATTAAGAAAGGCTTGTGTCGAACCATGATATCCATGTCTATTATGGAAACCTCATCCCTACACTCAAGATTTTTTTGTTTCAGTGTTTTCAAGATGATCCAATAAAATAGAGAAGGATAAGGAGAAAATCTAAACGAGTAAACTAATATCAGAGGTATTATATATGCTTCTCTGAAGGGATAACCTCTCCTTTTCTGAATAAGTCTAGATCCCTCTTCCGTCCATGAAATAAATAAGTGTCGATGCATAATCCTATAAAAATAAATAAATAAAGGTGGAATAAGAGAAAGGCTTCATGTGCAGAGAGGTGAAGAAAGCAACTCCACTGAGGTACTGTCTAGGCTCGCTAGAAACGGAGCAATGTTTATGTCCCTAAAGTGACTTCCACGGGGTATTTTCCAAGCCTTGTGGCAGCGGAGCAACACCAGAGATGAAAAAATATACTCTAGAAATCTAAAGCTCGCGAACTTCATTACCCTTTCCTGATTCGAAACATTTTGTGATCATTGATCTTATGTTTGTGTTTAACCGAGTAAAGGAATTAAGGGTACTATGTTTATGCATAGAGTAAGTGGGGAAGCCACGGTAATCTCAATGATGAATCAATACTTTTTGAATAACTAGACCCTACACGAAAGAATTGACCAACGCAGAGAAGCTGGAGTTCTACCAGTGTGTCGCTAAGTGTTGTCGTTGCGACAAACACCCTCCAAAATTTTGCGTACACTCAAATTTTGGACCCTATTGTATATATTTTGATCGGTCGTTTCGTAGTCACCTCTTGGTCAATTGATGCTTTTGAGCTCCCTTCTTGGATTGGAAGTCTAAAATTCACTTGCTCACACATTCTCAGTCTATAAGGAGTGCATGAGAAAATTATGTTATGCAATCTTGGACAAGCATAGCATGTTACATTAACATTGTTCCTGTGCGATGTAAAAAACCATTTCTACAGTCAGTGTGCACTAACAATGATATTTTCTCACATTCTAGTTGTGTTTGCACTTCCATTTCGGTGAATTTTGCAAATTTTCGCTTCCACACACCTTTTTTTTCGCGAGTTTCATTTTCATGTTTTCGATTGTTGATTTCACTTTATTTCACTCTAATTAGTGTCATTTTCATGTTACCTTTGATCTAAAATTTGTTACTTTCACTATCATTCACATATCCCAAGATTCGTTCACATTTTATCAATTGTCGTATTTTCTCATGTTAGCTGGCGCACAATGTATGTATGATTTTTCTAGTGGTTTCAATGGGTTATATTTGTGTGAATAAATTTTTCTAACCATGTAAACATCAGCCACACTCTTTCCAAAAAAAATTAAGCATTGTCACACAAGTGTCATCGCGAAGTGTACCTTTATTGTCACACTTGTCGGAAAGTCATCGCAAAGTTTTCGCATCGAGGTAAATATGTTGTTAACGTGTTTTGTATTATCTATGTTGTTATGTCGTCAAATTGTTTCAAGTGTGTGATCATAATCAATTATTTTCATTGTTCACATCAGTTGCACAGATCCCACACTTAGTCAATTTGGAAAACTTCCCAACCGAACAACCTAGCCTCATCTAGCCCTCCTCAACTACGCATTGTGCAGTCTCAACACTCAAGAAGCAACCTATTTTCTTTGCACTGTGCAATGCACAATCTCTGTCTCCCAGAACTGTGCATTTCACAACCTCATTCCTCAAGCCAAGCCCCTAAGTCCCAGAACTACGCAATATTTCTCTCCAGCCAAGCTAACACTATGCATTGTGTAGTCTCAGTCCTTAAGCCTCAGCCTTGAGCTCCTGAACTGCACAACTATGTAATCGCCTTGCCTCATGTCCTTCCAGTACTATGAATTTCGCAATTTCAGTGCTCAAGCTCGAGCCTTGGCCTCCAAAAGTGTGTAATCATTCCCTCCAACGAGGTCTGAAATGTGCATTATGTAGTCTCAGACCTCAATCCCAATTCTTGAGCTCTTGAGCTGCACAATCACCAGGTCTTCTTTTCCTCACAGAACTGTGTAGTTTACTGAAACAGTGCAAAACCTGCAACCTGGCTCACTCGGCTTATAAACTACGCAATATTCTTCCTCAATCTAGCCTGAACTACACATTGCGCAGCCTCAAGGCTCAAGCTTCACCCCTGACTACCTAATCTGCATAATTGTACAGTTACCGAGCCTCTTTTCCAGCCTATCACCTAGTTCTGGCTCAGTTAATGGATCAATATGCACCATCTTAGACTATGGGCTTATCAGAATGAAGTCAACTTATCATGAGTGGATTGAAGATGCAGGTACTCTAGCATGATATGGTAAGATGATGAAGAAGGAGATAGAGAAGGAGTACATGCGAGAAGACACATATGGATCTAAAGAGATAATATGATCATCATTAGAGAAGAAAAAGGAACATCGAACAATGACAAAAGATCAAGATCAAGATCACATGGAAGACTCCTCATCTTCAATTCATAAGGACGAGGAATAAGAATAACATGTACCATCTTTTCAAGAAGACACAAAGAGAGAAGCAGCAAGAAGGACAACTTTACACTATCACATCATCATGCAGTCCATGTCATCAATGTCATGTCATGTCCTATCACAAGTCATCATATGCCACATAATTATTGTGGATTATGTAACTACCTATTCAAAACGTATTGTAAAGTGGAAGTCCAAAGGACACATTCAGAATATGAAGAGTCATGTAAAGTAGAAAATTCATAGGAAGTCAAACAGTCATGAGGGTAGTCAAAGATTCATAGGGAAGGTGAAGCATCAAGTTATATATACACCCTCATTGTATGAGAAAAGGACTTTTCACCTTGGCTCCCCCGCAGGGCATTAGATAGACAGACTAGTTATTTTGGGGAGCAAGGAGTGGCTCCAACACTCCCCTATTGGAGCTAGTTATGTTCATTGTATACATGTGTCTTGGAACTTTTACTAATAACAAAAGCCTTCAAGGCTATCACGTTCTTCATGCATGGATTATGAATATTTGTGAGATTGTTTTGCGGACGATTGTATTTCATGTTTTCTTTCATCTGTGTTAAAATAGTTGAACTATTTCGGTTATTTTAGTATTTATCTTATTGAGAATGTGTTGTAATGGTTATTATCGTTTTCCCATCCTTGTGGACTATTCTGCGAGATACTAGACATATCTTTCTCATCGACTGTTGTAATGACTATCGTATCCTTTTGTGGACTATTCCGCTAGATGTTAGACGGATCCTTCTTGTTTGTGTGTGTCTCTACAGTTTGGCTGGTACTATTACCTCCCTCTTAGAGGCTAACTTTACTCTTTCCCTCCGCAGTAGAAGAAATTTGACACACTTACAACCGAACACTCACCAGGCACACTTACTTGCTTTTCGAAGGCACATATGTGTTCCTCTCTCTTGCTGACTGTTAGAGCCAAGGAAAATCTATAAGAATACATGGAAACTGGATCGATACTCTGGATTGGGCTCCTTTTCCAAATGGTGTGAGGCCTAATTGGGACTTCTCATCGGGGAGTGATTTGAATATGGGAAAACTAGTATTTTTTGTGCGAGCTCCCTCGTCAGTATTAAAAAAATGTGTTTAGGATCGTCTCAAATTAGCCAGTTATGTGAGGGTTTATGTGTCAAGTTTAAGTGTCTTTTATGAGAAATTCGTGATTTAATTAGTTGTTAAAAACACATGTACAACAAATAAATTTCAGATAAATAACACACAGCAAGCACATTACACAATAGCTAATAACGGAGTTCATCCCTCCTGGGCTACATCTCCATGGACCTGCTTCAACTGGCTAGGCCCTCTTTGGATTAATGGTCAATTATCTGATTGCATGAACTTACAGTGCTCCAATGTCTTTTCAACCTACTCCAATGGATTCATAAGACCCAAAAACCTCAAAATAGACTCTTCAAGCTCTGAAAATGGTCTTCAAATGATCTTGGCATGGCCTCCTCTCCTAGTGACCCTTGGCTTCTTTAATCTTGAAAGTGGAAAAATCACTGACAGAAGTGCTCCATCACCTTTGAAACCTACACCATCATGCTCAGAGCATCCAAATCATCTAGGAATGACTCTTCTTGAGCCCAATTTGGTCGCAATATGCCAAAGTTATGGCTTCCTCAATATTTCCTAGAAAAACTCCATTAAAACCGGAGAAACTCCAGTTAATCCCGCCAATTTTGAGAGTGGCACCGAAACTAGGGACTCCTCCATTTTATCTTCCAATTTAACTGCAAGTTTAATGAGAGCTAATCACGGATTATGGGTGTGTTTAAGCGCGTTAAGCGCATTTTAACAAATCTGTTTTTAAATTGTGATTAGTGCAGAGTAATGAGGGTTAGTGCTAATAAAGCATGTTTAATATTTAACCCCTTCCATTAGTCATAAGCGCTCCTCCTGTCATTCTTCTTGGTCCCATGGACCAAGGGCTGGCCCTTTAAACCCCCGTTGGATACCATATTGAACTTCAAATATATGTTGTTTTTGTTGTATGTTAAGATCGGATTACGTGGTGTATTGGTATGGTTGGTGGGTAGTGTGGGGGAGGTCACCGGTTCAAGCCCGACCTCCGCCCTTCCGCCAATACATTAAATTTTTCCACATATTTAATAAAATTAAACCTTACACTTAACCAAATTCAGCCTTGGAGGGGGGCATGTAGCGGCCTCCGGCTTGGGATGTATCCTCTTCCCATTGGCTTAAAATTAAACCAATAAAATTGCACCAACGAGCCTGGAGATTTGACCAACCATCATTCTACAAGTGTCAGATTCTCATTGGGCCGGAGGAAAACCCAAATTTTGACCTTTGACCCTTCTTTTTTTAATTCATATGTTTGGTCAAGCGGACAGCAGGCTCTAAATTCCTCATACTAACTCTGTTTTGAGTGAAACAAAGTGCGACGAATTCCTGGTGATGAGAACTATCTGGTCATTCTAGTTTGGAGTGATTCTAATCACTTTGAATTTTTAGCAAATTTTTGCCCCCAATCTAGATTCTGATCAAGGAGACCCCTTGGATTACGAATTTCCAGCATCGTCAACACCACCATAATTTATGGAATTATTTGCATAAATTTAAGTAAGTGTAAAAATTAAATATATTAGATAAATATCGTAACAACCCAAAAATTTAACACGTATTTTTCCTTGCAAGATATTTTTAGATCTAATAATGTGTTGAATTTCTTTCTTATTTTCAAATGTTAGTAATTATTGTCTTATGGTTAATAATTAGATTCTTGAAAAAAATCAACCTTAATTTTGTTTTTATTATTGATTAAACAATATTAGATTGATATAAGATATACAAATTATTTATTGATGTATGATTACAATCGAGGGCCCTGATATATTTACATAGTCAGACTACCTTTTCATTAATAGAAATGTCTTTTCAATCACATGTGTCCTCTCTTTTTTTCTTATTAATTAATTATTGATAATTTATATTTATATATTATATATAATATAATATAAATATATATTTTTGTACATAATATAATTAAATTATCTATTGTTGTTTGGAAGGGAATACCTTCCATTGCTATATAAAGCATCAACACACAAAGATAAAATATCACACTGCAAATTCTATATAAATTCTATATATGAATCAAAGAAATTACACACATATTTATACATAAAATAGTCTCAAAATAAGAACTCTATCTTGGACGCACAATAATGTGGTTGAGAGATTCTCTCAACCACACACTAAACTAGGAAAGAATATATTTCTAACTACATCCTATTATGTAGGAACAAACTCTTCAAATGGAGAATTACAACCATATAAAAGCAGGAATTAAATATTTCTAACTCCCCCCCTTAATGACTACTTGTCATGATGTTAATTCACAAAGTCTGGTTGTGGTCAAACATAACAAAGAATATGTCGACGTCCATATAAAAGAGCAACCATCCACCGGAATGCATGGGTACCAACCGCTGCAACCGCTAGTCCTGTAGGATGTCCTTCGCATACATGATTCCGTCGACCATTATCACTGCATATATGTACCTACAAATCCACCACCATCAGGCGGATTGCATGTGCAAAACCTCCAAAACAAAGAGAGATCAACGCCTTTCTATGCCAAATATTCATGTCCAAATAACAATTGCTAACAGTTGCGCTGATTGCGCCTTTCGACACAACTGTCAGATAGAAAAGTGCGCCGACCCTCTTATGCTCAGACACATCAATATCTGAGACCATGAGCCAAGCATTACTACAGTCCACCTGTTGTACATATTTACCTCTGCCTGTGAATTTTGCCCTGCTGCCTCATTCAAATCCATTTTGAACCTCTGTCGTGGCCTAAAATCTCATGACCCTGCTTGATATTACTATCTCCGCCCGAAAATCTGCTTTACAATGGTTAAAAACCCAAATTTAAATATATCGGGCTGAGCCCCTAAGAGTTTGACTCCCTCCCGCTTTGGCTTCCATATGAACCGAGTCTGAAAACCATAAGTCAAAACGAAAAGGGGCCTATTGTTTTAACGATCGGGCGCAATGGTGGCCGTCCGATCGAAGTCCAAATCAACGGAGCGGTGAACGTTTCATATGGAGGGCCCCGCGCACAGAAAACCAGTGGTAAACCCTCGCACCGCTTACCCCAGACTGGCGGTATTATCCATCAGGCCAGCGATTCCATTAGAAGGGTGCCACGTGTCTTTGGTGCGGCCCCAAGACCGCTTTCCCCGCGCGTTAATGTCAGTACAATCGCCGGGCAGTGGAATTCACGTGAACCGTTAGATCTAGGAGCCTTTTATCCAAGGGTGGTCGCTCTTTGAAGTTGCATATACTTTAATCTAAGTTCATCGTGCTCATGGCCCACCGTTTCATTTCCCTTCGATGCAAGTTTAGCCGTTGATCTTGTTTTGAGATCGAACAGTCCTAAGTCAATCGCAGTCCTGCCCTCAATCGCAATCGGAACTTCCAAAATGTGCCACCCCGGTCTTCCCGCTCCACTTTGCGATTGCGATTTCCGAATTGGGTCCCACCTCCTACGGTCGTGTCATCATAATTTCCAAGTGTGCGCCGTGTTCCTCCTCCACCATTCATATGTTCCAGTTATGTGTCATATTTCAATGTTTATGTTATGAACCTTTGCCCCGTTCATTCATGCTCGCTCATTAACATATGTCTGCATTGTCCTATGGCCCGCCACTGTGTCGCTCTCACCCACTTCCACCCGTTGACTCTGCCACATCGTCCTCCTGCTTTTCCCCCGTACTCCCACGTGTTCACCCCCATACATCCAAGATATTTTCCCCCATTATATATATATATATATATATATATATATATATATATATATATATATATATATATATATATATATATATATATATATATATATATATATATATATATTTGTGTCCGTCTATGTGTTTTTATTCTCGTTTGTTGTTATTCATCTCGTTCAGACCATGTTACATATAAAACCCACAGCTCGTCTATTTATCAACACCTTCATGATTTTCCTTCCGCCACCCTGCCAGTTTCAGTCTCCTATCCATGTCCACGATGTCGTCTCCATCTTCACCTCCATCATCCCCGCCTCCATTTGTGTCGGTTTTTCCAATATTTTGTGGGTTTTGCAGGTTTTGATATAACAGAAGGACGTTTTCATTTGCTGCCTCTGTTGCAAGGTTCGGGGCCCATTAAAGACGATTTTCCATGGGTAAAATTTAATGAAGAAGCTGAGGGTAGGTGTGAGAAATGACCGCCATTAAAGAAGACACAAATATGGATTCTCAGAACCCTACAGAGAAATTCGCCTCGCATTTAAGATCCAGAATTCAAATTCAAAGCTAAGGGCCGAGAGTACAGTACAGGAACGCAGATTATCTCAAGTCTCTTACGGCAGCAGATTTTCCCTCAGCCGCAAGCAATACATTGTATATATTTTATTATTTATGTCTTGTATATAAGGAGATTTTTATCTCCCAGCATTTATTTCCATAGACAGGTTGTCTAGTACAGTCATTTATAGTTAGTCATTCATAGAGTGGGCGCGAATGTTTTCCGCCATTTTATTCAAATTGAGTCATTAATTGTGCTTCAGCTACCTCCTCCTCTAGAATTTTCGATCTGTTCTATAAAGACCCAAAAAGAAGACATTGTAAGGGTTCCAGATTTCTATCAGAAGACTGTGCAGTGAAAAGGCTCTCGTATACATCCTGTAATATCTCCTGTATGAAGCTTCAGAGCCCGTAGGGTCTCAGTGAGGAGGGGTTATGACTATAATGAGGATTCTGGTCTCTGGTATCTCACAGTATGTAATTTCTCTTATGTGTTAATACAATATCTCTTTCATGCTATTTGTCTTCTTGTATCATGTTCTAGAATGTGAGTGGCTCACTAGTTTGCAGTAAGGATTCATCTTAAGTGGTGCCCTTTCTGGAATTAGTCAAGCGCTTTAAATAGGCCTAGTCATGGTATATTGTTCCATGTTCACTCTTTCCATATTTTCTGCTATATTAGTTGCTTGAGGAGGGTGCTTTTAAAACGCCATTGTCATATAAGGATTCGTAAATTGGTGCGCCCTTATGTGGTTCTGTTGTGTATCTGGGTATCAGTCTCATGCCAGCTAATATCTTATTATGTTTCCTCACTGCACTCATCATCTGATATTTAATTTCTGTGATATATTATCTGAACTGGCCCTCTTTACAGTAAGCGATCTCTTAACTGTCTGATGCCTTTGTATTGGAGTTTTACTTGATGTTCCTACATTGTTCTTGTCTTTGTACTAGCTTCTGAGAGAGATTGGTCCCATTCAAAACTAATTTCCTTGTTTGGAACAAGAGATAGTAAGCGAGTTCTTGGACTGACAACCCAAACTAAAAGGGCTCCTTGCTATATTAAGATGTCCTAGGCACTGGTCTATGGAAACTCTAGACTGTCTCTAGGGGGGTGACAAAATCATCCACAACATCTTTCTGGCGCCATTGCCGGGGAACGAATTCAAGAATATCTGTTTCCCTGGGTTCGACATCTTATTTTCACTCTCTAATCAGGTGAGCACAGAGAGGTGAAGAGTTGCAGATTTCTCACCTTGGCGACTCCACTGGTCTTTACTTGATAAATTTTATTGGAAGTCCTGGCTTCCCGGAAGCCCCATTTGAGGTCGGATACCTCACAGCCGAAAACACCTGTGTCTGACCCGGAGAAGATCATTCATAAAAGAGTTTGGAAAGAGAAGAAGTCGGTTCGCGCTGAAAACCCTGAATATTCTGTTGAAGATTATCCGCCCTCTTCTTCTCAAGAAGTTAGAACAGAAAATCCTGAGTTTCACTCAGAAAATCCACGTAGAGGAAGTGCCTGGATTGAAGAAGACTCTCATCCTGCTTCCGAGGCTGAAGAAATTAAAGAGGTCACAGAAGTAGCTGCTGTTAACCGTGAGTTATTCCCATCTACACCTCAGGCTTCTGTGCAATATATTCCCATTGTTATTCATACTCCACTTCCTCCTACTCCTCTCCCTTCATCTGTATCACAAATTGTTGTGCAACCCCCGCCTCCCCTAATGGCCAATGTTCCTGCTTTTCTATTAAATAAATATGCTCCTCTGGCCTTGCCCCAAGTGCTAAATGATATTCCATAGGATTACTTGAATATTTTGCCAAGATTTAATGGTGAGAATGAAGTTGATGCTCAGAAGCACCTCGAGACCTTCTGCTCTTTTGCAGAGAACTTAAATGTTGAACATCTGGATGTGGTCCTGAGGTTATTTGTGCAGTCCTTGGAAGGTGAAGCCAGAAAATGGTTCAAGACATTGGCAAACCATTCAATCACCACCTGGGACCAGATGGAGAATGCTTTTCTCAGGAAGTGGGGAGAAAAGAAAGATTATGGAATGTGCCTTACTGAGTTTAATACTATGAAGAAGAAACAGAATGAAGGGGTTTCAGACTTTATTAAAAGATTCAACAAGTTATATCTGAGCCTGCCTCCTGAAATGAAGCCACATGAAGCTGCTGCCAAGATAATTTTCATAGCAGCTTTTGACTCTGATTTCGGTTTCTCTCTGTGGGAAAGAATGCCTGTCACCCTGGATGACGCTCAGACAGATGCTCTAGAGTTGGAGGAAAATTTTGCTGCCACTGGTAAGTCAAAGGGAAAAGTCGAACAGGATACTAGGAGGAAAGGCAAAGAAGAGGTCTCCACCTCTAATCAGGAAAAGGATTCAGATAAATTGGATGAAATAAGTAAAATGATAAAGAAAATGGTCAAGCTTGAACTGGAAGCTAAGAATGCAGCTCCCAAGAATTATTATAATGCTCCAAACAGAGGATATAATCCTCAGTACAGAAGACCTCCATTGCAAATACTGCCAAGGGAAGCAAAAGAACAACAAGACCAGGTACCCCATCCCTTGTACCTTGAAGGACCAGCAGATGACTCCACTGGAGATGCAGCTTATGGATTAGAAGATTCAAATCTGGCTTTTTCAAATAATGATGACATGGAATGCCCGTTGCAAGATGAAGATGAAGAAGCAGAGATTGATCATTATTGCAAGAAGTTTGTTGATTTCATGCAAGCACAGTTCAATGTCAAATATGATCTCAGATCTTCAAGGAAGAGGACCAGAACTCAAGATCATGAAGAAGAGCCACATCATAAAGAAGCATCTGTTCAGAAGGAATCAGCAACAAAGAATAATGCAGAAAAAGGTAAGAATCCTTTAAACACCCCCTTGCAGTCAAGTGATCAGATTCCCTCCTCTTCTAAAATAGTCAGTCCTCCTAATGCGGAGCCAGTGTTAAAAGAAATTAAATCTTCAGTCGAAAATAAGGAGTCCAAAGAAGTAGTGACAGGAAAGCCCCCATCTACTTTTAATCTGCAAAAAGAGCTTGAGAAGATTAAGATTCTTGTCCCCCTGATTGAGTTATTGAAACAGCCTGTATATCAGTCTCAAGTTACCTCTTTTATGCTTCCTCCTGAAATACCAATTGCACCTGATAGCTTAAATCTTCAATAAGAAAGACCCATGGTAGTCTTTGGCCCACATGTCGAGGAGATAGACCCTTCTACTCCTCCTTTTTATGTATCCCTAGTCATTCATGACCTGCTGTTACATAATTGTATGTTATATTCTGGGGCTTCCCATAATCTTATGCCTTTGTCTGTCATGGAACAACTAGGGCTGCAAATTAAAAGACCATACAAAGATTTATACTCATTTGATTCTAAAAGGGTTAAATGCTTGGGAATGATTAAAGATTTGGTGGTAAATTTGGCCCAAATTCCAGCAAAGAGTGTGGTCATGGACATTGTGGTTGCTGATATCCCAGCCCGTTTTGGCATGTTGTTATCAAGGTCCTGGGGTACAAAGATTGGGGGGTCAATTAAACTGGATTTAACATATGCTACTGTCCCAGTCTTTGGAGGGCAGGAAAGGAGGTTGTACAGGGAGACTAGATTTGTTAAAATGGTAACTAAGGCTGACTGCTCAGAAAATTCTCCAGTTTATAACAAAGAGGGAGAATTTTCATGTTTGATGTTAGAAGAAAATCAAAATTATGCACATGAGCCCCTTTTTGGTCAGATCCAAGCTGAGTAGCCTAAAGAAGAGCAGGAATCAGAAATTTGGACTTTGCATTTTGATGGAGAAAATTCAAGAGAAGGCAATGGAGCTGGGGTATTGTTGATTTCTCCTACAGGGAAATGGGTGCCACTGTCTTTTAAACTGGAGTATGAGGCTACAAACAACGTAGCTGAATATGAAGCACTATTATTGGGACTTCAAACAGCTAGAAACATGGGCATCCAGTGTCTGAAAGTGTTTGGAGACTCTGAGCTGGTAGTGAGGCAGATCAAAAATGAATGTCAAACTAAACACCCTCGGCTCAGAGCATATAGAAACGAAGTATGGGACATGATAGAAAATTTCTTCTCAGCATTTAACATACAGTTCATGCCCCGGGAGCAAAACAGAGTAGCAGACTCTCTTGCTGTAGCTGCCAGTACTTTCCGTCCTCCTCAGAATCCGCTTCTAAGATATGAAGTGGAGGTACGGTACAGACCATCCATTCTAGATAATATAAAGCATTGGCAGGTATTCGAAGATGATGAACAGATGAAAAGATTTATGGAGACTGTGGGAGAATTCTCCAATATGGAGATTGATGATAATGAAGAGGAAGAAGTTGAAAATATTGCAGAAAACAAATGGGAAGAAAAGATAGCAGGAAACAGAATGCTACAGCTGAAAGGAAACGTTATACCTAGAGGCCTGGTACCTCTAGAAAGATTATTTAATAAAGATGATGTACCAATGCAGCCAAGCAGAGTAACAGAAGAAGATCAAGTGGAAGATTTGAATCTGGGTACTCATGCTGATCCTAAAATTGTTAGATTATCTAAAAGAGTCCCAGAAGAATACAAAGAAAAATATTTGAAGTTATTTCAATCTTATAGAGATGTTTTTGCTTGGTCCTATCAGGACCTAAAAACTTTTGATGTAAATATTATGCAGCATAAGATTCCACTGAGGGAAGATGCAAAACCTTATAAGCAGAAACTTAGACAGATCAATCCTCTGTTGCTTCCCTCAATTGAAAAAGAAGTTAAGAAGCTGCTGAAAGCCAAGATAATTGTACCATTAAGATACTCAGAATGGGTAGCAAATCTGGTCCCTGTTCGAAAGAAGAATGGAGAAATAAGGCTATGTGTAGACTTCAAGAATTTAAACAGAGCATCATTAAAAGATAATTACCCACTGCCTAAAATGGACCACATTCTACAGAAAGTAGTGGGAGCATCCAGAATGTCAATGATGGATGGTTTTTTCGGTTATAATCAGGTAGCTGTTTTTCCAGAAGATCAGAAGAAAACTGCATTTACCACACCATGGGGAACATTTATGTACGCCAGGATGCCATTTGGATTAATTAATGCAGGAGCTACTTTTCATAGGGAAATGGACATAGCCTTTGTCGGAGAACAGAACAAGTTCTTGGTGGTGTACCTTGACGATATCACAGTGTTTTCAAAGAATGATGATGAGCATATTGAGCATTTAAGAAGAACTTTTGAAAAATGCAGAAGGTATGGCCTTTCTCTTAACCCTCAAAAATATTTGTTTGCATTAGATGAGGGAAAACTCTTAGGGCACATTGTGACTAAAGAAGGTGTGAAAATTGACCCTAAAAGAGTTGAAGTAATAAATAGCATTCCTCTGCCCAGGTATAAGAAAGAAGTACAGGTGTTTTTGGGCCGAATAAATTTTTTGAGAAGATTTATTCCTAACTATGCTGAGATAGTTAGGCATATAACTAATATGTTGAGAAAGGATAACGAAGTTAAATGGTCCCAGGAGTCTAGAGATGCATTCACAAGGATAAAACAGGCATTTGCTGAAGCTCCTGTGCTAGCAGGGCCAGATTACAAAAAGCCATTTATGATTTTCTCATTTGCTTCACCTCATACAATTGCTGGAGTGTTACTGTAGAAAAATGAAGAGGGATATGAACAGCCTATAGCTTTCTTCAGTCAAGTACTGTATGATGCTGAATTGAAATACAATATACTGGAGAAGCAGGCATATGCCCTGGTAAAGTCCCTTAAAGCTTTCAGAGTCTATGTTTTGCAATCTCACATTACATCCTATGTCCCTACAGCAGCAGTCAAAGACATTATGGTTCAAGGAGACAGCGAAGGTAGAAGGGGAAGATGGATTGCAAAAATCCAAGAGTATGATTTGGATAAGGCCTACTAAGTTGGTGAAAGGACAGGGACTTGCCAAGATGTTATCTGAATCAAATCATCAAGCTTTGGGCATTAATCTGTCTATGATAGCAAATGAAGAATCCGAGAAAGAAGAAGAACAGCAGGGCTAAAGATGGCTACTCAGAAGATACATGTGAAATACCTAACTAGTCCCTGGTATAAAGAAATAGTTGAATATCTTTTAACACTCAGCTGTCCCCCTGGCTGTGACAAAGTGAAATACAGAGCTGTAAGGATGAAATCTCAGAAATATGCAATTGCCAATAGGCAGCTCTATTGGAGAGACCCTCTAGGCATATTACTTTTATGCCTCACAGAAAATGAAGTGCAAAATGTAATGACAGAATTTCATGAGGGGATATGTGGAGGAAATTACAGCTGGAGGGCTACAACTCATAAAATCTTGAAGGCTGGTTTTTACTAGCCAAAAATGTATTCAGATACTTTTGCCTGGGTCAAAGCATGCGACAAATGCCAAATATTTGTAGAAAGGCAGAAATTAGCAGCATTTCCCTTGATTCCTATTCATGTAAATAAACCATTTCAAAAATGGGGGTTAGACTTTATAGGAGAAATACATCCCCCATCAAGTGGCCAACATAAATGGATACTGACAGCAACAGACTCTTTTACAAAATGGGTTGAATCCATACCTACAAGAAATGCTACAAATGCTATAATCATGAAGTTTATAGAAGATAATATCATATCTAGGTTTGGTTGTCCTGCTAGAATTGTAACTGATAATGCACAAGCGTTTAAATCTGCCAGGTTTGTGAATTTTTGCCAAAGATATAACATCACCCTGACTCATTCTACAGCATACTATCCACAGGGAAATGGTCTAGCAGAGTCATCTAATAAAACCCTGGTGAGAGCCCTGAAGAAAACAATAGCTGAAAATCAGAAGAATTGGGACTCTCAATTAAAATTTGCTCTATGGGCAAATAGGATAACCAGTAAAAGAGCAACAGGGAAATCTCCATATGAGCTGGTATATGGAAGAGCAGCTGTGTTTCCTGTGCAATTGGCTTTGCCGGTGGCACGTTTTATGCAGGAAAACCAGGAAGAACCAGATGACATGATCCGAAGAATTAATCAGCTGGTAGAATTGGAAGAAACACGGAACCAGGTAGATCAGAGATTGATAGAATATCAAGAGAAAATGAAGAATGTCTTTGATCAACGTGCAAGGGATAGAAATTTTCAAGTTGGAGACCTGGTTCTCAGATGGGATGTTCGCAGAGCAGAGAAGGGCAAGCATGCTAAATTTGATCCATTGTGGTTCGGGCCATTCAAAATAGTGAAGCTAGGAAGAAACAACACCTTTTCTTTGGAAAATCTACAGGGTGATTTTTTGGATGCACCCGTGAATGGCCAATTCCTCAAGCCGTATTTCCAATTCTGACCCAAGCGGAGAATACCTGATTGTATATATTGTATATAATTTGTTTTGGCTTTTATTTTTATAAAGGAAAAGAATGCTGATAATTACTTGAAGTAAGAGCGCAGGGGAATTGAAAAATAAGATGAAATATTTAATGGTCTGCGTGTTCTCGACATGCCCGAGGACGAACATGTCGTCCCCAGATGGAGCCGATGTTGTACATATTTACCTCTGCCTGTGAATTTTGCCCTGCTGCCTCATTCAAATCCATTTTGAACCTCTGCCGTGGCCTAAAATCTCATGACCCTGCTTGATATTACTATCTCCGCCCGAAAATCTGCTTTACAATGGTTAAAAACCCAAATTTAAATATATCGGGCCGAGCCCCTAAGAGTTTGACTCCCTCCCGCTTTGGCTTCCATATGACCCGAGTCTAAAAACCATAAGTCAAAACGAAAAGGGGCCTATTGTTTTAACGATCGGGCGCAATGGCGGTCGTCCGATCGAAGTCCAAATCAACGGAGCGGTGAACGTTTCATATGGAGGGCCCCGCGCGCAGAAAACTAGTGGTAAACCCCCGCACCGCTTACCCCAAAATGGCGGTATTATCCATCAGGCCAGCGATTCCATTAGAAGGGTGCCACGTGTCTTTGGTGCGGCCCCAAGACCGCTTTCCCCGCGCGTTAATGTCAGTACAATCGCCGGGCAGCAGAATTCACGTGAACCGTTAGATCTAGGAGCCTTTTATCCAAGGGTGGTCGCTCTTTGAAGTTGCATATACTTTAATCTAAGTTCATCGTGCTCATGGCCCACCGTTTCATTGCCCTCCGATGCAAGTTTAGCCATTGATCTTGTTTTGAGATCGAACGGTCCTGAGTCAATCGCAGTCCTGCCCTCAATCGCAATCGGAACTTCCGAAATGTTCCGCCCCAGTCTTCCCGCTCCGCTTTGCGATTGCGATTTCCGAATTGGGTCCCACCTCCTGCGGTCGTGTCATCATAATTTCCAAGTGTGCGCCGTTTTCCTCCTCCACCATTCATATGTTCCGGTTATGTGTCATATTTCAATGTTTATGTTATGAACCTTTGCCCCGTTCATTCATGCTCACTCATTAACATATGTCTGCATTGTCCTATGGCCCGCCACCGTGTCGCTCTCACCCACTTCCACCCGTTGACTCCGCCACGTCGTCCTCCTGCTTTTCCCCCGTACTCCCACATGTTCACCCCCGTACATCCGAGATATTTTCCCCCGTTATATATATATATATATTTGTGTTCGTCTATGTGTTTTTATTCGCGTTTGTTGTTATTCATCTCGTCTAGACCGTGTTACATATAAAACCCACAGCTCGTCTATTTATCAACACCTTCATGATTTTCCTTCCGCCACCCTGCCTGTTTCAGTCTCCTATCCATGTCCACGATGTCGTCTCCATCTTCACCTCCATCATCCCCGCCTCCATTTGTGTCGGTTTTTCTAATATTTTGTGGGTTTTGCAGGTTTTGATATAACGGAAGGACGTTTTCATTCGCTGCCTCTGTTGCAAGGTTCGGGGCCCATTAAAGACGATTTTCCATGGGTAAAATTTAATGAAGAAGCTGAGGGTAGGCGTGAGAAATGACCGCCATTAAAGAAGACACAAATATGGATTCTCAGAACCCTCCAGAGAAATTCACCCCGCATTTAAGATCCAGAATTCAAATTCAAAGCTAAGGGCCGAGAGTACAGTACAGGAACGCAAATTATCTCAAGTCTCTTACGGCAGCAGATTTTCCCTCAGCCGCAAGCAATACATTGTATATATTTTATTATTTCTGTCTTGTATATAAGGAGATTTTTATCTCCCAGCATTTATTTCCATAGACAGGTTGTCTAGTACACAGCCATTTATAGTTAGTCATTCATAGAGTGGGCGCGAATGTTTTCCGCCTTACCTATTCAAATTCGAATTTACATCAGCTTCAGCTACCTCCTCCTCTAGAATTTTCTCTAACTGCTCTATAAAGACCCAAAAAAAGGTTCTTGTAAGGGTCTCCAGATGCACGCTAGGATTCTCAGTGAAAAGGCTTTTGTATACATTTTGTAATATTTCGGTATGAAGGTTCAGAGCCCGTAGGGTCTCAGTGAGGAGGATTTATAACTGTAATGAGGATTCTGGTCTTTGGTATCTCACAGTATGTAATTTCTCTTATGTGTTAATACAATATCTCATTTCATGCTATTTATCTTCTTGTATCATGTTCTAGAATGCGAGTGGCTCACTAGTTTGCAAGAAGGGATCTTCACTCTCATGATGCCTCTTCGGAATTAGTCAAGCGCTTTAAATAGGCCTAGTCATGGTATATCGTCTAAGGTTCACTCTTTCCATATTTTCTCGCTATATTAGTTGCTTGAGGAGGGTGCTTTTTAAAACGCTACTGTGAGTATGTTAAGGATTCGTAAATTGGTGCGCCCTTATGTGGTTTTGTTGTGTATCCGTACGCCCATGCCGCCAATATCTTCTTATGTTTCTCACCGCACTCATCATTTTGATATTTAATTTCCTGTGGTATATTATCCGAACCGGCCCTCTTTACAAGAAGCGTTTCTTAACTCGTTCGATGCCTTTGTATTGGAGTTTTACTTGATGTTCCTACATTGTTCTTGTCTTTGTACTAGCTTCCGAGAGAGATTGGTCCCATTCAAAACTAATTTCCTTGTTTGGAACAAGAGATAGTAAGCGAGTTCTTGGACTGACAACCCAAACTAAAAGGGCTCCTTGCTATATTAAGATGTCCTAGGCACTGGTCTATGGCAACTCTAGGCTGTCTCTAGGGGGGTGACAAAATCATCCACAACACCACCTACTCGACCGAGCACAAAGCTCTCGTGTACACGCGGCCACAAAAGCACTTTTAGCCACAAAGGCTCTATATGTGGTTTCTGGCTCACCACCAACCAGCCACAAAGGCAATATATGTGGTTTCTGGCTCACCACCAACCAGCCACAAAGGCGATATATGTGGTTTCTGGCTCACCACAAACCATCACTTTATAGTGACAAAAGATGGTTTCAGGCTGACCATAAACCATTACAAAGTGGTTTTAATATCACCACGAACTTTCAAATGCCTTTACAAGGCTACATTCATACTTCAACATTTTGGAGTTTCTGGGTACATATAATGACCATTACAACAACCAACTAGACTTGTTTATAATATGCTAGGGAGTGTATTCCACAAACCCACACTAACTCAAACACACATTTACTTATTGTCCACCATAAACGTTGTTGCTCCTCCTTTACCTCATCTTTTCATTGTTCACATCTTGGGCATCATCGTCTTTGTCAAGTAAATTCTTGGAACTCCATGCTTAACCTGTCATTCATTAGAGTTGCAAATTCTAACTAAATAACTTTGCCTACATTGAGTTAGCTAGGCTCAATAAGGCTCAATAATATTTAAACATGATTCCAAGAAACTAAATAAAAAACATAAACTCTTCACATTAATTTCTTTGTCTCTGCCCGAAGATGATTATTTCCCAACCATAACAGCGACCATTTAGAGTCTGGATCACTTCTCGTTATGCGAAATGCCAGATTTGTGCCTAGCTTCCTCTGCCATCAAGGTAACTGCCATCGTTGTCCTGCCTTTGACACAGTCAAGCATTTTTCTTCCTTCACTGTCTACTGCGGAGTGGATTGTCGGTCGTCCAACCTCCAAAACAGTAACACATTCGCTCAAATCCCACTCGGCTCATCAAGGCATAGAGCAGCACTATTGAGAGATCCACGAACCTCGCTGCCTGGCACCAACAAACGCAAACTTCACAGCAGACCCGGGGATTCATGCCTCCTTAACCAGGGTCCGCCCTCACTCACACTGCCCAGCTCCACGCACAGGCAGCAGCAGTCATGAACATATATGCAGCAAAAAGCACGGTAACCATCCGCTGTGCATCCCAACAGGTTCACGTCGAGTTCACCAAAACAATTCACGACGCCCTCCTAACGTACGGCTACCTCCATAGAGAGATGATGAGTAAAAACTTCCACCCAGATCAGTATTAAAGTAATCACTTCTGGTTGGATAAATAGAGGAATAGATTCCAGTGCCAGTCCTGATAGGATCTGGAGCAAGTCAGTCATATGTACTAGGAACTGTTTTCTGACTTGGATAGCGTGTGCCACTAGTAACAGGCTCTGAATAATTATAATAGGTCCGAGCATGTCCTCTGCTTCCAGACTCATCATATCGAGTATTTTCATCCAATGTTTCATATGGATGCTTTGTTCCCTGGCTAATAACATCATATGCATATGAATCATGCCTAATACGGCTGTGATCCAACTCTATGTCTAGTCGACCAATATATGGATCTTCGGCGGGTGGAAATGAGTGTCTTCCACTGGAGAGGCCTTGCTCCACTACGTAGCAAGCTCCCATGCTTTGGTCCATAACCATCCTCAGCATAACTTGGGCATGAGGCAACATATACCGCTTGCCCTTCTTTCCTGCAGCCGGCAGAAAGCAAGCCTGGCCAACAGCTACTCCAAACGCCACTGTGTGGATCTCATTTTTCATCTGCATCATTGTATCATAAATGGAAAAACCTTCAGTTTCCAAGGCAACTGTCTCACCATCCTCACGTGATGTTACAATCGACTTTATTAGATCCAACCATTGCAAATAAAGAAACTCTACTATAACAAGCTCTGTGACAGCCTCACACCCCATGAACGTGTATACTGGGGACATTTTTGAGAAACTGGCGTTCCCATTATCGAGGGGACAACTTCGGCTACGTAGCATGGATTCTCAAGAAAATACATCTGTTCAATACAACTATAATTCTCATCCTCTAGACCTCCAAATATGCATGCATGCCGTGAACCTGATCGCTAAACTGCAGAAGACACGGTCTTTTGAGAGATTTTCATATGCAACAGCTAATGACTCCTCTCATGAGTTTCATTTTATTGGGCAGTTGTTACCAAACAATCCCTTGGATGATGCAGCCATGGCTCGGTTCTGCAATGCAACACTGAACACAATCTGGCATTACCATGGAGGAACCGATCCAGTTGCTTCACGCCTGACGCAGTGCTGAGATTGGAGAATGTGACCGCTATTCTTGATCGCTTGCGCCCTCGACCTCTGCTTCTAATTCTGGTTCCACCGAATAGACAGAGAATTATGCGAGGACAGTTTAACTCGGCATCCTTCCAGTTGGCATATCCATAGGGAAACCCAGTGACTGAGAGACGTTCTCCCTTCACACGACCTCCTCTCAAGCTCTCCCTCCAATCGCACCACCATCACTCAGCAATCGCCAATATAAATCAGAATCTGAATTGACTGATCTCAGTTCCAAAGGTGTTGTCTTGCTCGCCATGACCTTTGTCACTCTTTCACCAACAACGCTCTAGCTTCATGCAAGAAGGACAAACAAAAATTTAATAAAACTATACAAATACAGTAATTTATTTCCATATGCCCGGGAAGGGCCAAAGGCCCTTACGGGCTCTGAAGCTCTGATACCAAGATAAAATATCACACTGCAAATTCTATATAAATTTTATATATGAATCAAATAAATTACACACATATTTATACATAAAATAGTCTCAAGATAGGAACTCTATCTTGGACGCACAATAATGTGGTTGAGAGATTCTCTCAACCACACACTAAACTAGGAAAGAATATAGTTCTAACTACATCCTATTATGTAGGAACAAACTTTTCACATGGAGAATTACAACCATAGACAAGTAGGAATTAAATATTTCTAACTCACAATCCATAAAGAAAGATGTTTTTGAATTCTATGATGATATAAAAATTATTTTGAAAATGCCTCAAAGGAACATGGATGAAATTGAAAAACAAAAAAAAAAAATTTGGTTAAAAAAACATGTATAGTTATCATTTTAGTAATTGAGGTTTGGGACCTTTCTCATGTTGCCCACTTATTTAAAAACCAATCAATCTAAATGAGAATAAATGCAAACATTGGCTCCTAAAGAATTGGACGACTTGTCCTTGAAAGGATGTTGTAAAATATTTTAATAATTTGAATATGAATCCTCCAATGCCTATAGAGATCACAGATACAATTGGAATTGGAAATGGCTACATAGTTAGTTTAGAGGATATTAATTCAAAATCGAAACTAGGAATTGTGATGAAAGGTGGCCTTTACTTTTTACTTTTTTTTATGATCATGTTTGGGTCCAAGACTGTGAGAAGGATTTTTTTCCTCTATCATATTATCTTAATGAGGTTGAATATAAAATTCATGATGCAATTAAGACATGAAAAGTTAGGCGGGAATTAATATGGGGATTTAAGAGGTAAGAAACCCTCTTTTTGAAGAAATGGAATGAAATTATGAAGAGGAAAAGTTTTTAAGTCTTGGTGTTAATGTATGGCCCTATTAAAAATTATGGCAACCTAAGTGGAGTTGTTTCCCCTGCCAGATTTTCTTATTAAAATTGAGCTAGAATTTCATGAAACAAAAGGCATTAGGGGCTTGAAGTTTCGGGCATAAGTTCTTCTCAACAATTCTTTTGGACCGAGACATTAATATCAATGTGAGGTAGAATATGCATGGGAAACACTTCAATATGAGTAGACATTGGAACTAAATTTTAGGAATATATGTAATCTTTATTACCACAAAATCATATGGCTTTAATTCTTAGAAACAACTTTTGCAATCAAGAGGGTAGTGAGATAGATCTAGTTCTTGAGTTTAATTTTAAACATATATTCTCCAAGCTTTAAAACTTTGGTAAGTACGTCACTTTGAGGAAAGTTGTGTTTAAAAAGTGCTTTATAAGAGGTAATATTTTGACTCATTCCTTTTTTACAATTTCAATTTTGGATAATATAGTATTTGATCAACGTGATGTCTTTATTAGAGTCATCAATTATCTTTCGTAGTTACCTTATAAATATTTGGGAAGGAATAAATTCTCCGACTATATATGTGAATGTTATCTTTCAATGCGTTAGATACTTTAGCCTATGGGTATAATTTATCTCTTGTTTGACCGAAGAATGAAAGATGGCAAGTAACATTGTGGTAATCAATTGTTAAATGTTTAATACTTTTGAAAGCATTTTATGTAAATTGTTTGATTTTTAATACTTTTGAAAACATTTTATGCTAAATATTTCCAGTATCTAAAGCCATATTCCATTTCTTACAAAGATCTTGTTGAATCTAGGGATTTCAAGAAGAATTTTTTCAAGGTATGGCTTCCATGTTTTCACATTGTATGTACTTGTGTCAAAATATTCAACCTTGGATGTAGTTTGAATGTATGATATATTTTGGCTTTGAACATGCAAGTGTCGATATATTTCATAGAATTATCTTTGAACAATGTTAAATTTATTATGAATTTGAATGTCATAGTCAATAAAGGGAGATAAATGATATTGTCTAGCCTAAGATAATATTCAACTTGATTTTCTAGAAAGGAAATATCTTCCTCATGGGCCTTTCTTTTCCTTTTGATATCAATAGCCTCATGGATAGTGGTTTGGGAAATTATAGTTGATCTAAGGGTTGATTTCTTAGTGTCCAACGCTATAGATTCAATGGTGGGTAGCATTTCTTTATCAAACTCGATATTCATGCATTTGTGAGTTTGTCTAACCACCTATTTCATTCTTCTATCAAATGCAAACATCTCAAGTTTACCACCTCATAAAATAGTGGAGGAATTGGTTCTCTTACTGTGACCATACCTTGATAAAAATACCTAGAAAATCTATGATAAAGTAAAAGCCACCTCCTCGAGTCATTGGCCTTGGATTTCAACATTGTCGTCATTTTTCTCATTTTATGTTTTTGTTCTTATTTTATTTTCCGCTCTACCTTAGTTTCATCCTAATATTTCTAATTCAATTCTTCATATATTATTCTTTGCTCTTTTTATTTGGCTTCAACATATGATTTAGATTGCTCTTCTTTTCGAATTTACTTTTCTTCAACTTCAACTTGATTTTTTACTTGTGCTTCCTTCCCAAATATATCACTTAACATTTTTGTTTGGAATTTTCATCAACTTATTGTTTCTTTATGCCCTATACTTCATGTTTCTCCTTGATCTCAACTTCCTTGTTCCTTTAGCTCTAGGATCAACTTTGGCCTTATCCTCAACTTATATTTTATTTTCTTGTTCTTCTTTATTTATAGTTTTAGCATTTGTTTTCGCTTTTTTCTTATCCTTAACATCTAAGTTGGTTTCCTTAAGGGGTTACAATCTTTTTTTTTTATGTTCCTTCCTTTTATATTCCAAATCTTGTCTTTCATCAATAGAATTCAATACCTCTTCCTTTATTTTCCTCTCTTTTTCTTATGAAAGAATATCTATCAGTTTTAAACTTCATTTAAGATAGACTATTTTCTTTAGTACTTCATATAATTATTCTCATTTTGATATGGGAAAATCATCCTTATATCAATTATATTATTCCCAACAACATCTAAATTATCATGCATTTGACACCTTTCTAAAGTAAAATAACATTTTTCTAGGCATAAGAGCTCATAGTTGCTATTTTTCACTAATATGCAACTAGTGTCTTTCCATGGTAGGGGACCTACTTATTCTGTCTCTTTATAGACATACAAAATAGGGAAAGCTAGGCCAAGGATATAATAAGTGAAAACACACCATAGCTACATATTACTAGGGAATTGTAAATTCAAAGTCCATTTCAATACTTTCCTCACCCCAAATATATGCTTTGTTCTATGGAGTTGCCATTCTTCTCTTCATATCTTTCTAGTTACTAAGAGCACTCCACCTATCTTTATCCTTCTTAGTTTTCCATGAGTAATAATTCAATCACTACATGCTTATGAATAATAGGTAATATGGACATAACCTCTTATGTTTACTAAGACAAACATTGAAGCTATGCAAATAAGTTTGATAGTTAATTTCTTGAATATAAACCTATTAAGAAAAATATCACACCAATATATAGGTGCAATACTAGAAGAGCCACCATGAAATAGAGAATAAAAGGCCAAGAAATACACCTATATAACCACAAATATAGAAACATAGATGACCAAAAATAATGTGGGCCTTTAAAACACATAATTTTTTATCTAAAAACTAAAAATCGAAGCCAAAAATGTTAGTATTTGGTTAGCAAAAAAAGAACTAAGATTAACCCCAAACCAATATTTTTATTTTTTATTCACTAATTTTGCTTGAAGTGAAGAGAAAAGGGTATGTGCAAATTTTTCATAGAGAAACTTGAATGTTGTTAGAAATCTTGGTAAAACAAGTGTTTCACCACCTTGTCAAATACCCATATAGAAATTATTGTCTCAAGAAATGTAATCCTTTTTTAACAAAATGAGAAGTGTTTCAAGGTGGAAATTTAACATTCCAATATTGGCCCTCAAGTTAATTTTTAATTAATTGTAATTGATTATGTTGATCGCATTATATTTCTTGTGTCAGCATTGACATGTCGCTATTGTGACAAAAATGAACTAGATGAATCCAAGAACATTGTATATGTAATATAAATGCTTGATTAAAAAATGTGTTAACACAACCCATTGGGAATATATAATCATTGATATGGGCTATGATAACACGAGAGGGAAAAATGATGAGGGTATTGCAATATTTGTCTTACCACAGCCTTGCCATGAAATTTGAATTTAAATCTGAGCAGTTCCCCTCTTTCCAAAGAACTAATTGATTGTCAATAACTGGGTAGTTGGAAGAATCACGTTGGTAAATATGGAAGTCAAGGTAGCAACTGCAATATTTATTTAGAATTTAATAGAAGGAATGGGAAAAGAAATGCATCCTTGATTTTGAACTTTACCCACAAATTTCCTAGAAGAATGAGGTAAATGTGGGATTGTACAATAACAAAATGCATTGATAATGGAAAATTTTAGAATAGTGTAGAGACTTATGAAGCAAAAATGGTTCAATACATTTACACACACAAAAATTCATTCATTCACACACAAGGAGAGACGTCCACAATGAGCAGAGACATACAGGTTCTAGAGCAATGCAAATTGCGATTGGATGTTTCCAATCCTATGTGGAATGATGGCTGAAGCATTTTGAGTGATTAAAATATGTATTGGGTGCCCAAATATGCCCAAAAAAGTTTCAGACGTGGATTGAAATGATGATGGTGTGCTTTTGTCTCCCTAAAAATGAATTTATGCCTATTAAACACTTGTAAAAGAGTTTTGGACTCTAGTTGGGTAGATTGGGTTGAGATTTGATATGTGTTGGCTGAGCATGATAAGTAATAGGTGGGTAAATCGCCGAGAGGCTATAGAGAAGTGAAGATAGTATCTTATTAACTTTGTTAACCAAGTTGAGAGGAATTTAAAGAACAGAGAGGCCTGGGTTCCATTGGGAATGGAGATCCCTAACTTTTCATATGAGTGAAATAAATTTGTTTTCATGTAGTCATTTACCAATGAATTATCATTTTCCCCTAGTGGTATTATGGCCTAGCTACGGGTGGTCAATTGTAAAAAATTGAGGTGCAGTTGTGCCTATGTCATGGGTTGGAAAGGCTCCTTCATAGATTATTTTCCAGCTTAAAATTTCATATAATTTTTTACTCTATTCATTTGGTTAATGTTTGTTTTCTTCTTAAACAAATTTAATAAAAGTTTGTAGTGTTTAACTTTCTAATAATGAAATTTTTGTTATATGAATATGGCATATATACATATTCATGCAAAGATATAAATTTATGTTTGAGTTAAGTATATTTCAACATGAATGTATATTGCTTTGATTTTACAAGAGCTTTTGGGAATAAATTAATGTCTAAAGTGGAGAAATTAATTTACATAATTATCTTGCATATTCATGTGTGAGGGCTTGCATAAATCTTGGTGGATTGGTAATTCTTCACTTATTCTTATAAATGTTCTAAAAAATGCATAAATAATGGTGGGAAGTAACTTCTAGTAAGCATACTTAATTACATATGAATCATATCTATTTGGGTGCAAATACTTGCTTAAATTATGGTGGGAAGTAACTCATGGTAAATAGGCTTATTATGATAGGTCTGTCTATTTTGGAATAGGGCTTCCTCGATTTTAATTTGATTATCAATTATCAATAATTATTAGGGAGCTAGTGGGGATTTAACCCTCATGGAATATTCTTGAATATTTTTAATATTAATCGCAATTCAAAGGTTGATATTTATCTCCAAAGTATTTGTGTCATTTTGGCCCTTTTGATTAAATTTTATTAATTAAAGAAAAAATGGCATATCAACAAGTGTCATATTAAATGAGTTATGGTCCTTTGGGCATGTGTTATTTATTAGCCATGGTCACTATAACAAAACCTATTTATAGGTTAAGAAACTCCATGGTAAAGTGGGGGTGCATCTCCAAGATTAAGAATCTTGATACATTTTATTAATAATAATAGTATTGATTTAAAATAAGGTTCCAATTTGAAGATAATTTTTCAATCTCAATCTCGCGCTAGTGTTTGAAGCTCTGGCTGCACGCATTAGCTAACCTAGAAGAGGCCCCAGCCGCCATGGCCATAGGAGGGGGATCTGACCCCCTTCCTCCACCTCCATATGTTATCGCGTTCAGGAAACTTGTAGCAGGAGGTAGCAAATGTCCCCTATCTAATTCGTAGCAGAAGTTTGTTAAGAAATTGGACAACATCCCATCGGTGGCTCTCCCAGTTGAGGAAACTTGCAGGTCTGCTTTGAATCTCTCTGAAAGATGGCTCATAGGGCAGTTCACTGGTCTCTATCCATCCCCCAAAGATGTGGAGGATTGGGTGTAGAGAAACTGGACACCTCTTATCTCAGAAGTCATCAAAAGCCACTTCGTCGGAAAAGGATTCTTCGTTTTTGTGTTTGATAATACGGAAGATAAAAGCCTCATATTCAGAAATGGGCCATATTTCATGGGACCTCAAGGGCTATATTTAAATAAATGGATGCTCGATTTCAACCCTGCCCAAGACGTGCTTTTAGCTATCTCAATGTGGGTGCGCCTTCCCCACCTTCCTCTGCACTGTTGGAACCAGAAGTCCCTCCAAACCATTAGCAATACTCTTGGAAGACATATCGATCAAGCAGTCAGAAAATATCAATACTCTTGTGCATGCATATGCATAGAGTTAAACTTGGAAGTTGGGTTGTCTGAAGCCATAAAAATAACAATTGCATATTGGACCCATATCCATGAGTTGGATTACGAAAAAATTTCGTTTAAATTCGGGCATTGTCACGGCTACGAACATTTTGCAAGGCATTGTAAAAAGAAGGCTGAAGAAGAAAGTGAGAACTCGAAAGCAGAGCAATGGACCATAGTACAGAAAGCAGCCACGTCAAAATCCAAAGGAAAAGGGGCAGAAAAAGGGATCAAAGCCCCAACATCAGGGCAGGCCCTCGAGGTAGGGAGCTCCATCCCCTCATCGGCAGCAGTCAATCCTATTGAAGAGGACAATAATATAACAGACCCTCCAGAAACAATTTTGGACAGTAAGGAACATCTCATTTTCCCCTCTACTGAAAAAGATAATGAAGAAGCAGTCCTCCCCAGAGAAACCCCTGACATATACTTCTCCCCCTAATATGTATATATAGCTAGAAATAAGGCAACAGACACCTCCTGCTCCTTAGAGGATGAGACCTTTGAGAGGCCCTCGAAAAGAGTCAGAAGAAAGTCCCACAAAGAAGCAAGGGAGGAAGAGGCAGAAAGGCAAAAAACACAAGGAAGTCAGCCCACAATCAAGATTTCCATTGGGAGGAACACCAGAACAAGGCCTCCCAATGGAGGAGCTCCAAACCCCTCCATTAGTAAATAATGCGATTAGACTCTTGGAACTGCAGAGGCTTGGGGAACCCATCAAAATCTGAAGCCGTCAAAGATCTATTGAAAATGGAACCTCCAGAAATCCTCATGCTCCAAGAGACTAAAATTGAAGGGGCCACCCTTCTCAACATCATCAATAAGAAATGGCAAAATAATGCAGGAAAGGTAGTAAGTTCAAGGGGCTCCTTAGGAGGAATTGCCACCCTGTGGAAGGAGGACCAATTTCAACTAGAAAATTCCTGCGAGACCCAGCACTGGATATTTACCGATCTAAGGCATTGCACAAGTAAGTTAACCTTTTCTCTTTTCAATATTTACATTCCGGTGCTTTATGTTGATAAGAGAGAATGCTGGAAAACTCTTTCTGCCTTTTTATATCTCCATTCTCCCAATAATATCATAATAGTTGAAGACTTTAACATAGTTCTGGATACAAAAGAAAAAAGAGGAGGCAACAGTAGCAGGGACCAAATTCTCCCTTTGGTCAAAGACCTTGTTCATCAATGGGACCTCATGGACTTCAAACCTAAGAGAGGACTCTACACCCGGCCCAATAACAGAGTTGGGGAAGAGCACATTTCTGCCAGACTAGATAGGTTCCTAGTTCAAAGTTCAATGTTGTTGGAAATGAGACTTATCTCCTCCAAAATCCTCCCCAAGCTGACCTCAGATCATAAGCCTATTCTTCTTCTATTGGAAGATGAAGAAAACTTGGTTCTGATTCCTTTTAGGTTCAGTCCTCTTTGGAGTAACAGAGACGGGTTCCATGACACTATCCGCGTCGCTTGTTCCATTTCAATCATTGGCTCCCCAAGTTATGTGTGGGAGAAAAATTTAAAGGCCACAAAGCAAGATTTGAAGGAGTGGATCAAAAAGCATACTATCACCCCAAATAGTCAAAGAAATGAAGCAGTCCAGCTGTTGGAGTACTTGCAAATGGAATTGGATATAAAAGACATCATCTTTGCGGAGCTTGCAAAGGAACAAACAGCCTAAAGCAACTCCTACCTCTCCTTCTGTATTAAAGAGTAATACTAGATAATTAAGTCTCGCAGCCTATGGTTGAAATCGGGAGATAGAAATACTTCCTAGTTCCATCGCCAATTCAGAGCTCGCCTCTCTCGTAATCATATCTCGGAAATAACGACCTATGAAGGGGTGGTCTGCAAAGGCGTCGATAAAATCAAAGTTGTTGTTGTCTCTCACATCCAAAACCTCTACAACAAAGGGAGCGAAGGCAGTGAAGAGGACATATTGGATTTCCTCTCCCACATCCCCTCACTGGTTAACAGAGAAGACAACTCAACCCTCACAAATCCATTTACTGATGATGAAATCTGCAATTTCATTTGGTCAATGGAACCCGAAAAGGTCCCTAGCCCCGATGGGTTATCAATCCATTTCTATAGGATCTGCTGGGAAATCATCAAAGTTGATTTGTTGAGAATGATCAAAGGGTTTCTAAGAAAATCCAAGGTGGGGGGAGGCACCAACTCCACCTTCTTAGATCTAATTCCGAAAGAATTGAATCCTGGCTCCTTTGGAATATTCAGGCCTATCTCCCTCTATAATGCCTCGTATAAAATTATTGCTAAGCTTCTTGCAATAGAATCAAAATGCTTCTCGGAAACCTCATCTCCATCTCTCAAGGAGGGTTTTTCAAAGGCAGACATATTCTAGACAATGTCATCCAGGTGTAAGAAGCTATGCATTCTAGCAATCAAAGTAATGAGAAAGGAATGATGATCAATCTAGATATGTTAAACACCTTCGACATGGTCAACATGTCCTTCCTCTATAGGGTCCTTCTCTCCGCTGGATTCTCCCCTGAGTTTTTCAATCTGATCAAAGCTTGTATAGACAAGCCATGGATTACACGGCTTTTCAATGGGAGACCAACTAGTTATTTCCAATCCATGAGGGGATTAAGGAAAGGATTCCCGCTCTCCCCTTTCCTGTATATCCTCATGGCTGACACACTCAGCAGGAAGCTGTCAATTGAAAATTCTGCAAGGACTGCTCCTAGTCTAAGAATATCGAACGGGTTGGAGCCCATCAACCATGCATTCTTTGTTGATGAATCCCTGTCGCTTGGCAAAGTTTACACCAGGATCGCTAACACCTTTAAAACGAATCTTCACAGATACTGTAGTGTCTCTGGCACTCTCATAAATGACAGCAAGAGCGTTTTGTATGGATGGAACGCTGAGGAGCACGAAATTTAGAGAGTTGTGCAAATTCTGCGCTTTTCAAGATATGCACGCTGGGACAAAATCAAATATTTGGGGCTGCCACTAACTCTCAAAATCAACAAGAGTTGTTTGTGGGCTGAAGTTATTAGTAAAATCAAAGCTAAAATCAAATCCTAGGGAGGCCAATGGCTCATGAACGGTGGAATATACACGCAGAGCCAAACCATCTAGTAATTCGAATCCTAACAATAAAAATATGTCAAAGGTGCTTCCCTCAGGAATCTGTAGGTGGACATCAACATGAAAGGATCGTTGATTTGGAACCTTGGTAGGAGAGGTATTGAATTTTTCCAAAAATACCTATATCGCATTCCTGGCAATGGCAAGAAAATCAAGTTGTGGAAATAATTCATCATGGGTCACTCACCCCTCGCCTGTTGAAAAGTGTAACTAGGTCGGTCTTCATGTTGACTATGTAATTATGTAAAGAAGAAGACAATGATAATAAAATGTACTTTTGTTGTACTTTTTTCATGGGTTTCATGAATAAGATTTTATTATAGGTTATGGACTTCTTCTTGATGTCTTCTCGGTTTTTGTCTTCTTCTATAATTAAGTGTCATATACATGAAGGATTTAGTTTAGATGTTTATGCTCCAAAGACCTTGTGAAGAAACTCACAAAAAGCCCTCAAACAAGCTGGAAGACAAGCTCAAAAAGCATTGGAATTCAAGCTCCAATACAGTGAAGACAACCCTCTAACAATTCTAGAATATACATGAAGAAATACCTCATAAAATGCTCCTCATTTCGGCCTAAATATCAGTGATGAATTTGGCCTAATTCACAGAGATCAAGTCGGCCTTATACACAGTTGATAGGTCGACCTAAAGTCATAAATAACACTATTATATATACACACTACTGTGGCTATTTTGGATGGAAAAAGATGTGGATCTCTCTAAATTAAAAATGCAGATTCTTCTGAAATAGTGCGGACTGTTCTATGGAATAAAGTATGGAATTTAGAGACCATCAAAATTCGGATCGTTCTAGACACCATAGCATAACGTAAGCAAGTTAAAGCTCTGTTTTGGGAACTATGCTAACACAGTAAATTGCGGATAGTTCTAAAAAGTGGACAGCATGACAAGATCTGAATGTAATATAAGTTAAAGGTAGTGTTATAGTGTGGTTAAGTGCGGACTTCAAGCAAGGGTAAAGTCTGTTATACATTCAGATTATATCATAGGAAGAAGGAAGTGCGGATTGGTCTGAAGGAATCATACATATATATACAGTGTGATACTAATTGAAGAAATTGTGATAAGTTCTATAATAGAAGTGCGGATTGTTTTCAGGTAGTAGTATGGAAATACTAAAGATTTACCTTCCTGTTCTATAGTGCACAAAGAGGAAGGTTTACACCTCAAGTGAATAAGCTTCAGAGTTATGCAAAGTGAAAGTTTTAGTGTTGGTGCAGCTCAGTGCAAGTTGGTGCAGAAATGAATGATCAGCGTTGAAGGCAGATAAAGTGACAAGGTATTGGAAGAACTCATAGGTCAGGGGTCTGAGTCTTGGTCATGGTACTTGTCTTTTTAAGATCTATAAGAATAATTTCTCGTGGGTTTTCCTCTCCAAGAGGCAGAGGTTTTTCCCTGGCTCTAGGAGCCTAACTTTGTGTCTTTTGTATTTTGGTAATTGTCTTGATGAAAGACTAAATAAGCTAAGGAAGAAAAGACATAAGTATCTCAAGTAAATTCACAAGTAATTATCAAGAAGAGAATTTTCATTAACCTAAAGCCCTCCAAATTCTCAACATCACCAACTATGAAGCTCTTAAAGAGATTCGGGAATAGATGTCTCAGTATGGAATTCATAGACTTGAGGACATTTCTGAGTGGGATGAGACAGGAAACTGGCATTATTGGGTCTTTCCCAGAATTCTAGATATTTTCAACTGCAACAAGATATTCTCAAAGAATATTTAAGGGATGTTGCTCCGGTCCACAAGAAATATGTTGATTCTTGGGGCTGAGGTACCTCTGGAACCTACACAACTACACTTGGTTTTCAACTTCTTCAATCACAGCGATAGATGAATTAATCTGCAAGCTTTTGGAATCTGGTGTGGGATCCCATGGGCCTCCCCAAAATCAATTTTTTCTTTTGGTTCCTAATGCATAAGAAGATATTGATAGGGGAAAACCTATTGAAAAGAATCATTGTAGTCCCTCATAGATTCTTCCTCTGCAGGAATTCTCTTGAAACCACGGACCATCTCTTTGTGGAATGCTCCTTCGCCAAATAAGTGTGGAACTTTACCCTTCAAGGACTCAATGTCACAGCTCCTTCCCAAATCTTTGTTGTGGATTTATTTTCCACATGGAAGGAGTGCTACCCTCAGGCTATCTCCAGCAAGGTCCTTTGGTTTCGTGTTTGGCACACCATCCCCAAGTATGTTTGCTGGAAAATTTGGCTTGCTAGAAATGAACATATCTTCGACAACACATCTTGGCCTCCCTCAACAGTTGTTGCCAAAGCCAATGCCCTCCTCTCTGAAACCATGAGCAACCAATCCCATAAACCTAATAGCTCTCTCCTCCCAGATGATAATAAATGGGTGGGGACATTTTTTTTCCGAGACAAAAATCAAACCACAGCGAGACCCTCAACCAATCCAAGATCGCTTTTAAGGGACTGAGATGGAATATATCATGTTTGGTGGAGGAATCAAGGTAAAGAAATGATAATTCTTTGATGGAGCCTCCAAAGGAAACCTCGGGACAGTAGGAGCTGGAGGTGTGATTTACTCTCCATACGGCACAAGAAGAGACAGTTTCAGCTGGGGTCTCGGGCAGCGAAAAAATAACCAAGCAGAAATCCTTGGCCTATTAAAAGCTTTCCAAATTGCTCGTGAAAAAGGCATTAGAGATTTTCAAGCCTTTGGAGACTCTGAAATATTGATAAAAAAGCTATACTCAAAAGATCAATTCAATGATTCAGTGCTAAAAAAGACCCTCCATAGACTGAAGTTCACCTTGCTATACTTCTCTTATTTCCAATTCTTCCACATCCTCAGAGGCTCAAACAAAGAAGTTGATCTCAATGCAAACAAAGGTTGCCTTCTCCCGCAAGGTGACCTTAGCATAAACGATGGAAATCCTTCACGAATCTACATTCCTTGAAAATTTTCTCATCATGTAATAGGAAGTTGCATTTTTGTCTTGTATCGATGGTTGATTTGGCCTCGGCCCAATCAAATTTTACTATTAAATAAAAAATAACCGCTTCATTTTAAAAAAAAAAAAGAGTTCAATTTAGTTAATTTTTATGATTTTTAACCTTAGAAGGTTAATTTCATATTATTTTGAAGAAATGTTTGGATAGATTTTGGGGTTTGTAAATATTGATAAGAAATATTACTACTTAAGAGAATGTGATTAAGTGAATGTGATAAACTCTGGTAGAATTATAGAAAGTTTGGGGTATTTACTCATCATGGGTCGATAAAAATTTTAAATTATTCACTTTATTTGTGGTCAAATATAATTTTTGGAGTTACCTTTGCAAAAAGTTATGAATTTTACCCCATATGCCACGAGAAATATTTTGGATTGCACTACGGAAAAATTATAAATACTCCATTTGAGTTGCACTTTGGAATTTAGCATGTGGATTATGACCACATGTGAGCATTATTTGCATGTGGGATTTAATTATTATTTAATAATGGTAGAATATTACTAATTTCATGGATTTATAAATTAAAGTTTTATTTAAAACCCCCTCGTGCAAATAAATGTAAATAAAATTAATTAGACGAGTGGATGACATGGTAGGCCATGTGGCCTTGGTGCTAGAATGCCATGACCCCAATGATGACACGTAGATTGGGGGTGTCACAATATTTTCTATGTGGCAATTTCTCAATAACACTAACATGGCACCAAGGGTGAAAATTTTCAAATGACCATATTTCAACCATCATGACTCGAATTTCAATAAAGTTTATATCATTGAAAGGCTCTTGACGAGCCAAATCTGATGGAAATCTCAAAAACAAAACAAAAAATGAGTTGAATGAGAAAAACAAAAATTTGATACCCCATACCCTCAATAAGGTACAAATAAGGTTGAATATTCTATAGGGAATAACAATTTTTTGGTTATGCAAGAATGAAATTGACCTAGAAATACTTAGAAGTTGAAAAAATAGAGATTTTCTTTGCATGCAAGATGATGACAGACACGATTATGCGATAAACAAAATCAAATATCAATTTTCACAATACTCATTTGTAGTTGTCAAAGGTTGTGAATATCATAATCAAAACAAGATAAATATTTCACTTACATTATCATACCATGCTTGAAAAATAAGCAAATTCACACGGGTTGATCTCCACACAAAATCACTTACACAAATCAAAGATAAAGGAAACATTAAAGATCGAGACAATAGTGTTTACCAAATTTAAAACCCTCATAGAGGGAAAACAATGCACAATACTAATACAAAATTAATGCAAAGAAATAATTTACATAAGCATCTCTCGCATTAATCATCAAAAAATGATAATTCATACTATTTCAATAAATATCATCAACCAATCATGGGTTATACCATGAATCTTCATTAATATTGAGATATCAAAGTGTTACATTCTCATGTATAAGACATGATAGTGACCATTATATTAATAAAGTAAAATGCATATTATGGAATCACAATAAACGCACATTCAAACTTGAAAGCACAATAAACCAAATTGAACTTAAACTAGCACCCATTGTTAGATATATTTTAACATAAAAAAACTTCCAAAGCAACTTGGTAAGATCCTTACCAAATAATTTGTTAGCCACCTATAAAATTTGTCATATCAAATGGTGGCTAAATCATTTTCGAAGCCTTTAAGAAACAAGTTTTATTGCCAAAATTGTTAGTTCTTGAAGTCTTGTGAAGTTATCTTATCCTTTGATTAATCTTCACTGTTGTTTCCCTCTTAAACTCTGAAAATCTTTTGTTTTCCTTGAAGAAAAAGACTGTTGAAAACTCCATTTTTCATCATTTTTACTCCTCCTTCCCTTCATCATTAACCTCCATTTTATCCCCTTTTTCCTCATAAAATTCCTCTATTTTCCATTATTTCCCATTTTCCCTTCATAAATCCCCTTTTATAAGGTTTAAAACTCCTTTTTAAACCTTACCGAAACCTTCAAAATCCTTTGAAAATTCTTGAAAATTCATAAAAAATAGTCTTTTTAACTATAGGCCTAAGCCCCTTTGGGCTAAGCCCTAAAACACTTCCCCACCATGCGACTTGGTGTTGGAACCAAGCGCTAAACCCATATGGCGCTTATCGCATCGGAACTTCTGACGAGCGCATGTCTCTTTGTTACATAAAACTCCCCGATGCGACTGGCTCCCTTTGTTATAACTCCCGATCCCTTTTCCTCTTCGCAAAATCGAAAGCCCCGCAATCGGGCGCTAGAGCCTTAAATAAAACCCTCCCTGATACAAAATATCCTTTGTATTTCGTAAAAAATCCGATTTTCATATGTTTCAAAGGGTTCCGCCGGTTCACGATCTTAACCATTCCCGACCGTTGATCTTAAACCAATCAATGGCTTTCGGAATCTCGCATCAGAGATTTCCATTGGGCACGTTTAATATTTTATTGCCCCTTCCCGATTGGCGATCTCCCGATGGCTTCTCAGTCGTTCATCTATTCTGCCAGGCCCAAATCCGACGGCCCTTATTGCTCCGTTCATAAGCCCATTCCCCCGCTTGCAACCTCCTCCGATTCATTCTCCGCCATCGATCTGATCCGCAAATCGACGGTCTACGTTCAATCGCATCAGAGACTTCCATTTTCAACTTTCCTCTCTCCTCTGCCAATCACAATCCTCTGATTGCATCTGGGCCATCCATCACATACATCCGACGGTCCAGATTGAACCCCTCAACCTTTGTTAAATTTTATGAACCCCGCTGTGTAATGTCTTTTTGGCGAATCTCCACCGTTGGTCTTTGCAGATCAACAGCCCATGCTGACCCATTCTTCGCCTCATATTTTATTTTATTCAACCTCCAGATTTGATCTGGACCGTTCATTTCTCTCATCCAACGGTCCAGATTCAACCCAATATGCCCAACTCTCTTGGGTCCTACCCGTCCCAGATTTAATCTCTGTCGTTCATTTCTTGATCTAACGACCCATGTTAATATCGCCTTGGCTCTGCCCCACCTATTACTGCCCGCACATCTGTTCTTTATCGCGCTCTCTCCACAGCCGTCCGATCTGACACCCCAGATCTAACGGCCAGCGCGCAGTTTCACGTAGATTTAAGCCTGAACGTTAATGATCCAAATTCACGCGATATAGGTGGTTTTTAAACGCCACATGTCGGGCTCTAACGCATATCGCGTTCAAAAATTTGAAACCACCTTTTCTCCATTTTCTTGCGCGAAACAGCTGGTTTCTTTAGCCGAAACCACCCACCCCATTTGTATTCCATCGCATCACGTTTGTTCTCCGTCGTTGATCTCTGCAGATCAATAGCCCGCATTCAATCTCTCTTTTTAACTATCGCCCTCCGCCATCCTCCAAGGGATTTCATAGATCAACCTCAGCCGTTGATCTCTGCAGCCGATCTCATCCGACGGCCCAGAACCCTTTCCGAAACCCCAAATTTCATCCTGCCTTTTTCACTGTTGATTAAGGTTTTTAACCCATTTTCCTTTGTATTTTTCGTTGTTTCATTATAAAGTGACCCCTCCGCTTTATATGTTTACGATTGCTCCCGATCGTTGATCTCTACATATCAACGGCCCTAACTTAATCTCTCCACCATTTAAGTCGACTGCCTTCCTTTTTAAATTCGGAAAAGTAATCCTCGCCGTTGGATGCTTTTATCCAATGGATGCGCTCTAAACCTAAGCCTCCAAAGCAGTCTAACCTGAATACGCAGGATTTTTCTAATATTTCTTGGTTTATGCAAGTTTTAAAGGTTTTTCAAATATTTTAAAGAAAAATTGAAGGTCAAGGGTGACGACCCTCTAGGCCTTTATTCATCAAAAAGGATCATTCCACAGGGTTTCCCATCAACGTTTGTCGGTGCCTGATGAACGCTGGCAACATTATAAGAGCCCAATGTAACACCTGCACATCAACAAGACACAGCAAAATTCAATCAAGTAAAGAGTATCAGTGTGAAAGGATCCAACCACAGCAGAGATGAAGAATTAAATATTGATTACATAGTTTGAGAGATTAAGGCCCACTTTCAGCAAATCAAAAGCCTAATCTTCTCAATTAAACACAGTTAAAGACATCATGAAGACAGAAGACAGAATTTAGGACTAATTAAGCCTAACACACAGAATCAAATCAAATTAATAGTGTTCAAGGAAAAACAATCAGATCTATCTGTCCGAGAAAGCCTCCACTGCCACATCAGAGGCTAATTGAATCCTCTCAACTACCAAAAGCCACCTGTAGCCTCAAAGCATTCAAAATATGGCATAGTTACTACCAGAACAGAGGATATTTGCCTCATGACAGCCGAACAGTTATTCCAAGCCAAAGGTGACTTATTGCAAAAATATCAGCAGAGTTATTACAAAGATGACACAGAGCCTTAAAGTCAACAAAATCTTCCCAGTGAGCTTAATACTTAATGTAAACCAACTAATACAGAGGAAATATCTGTAATCTTCTCCATTGAGCCCCTCAAAGGCCGAGAAGCATTAAAATGTATTAATTGAGTTTATAGATCTTTTCTCTCGTCCCACCTCCTCATTTTTTCCTATAAAATCTTCTTGAGGAGCTCATTGTAAAGGGTTGGTTGCAGAACTTTGAAATATACTTGTGCTCGAAATTTTCTACATGTAAATAGTGTCTAGAGGCTCTTGAAACTCTGTTTGTAATCAAATAAGTTAGGTTAAGAAGAGAAGATGATTGCTGAACTGAAACATTGGACTTGAAGAATGTAACTGGATTGACATCAATATACAAGCTAATTCTTGGGATCCTGGTCTATATCACTGGTGAAGTGCTTCTTTCTGTGTTATTTTTTTCCTTTCATGTATGCCATTTTGTCCATTTATTCTATGATAAAGAACTGCAAGCATAGAGTTAGGATTTATTGTTTACAGTACCCTTCTCTAACTGATAAGATTTATCTCAATGTTTTCCTCCAAATTGTGTATTTAAGAATGATTCAATTCAGTCCAAGCAATTAGGAATGTTGGCGGTCCCTTGTCCTACTGTGCAAACTAAACATTGTTCTTAAACGTTATTTTCATTACGTACTCAGTAGAGTTAGACTAGGAAAGCGTATGGTTTGCCCTGTCTTCTAGTTCTTTCTTCAAAGGTAATTCTGAAAGTTTCCCTAAGAGTATGCTGAAAGCAGTTTACATTTAAAAGTATCTTATCTGATCTTAGGCTGCACTTTATTTTTCTTATCTGTTTTCATCCCTTCTGAAAGTAATTATGCAGATTACTAGATTGTTTGTCTGTTGAGTTAGCTTTAATATGAACTTGTCCAAAGAAGTCTATGGTTAGCCCTGTCCTTTGGTTGGTTTTAAACAGTTACTTAAAAGGCTTTTCTTGTTTGGACAGACTGATAAATCCTAGTTGAAATTATTGTCTGTTTCCACCCCTTCAACACTTTTATTCTTCCATTCCATCATTTAATCTCAAAGATCTTGTGATATAGATGACTTTCCCCTTGGACCACTCTTGAAATTGTTGCACAATTAAACCCTTTTATGACTCCATAGCCCAATGGACTAAAAACCAACATCATATCTATCCTATCAGCCAAAGTTTGTTCTGATTGCTTGCAACTTCACACGTTTGAAACTCTTTCATTTTAGGACTTTCCACTCAACTAAAAATCATGCTCAACCATCCAAAACCAAACAAAAACCCTTGTTCTTAATAACTAGCCTAATATCACACATCAAAAGCCTTAAAGATAAATAAATCTTTATTCTTATAGAGAGATCCCTCTCTGGATTCAGGAGGGCTAGATCCTAGAATCCCAAAGTGGTTTAAGTGTTCTCTCTGCAGTTTGTATTTTCCAATCTTGAAAATTACAGGGAGCTAACATAATTAACACAATAAAATAGTATTTATGTTTTATAATTATTGAAATATTGATAAGCATTATACACTTACTATATATTTTTATATGGATTGAGGATATCATTGCGTCCTTCAATCCATAATGATGTATAAAAAGTAATAGTATGATTTACTGAAAAAACGTCAATGTATCACAATTAATAGTAATGTTAATTAGATAAACCTCAGACCAAGTTTGTTTAATTCCAATAGTCTATGTTTAAGTATATTTTTATTAGCTAAATTGTTAAAAAATGCAGCAAGAAATTCTCAATTTGATTTTGCCTTGATTAAATTGAGAATTTTTGAATTTCCACATCATCAGAAAACTTGGATGCAGTTAATTGAGTTGACATGGCTCTTCTCACTCAATTAGGTTAGTAAATTCAAGTTAGATGAGTTAGAGTTTAGTTAAGAATGTGTGATTGCTAATTTGTAGCAATCAAGATCAGTTATTTCAATTTGTTTCAGTTAAACGAGTTCTAATTGTTGGAGGAATTAGTGGAAGGTCAGTTGTACAATGGGACTTCATTCAAACTCAGTGATCATCCAGTTAACTAATAAATTAGCCCAAAATAGCTAGTGCATGTAGATAATTCAAGTCCCCCAGCTATTGTGGATATTCCAAGTTAGTGTAACATCAGTTGTAGACTATTATTGAGTGTAAAAGTGTTGCATGTAGTCAGATGATTAACCTTCGAAATTGCACAATCATTTTGGAGGAATTTCATAAATAATACGGGCCTAATTTCTCAAGGAATTGTGCAAGGAAATAAGGGCTAAAGTAGAGGAAAAAATTGACTATTTTTTGGTCATGGCTTCTCAGTGAGCAGAGAGAGAGGTTATTCACTAGCAGGTTGAGCTTAGATTGAGCTAGCAATTGTAATACATCTTTATTCATCATATTAGTGCAAGAAGGAAAAGGGGTTTTTAGCAGATTGTATTCCCCTGGAAAAATATTGTGTGCATGTGTGTTATTTCCTATTACATGTTTGTGATTGATGTTTTAAATTGTGAATTGAATTACGTAAAGCAGTAGATTAGGCTTGTGTTCATGATTATCTACAAATATACAACATAATTTCTACATGGTATCAGAGCAAGATTCACATTAGATCAAGAATTTCGAAGTTGTTTCTCAGGAGGTTCGATTTTCCAGTTCATTGTAGCAGGATCTCTTCAGAGATGAGAAGATGACCTTCAACTGGCTGAGCCTAGAGTATTCCTTGGAAGGGAGCTCTAATTTCATTGCATGGAAGGATTTCATGGAGACGGTATTGGATGACAATGGATTGCTAGAATTCATCAAGAAAGATGTTGCAAAACCATAGGCATCTGAAGCCTAAAACCTTGCTTAGTGGAAGAAATATGTAGCCAAGGCGAGGAGAATAATCTTGGAGGGAGTATGGGATCACATTGTCTCAAATCTCCACGGGAAATAAACTATGTTTGCAATTTGGAAAGCACTAACAGAATTGTTCAATAATAGTAGAGACGACAGGAAGTCGGCGCTCAAGGATAAACTTTGAAATATTAAGATGCATAAGAATGACACTATTTTGCAGTATCTAAGAAGGTTCACACAAGTTCATTATGAAACTAGTGAGGTTGGTGTAAATTTTTCAAAATATGACTTGGTAAGCCTAACCCTTCTAGGCCTTCCTAAGAGCTGGCATAGCTACCAAGATTCGGTGAATGGGAGGGAGAAACTGTCGAATTGGGAACGCTTATGGTATGATTTGGTACAGGAGGAAGTAAGGCAGAATACTAGAGATGGGACTTCATCCAAGGGCAAGGATGAAGAAACATTTGCATTGGTTGGAAAGGGAAAGAAGGGAAAAGGGAAAAAATCTCAATCCAAACCAGAATCTAGCTAAGGGGGCAAGAAGATATATTTGTCCAAAATTAGATGCTTCAATTTTCATGAATTCAGGCACAATGCCATGAAGTTTCCACACAAAAATGAAATTAAGAAGACCTCAAGAGGAGCAACAATTGGCTTCACAACTTGAACTTGAATTTACCCTTATCGCATGCATGGCTAGCGTAGTTATGGGGAGTGTGGGTTACTTGGACACAGGTGCATCATTCCACATGATAGGGTGTAGAGGCTTTTTCAGTCACCTGGAGGAGAAATATCTCTAGATTCACATCGAGTTGGGGGATGATGGAAGGTACAGTGAAACCAGATTTGTACAGACACCTCTCATAGGGAGTCAGGATCCTCTCTCAAGCTCAAGGATGTCATATTCGTTCCAAGCCTAAAGAAAAATCTCATCTATGTTTCAGTTTTAGAAGACCGTGGTTATGATGTGATATTCAGCAAAGGAAATGAATTCTTGAGACACATAGCCATGGGAAAGGTGAAGTAGATTTGGGTTCGGGTGAAGAACTTGTATTAGCTAGATGCGGAAGATTATGTTGCAATAAGCACTAAGGCCAAGAAGGTGCAGAGTCGTGATGTCAGTGAAATTTTGCAGAGAAGACTTGGATATTTGCATCATAGTGCCCTAAATATTATGCAGCAAACAACTACATGCCTCCCTAAAGGAGAACTTGAGTAGCATGATGTATGCAAAGGATGTACCTTGAGGAATTACAAAAAATCCACATTCCATGATCAGGATAGAAAAGTGCATGCAGTCCTAGAAAGGATCCACTTTAATGTTTGTGGACCTTTCTTGACAGCCTCCACTGCTAGACACAAATATTTTGTCATTTTTATTGATGACTTCTCATGAAAGTGTTGGATCTTCTTCATGCGGAAGAAAGATGAGACATTCTCCAAGTTTGTAGAATTAAAGGCACTGGTTGAAAAAGAAACCAACAATAAAGTGAAGGCTCTCAGGAGTGATAATGGAGGTGAGTACATGTCTAATGAATTAAAAAATTTATGTGTGAAAGAAGGAATTCGACGAGAGTTGAAAACACCCCACAACCCACATCAGAATGGGGTGGTTGGGAGAAAGACTCATAGCATTGTGGGAGCAGCGAGGGTGATGTTTCATGACCAAGGCATACCACTAAACTTGTGGGTAGAGGCATGCAACACAACAGTCCATTTGCAGAACCGCAATCCTCATTGGATTCTGGGCATGATTACACCAAAGGAGGCTTTCTTGGGGACAAAGCTAGATGTGTCACATTTCAATATTTTTGGAGCCTTTATTATTTCCATGTTTCCAAAGAATCAAGGAAGAATCATGATCCGACAGCAGAATTGGGGATATTTGTGGGTTACACAGAAACTCATCACAACTACGATGTGTACTTTTCATCCCTTAGAATGATAATTGTGTGAAGGGATGTAAAACTTAATGAGGATAAAGCAATGTGGTTCTCTCTTGAGAGGGAGATTTAGATCCCACCAGATGAGAATCTTTTAACTCCAAAGGAGGAGCCTCAAGAATTTGTGGAGAAACCACAAATTAAGGAGCAGGGATTGGAAACACCCATTTAAGCAGAACCATCTAGAGAAGGTAGGAAAATAACTATGGAAGTTGAGAGACTTGTTCAGGATGTGAGGGAGAATGTGGGAGCTCCTTCAAATTTGTGTAGGTAGATAAGGTCACCTTATCGGTACACTGGCTACATGGCTCTAATGACTGAGCTTGTAGATACTGAGTCATCCTCTTTCGAGGAAGCAATAGAAAAACATGTATGGCTTGATGCAATGGTGGAGGAATATGAATCCATTGAAAATAACATTGTTTTGGAAGTGGTCCCAAGACTATCATATAAACGATTGGTGGGTTCGAGATGCATATTCAAGGTTAAGAATGAAACATATGGAAGCATAGAGAAGTATAAGGCCAGATTTGTGGCCAAGGGGTACTCTCAAGTTAATGGAATTGAATATGAGGATACATTTTCTCGTGTAGCAAGGTACTCAACCATTATATCAATTATTTCTTTGGATGTGCAGATGGGGTGGAAGATCCACCAGATGGATGTAAAAACAACATTTCTAAATGGGGTCATTAAGGAGGAAGTGTACATCGACCAACTAGAATTTTTTGAGACAATTGATCAGGAGTATCATGTGTGCAGACTCAAGAAATCATTGTACAGATCTAAAAAAATCACCTCGTTATTGGTACACTAGGATCAATAGTTATCTCCCAGGTTTAGGCTTCACCAAAACTGAAGCAGATGAAAACCTCTATCGTATCTTGGTAGAAGTTAAATTTCTTATTGTTGTCTTATGTGTTGATTATTTGATTCTAATTGGTGATGAACAATTGATTAGATCTTGCAAGGAGGACCTTGCAAGAGAATTTGAAATGAAGGACATGGGTCTCATGCACTACTTCCTCGGGTTGGAAGTATCACAAGGCGATGGGGAATTTTTTGTATCTCAAGGAAAGTATGCACTGAATGAGATACTATAGAGATTTTGCAAGGAGAGTTGAAAACCCATGGATACACCTATAGTGACAAACTGGCGAAAGGAGGATGCTACTTCAAGTGAGGAAGTGGATGCTACCATTTACCGCCAATTAGTGGGTTCGCTGATATAGCTTGTGAACAGACGGCCAGATATGTGCTATGCAGTCAACCAGTTGAGCCAAGATATGGTTAGGCCGACCAAATTGTTTTGGAAGGCAGTTAAGCATGTTTTACGGTACCTCAGAGGCACTACCCAGTTTGGACTAAGGTACATACAGACAGAGGGAGTGAAATTGTGTGGATTCACAGATGTATATTTAATGGGGAGTTCATTTTTTCTGAATGGAATGTATTATTTTTTTTGTGCTAAGTATCCAAACAGTAATTAAATTGTGTGCATAAGGTTCTCTGAAGTTTGTAGGTGAAACAAATGATTTTATCTTAGTTAAAAAGATTTATGTGTGAGGTTAAAGCATGTAAATTGCTTGTATAACACTTTACAGCATTAAATAACGGAGAAATAAACATCACATGTAATAATACTCAGCAAATTTGATGAAGCATTTCACCCCTCTTGGGCTACATCTGTTGATCCAGCTCCCAATGGCATGTCCCTCATATCTTCTTGCTTAAAAATTGTAAGAACATGTGAATAAAAGCCTCAAATGGCTGTGCTCTCTATAAAAATAGATTCATAATGCTTGAATTAGTCAGGAATGACTATTCATATGTAGAAACTAGAGAATGGATGCTCAATACACTGAAAACACCCTAGTGGCCCTAGTGGCCCTAGTGGCTCCTTGACCTCTCCTGAAGCTAAACTTGCATAAGATGACCTCTAATGGCTCTGAAAACTCCACCAATGTGTTCAGAATGTCGAGAATACCAAAAAATTACTATTCATGCATAAACATTGGTCGAATATCCAAGGAGTTATGACCAAAACAAGAAACTACCCAATGTCCCTTAAAAAACTCCACTGAATGTGGAGTAATTCCAGATAAGCCCGCCAAAATAGCAAACAGTTGTCAGATTTTTCGGTTCCTCCAGCTTCTCTGCCAGCACTGGAAGTAATAATAAATGTTAGTGGCGACGTGTGACTGCGCAACTAACGGTGGAAGTTATGGTTTGGTTGAACAGTTACCCCAGACCGAACTCTGGTTGGAGTGGGAAACACAGTTAAATGCGCCGAGTTTGAAGAATTTAAGCCCCAGGTTCCTGGACTATGGTCAGATCAAAATTTTGAATGGGGGCTAGCCCTTCCCCCCGCTGTCGGTAATACAACAATGTTAAATTCAAATTGCGGCCCTAAGGGTTAAGCAACAACCCGTGGGCGTAGCGGTTGAGCGCTTTGTTATGTGCGGGCAAGTCTGTTGTTTGAATCCCATTAACTCCAAAAAAATTACCATGTTGTTTGACCTCTGGCTTGGGGCCATGTGGCACCCATTGATAGGCCCAAAAAAACTTTAATATATGAAAAATATTTTTTTTTCAAAATTTTTATATAAAGTCAAAATGGGTCAAAGGCCTAGTTTTTAGAGTTTACTGGGCTTTTCAAACCTTCATAACTTCTGCATACGACCTCTATTTTGTGAACTATTCATGGTGCCAGAATCATAGCAACGAGACCTTTCTAGTCGCTTAGGTTGCAAACACTTCTGAGCACTTTCATTTTTTAGCAATGAACATGATCTCCTGATCACACCTCCCCATTGGGAAGCTTTTAGACCCCAAAAGCCTTAAATTTCGTCTTCAGAAGATGAGGGTACAACTCCCTCACCTTTCCCACTTCCATCCATCTTGCCTTACTTGGTTTGCTGCCCTTAAGCCCAATCCGAAGATAATCGACACTTCCTCTCTTAGAAGTGTGTGTCCTCCTATCAAGGATGGCATCCTCCTTGAGCTCGTCCAAAAATTCTAGCAAGAAATATTCTATTGATGGCAGTTGAATGTCACTCCCTTGATCAGCAATCAATGGAGGCTCATACAAACATATATTCTCCACATTGACAATGGAATACATTTGCATATATGAAGGCAAGTCAAGTTGAAATGCATTATTACCAACTTGTTTAATAATCTTGAATGGACCATAACAAATAGGCTTTAGCTTTTACCTTCTCCTTGCAGCCTTAATTTGCTTATGTGCAACCATACTTCATCACCTTCTTGGAACTTGTGATCGACTCTATGTTTGTCATGCCTCTCCTTGTATTTTCTTTGACTTTTTTCAAGTTGTTCTTGAACTTGCTGATGAATAAGCTAAATTCTCTCAATGAACATGCGAGCTTTGTCAATGTCAATATTCCCATCAATGGCAGCATCCTTCTCAAGAATGAAATCTAGGGGTGACTTTGGAAAATACCCAAATCAGGCTTAAAAAGGTGAATTATTTGTAGAAGAGTGCTTGGCCCGGTTGTAAGCATGTTGAATGTAATGCAGATGCTCATCCCATAACTTAGGATGCTTGCTGGAATAACCTCTCAAAATATGCACAATGGTTCTGTTCACTACCTCGGTTTGGCCATCAATTTGTGGATGAAAAGAAGTACTCTTTTTCAACTTGGTGTCCATCATCTTCCATAGATTGGACCAAAAATTCCCAACAAATCTGGAATCCCTGTCACTAACAATAGAAGTAGGCAACCCATAATGAACCCATACATGTTGAAAATATAATTCAGCAGTTTGTTCAGCAATAATATATTTCTTACATGGCATAAGAATACACATCTTGTTGAATCTATCAACTACTACATAAAGATAATCATGCTACTTTCTAGACATAGGTAGACCTCCAACAAATTCCATAGAAACATTTTCCCATGGCCTTTATGGTACCGGTAATGGCGTGTACAACCCAAGCTTCCTATTGCTAGGCTTGCTTGTAGCACATAATGAACAAGCTCTAATGAAACATGAAACATTATCTACCATGTGAGGCCAATAACAATACCTCTGTAAATGTGCCACCGTTTTGCTTACCCCAAAATGTCCAGCAATAAGAGAAGAATGAGATTCTCTAATGACACTTAGTCTCTCTCCTTGTGGTATACACAACTTTCCCAAATGAAATAGAAAATTTTTATGCATGTGATAATCATTATATTCAACTTGATTCCCTTCACTCAAGTTAGCATACACATCCTTAAAATCAACATCAGATGCATACTGTTCTATGTAACTCTCATGTACAATAGAATCACTCTTAAGCAAAGTAGAAGCACTAATAATAGGCCTTGAAAGCATATCAGCAACTTTATTGAAAATACCTTTCCTGTACCTTATTACCAAGTGAAATTATTGTAGGAAACCCATCCATCTGAAATGACGTGATTGCTGCAATTTACTTTGTGACTGCAAGTATTGTAATGGTTGGTGATTGATATGTACAACTGTCTCTTTACCCATCAAATAATGTTTCCACTTTTTGACACTTTGAACCAATGCATACAACTCCTTATCATATGTAGGATAATTAACTACAGCTCCATTAAATGTCTCAGAATGAAAAGCGATAGGCTTACCATGTTGTAAGAGAACTGCACCCATGGCATCATCACTAGCATCGGTCTGTATCTCAAATGGTTGTCTCAAGTCCGGTAAAGCAAGGACTGGAGCTGAACTGATCTTCTCTTTAAAAGATTCAAAAGCTTTATGTTTTTTTCCTCCCCATTGGAAAGCATGTTGCACACTTGTCACTGCCTGCATAGGAGTTGCTATGGTAGAAAAGTCAGCAATAAACTTTCTCCAATATTGAGCTACACCCAAAAAACTTCTTACCTCTATAATGGATTTGGGAGTAGTCCAATTCACAATTACTTCTACCTTATAAGGATCAATTATCAATGCACCTCCTCCTACAATATGTCCCAAATAAACCAAAGAAGTCTTTCCAAATTCACACTTAGACATCTTAAGAAATAATTTCTCTTTCCTCAAAACATCAAGTACTTTCTTAACATGCATGACATGCTCTTCTCTAGTCTTGCTGAAAATTAAGATGTCATCTAAGTAGAATATAAAAAAATCATCAGGGAATGGACGCAAAACATCATCCATAACATGAATGAAAGTTGCAGGTGCATTAGACAAACCAAAAGGCATAACTAGCCACTCAAAAAGTCCTTGTTTGGTTTTGAATGAAGTCTTCCAAATATCACTTTCTGCAATTCTAACTTGATGGTATCCACTACATAAGTCTAACTTAGTGAAAAATTTAGCATCTTTCAACTGATCTAACAAATCATCTATCCTTGGGAGTGGGTAATCTTGTTCAAAGCTCTGAAGTCCACACACATACACCAAGTTCCACCTTTCTTTGGAATCAACACTATCGGTGACCCACATGGCGAAGTGCTTGGTCTTATGAGTCACTTGTCCAACAAGTCTTTAATTTTCCTCTTTCTTTCAACATTCTTCATGATAGACATGTCGTACATGCCTAATTTTGGAAGAGGACAATCTTGTTGCAACTGAATCTCATGTTGAATCTCCCTTTTAGGTGGCAAACTTGTTGGCTCCTGAAACATCTCATGATGTGCATCAACTACATCATATAAATCTGATTTTAACTTGGGATCACAATTTTCAAATGACTCAGGATTCACATCAGCTCTAGGCTTAATCATAAGAAGTATGAAACTCTTACTAGAATTCACTAGCCTTTTTACTTGTTCAGCATTTACCATCGCAATGTTTGTCTTCTTGCGATGTGCTCTAACAATAAACTCCTTGCCATATTTGAATAGATGATACTTGTTCTCATGGTGATAGAAGATAGATTTCCTATCATATAAGTAAGGACTTCCCAAAAAAATTCCTGAAATATCAAGCGGAACAACATCTAATTCAACCGTGCAATAAAATGTGCAGTAATTGCAAAGCGCAATATACACTTCTTTGAAACCTGTAAATTTGCATCCTTACAAATCCAACCAAGTGGATATGGTTTTGGATGTAGAATGGTCTCAAGATTTAGTTGCTTGACTAATTCTTCAGAGATGAGGTTTGCTTGTGACCCACTGTCAAACAATGTGTCAATTTTTGTATGTTTTGAAATAACCCTCACATGAAACAATTCAATTCTTTTTTCTTCGTTTGGAGCTTGTACATGACAGTTTAAAGTACTAGTACTTGGTTTAGTTTTGGTTTCTTTTCCCTTCATTTTCTTCAAACCCATGGCTGTAATTTTAGTTTTGTCACCTGAATCATCACCTAAGTCTTGTTTTGTAGTAGCAGCTGCAGTTTTATGCTTCCCTTTGTTTTTGTTAAATTGGGTTCTTTTTTCAGGATGTAACTTCCAACAGTTTTTCTCTTCATGGCCTTCTCTTGAGAAGTGTTTACAAACCACTTTCTCTCGCTCTTTTTTGACAAATGCATTCTTTTTTCCTTTTCCTTTTGAGGTTTTGTCTTTTTTTTTCCCTTTGAAAGGCTTGTTCCTACCCTCTTCAAAAGTTTTTTTCCCTCTAGCCTCTAAATGTGTGGCTTGAACACAAACCTCATCTAGAATAGTAGGATTGAACATAAGGATAGTGTGTTTTAGGTAGCTGTGTAAGAATCCTATGTACTTAAGCAAAGTGTCTTGACTCTACAAATATACCCCTAATAAGAGAGCTCTTCTCCTAAATTCTTAGGTATAGTCTCGTACATTTTGTCCCTTATGTTGTCTGAAATTTTGCCAATTCATGATAGCTTTCTGTAAATGAGCTAATGGATAAAATTGTTGTTTTATTGCGGTAATGAAATCAGCCCATGATAAAATAATCTTGCCATGTTTTTTAATCTCCTCCTTTGTCTTGGCTTCCCACCAAACAAGTGATGCACCTTCCATTCTCAAAGAAGCTAGCTGAATTTTAGTGTTGTCATCATGAAGGTTCTGGATTCTCAAATAAACATCCAATTGCCTAATCCAATTGTCAATTTTTTCTGCATTGACTTCACCATTAAAAATTGGCAATTCAAACTTAACATCAAGTTTTAAAAAAGGACTTTTACCAGTGTTCTTTGACTTGTGAGATTGATTCACCGAAGTAGAGGATGATGAGGATGAGGATGAGGATGGTGGATCTCCATTTCCTCCATTTCCCCTCTTTGACTTATCTTCATCTTTATTTCCTCCTGAAGATCCCTCTCCTTCCTTGTGAAGTTTAGACCCTTCTCCTTCAAGTTTCTCATTTCTTTCTTGATAAAGAACTCTCACCATTTCAATCAATTCAAGGAATGCTTTCCTAAACACTCTTTCTTCCTCCTTGGGATCAACTTCTTCAGGAATTTTTCCTTCTCCTGAAGTCATGCTTATGGCTTCTTCTGCTTCTCTTTGATGTGAAATTGAAGGTGGAGATAATGGCACTCTTGCCCTCCTTGGCTAAGGATTAATTTGAACTTTCACCAATTGACCTTCTCCTCTCTTAAGCTTTAGCCTAGTAAGCATTAAAACTCTTGCAAACTTTTAAACAAACTTTCCACAATAACAATACTTAGAGTAAAACTCTAGATCTAATACCAACTTGATCTGAATGGAATGCATTAGTTTTTTTGTGCTAAGTATCCAAACAATAATTAAATTGTGTGCATAAGGTTCTCTGAAGTTTGTAGGTGAAACAAATGATTTTATCTTAGTTAAAAATATTTCTGTGTGAGGTTAAAGCATGTAAATTGCTTGTATAACACCGTACAACAGTAAATAACAGAGAAATAAACATCACAAGTAAAAATACTCAGCAAATTTGATGAAGCATTTCACCCCTCCTGGGCAACATCTATTGGTCCAGCTCCCAATGGCATGTCGCTCATATCTTATTGCTCAAAAATGGTAATTACATGTGAATAAAAGACTCAAATGGTTGTGCTATCTATAAAAAAATATTCATAATGCTTGAATTATTTAGGAATGACTATTTATATGCAGAAAACAGAGAATGGATGCTCAATACACTGAAAACACCCTAGTGGCCCTAGTGGCTCCTTAACCCCTCTTGAAGCTAAACATGCACAAGATGACTTCTAATGGCTCTCAATCCTCTTCCAATATGTTTAGAATCTCAAGAATACCAAAAATTGACTATTCATGCATCAAAATTGATCGAATATCCAAGGAGTTATGACCAAAACAAGAAACTGCCCAATGTCCCTTAAAAAACTCCACTAAATGTGGAGTAACTCCAGATAAGCCCGCCAAAATAGCAAAAATTCACCGGATTTTTCGGTTCTTCCAGCTTCTCCGCCAGCACTGGCAGTTATAATAAATGTTAGTGGTTTCATGTGACCGCGCAACTAACGGCGGTTGAACGATTACCCCGGACCAGACTCTGGTTGGAGCGGGAACCGTAGTTAAACACGTCAGGTTTGAAGACTCTAAGCCCCAGGTTCTTGGGCTATGGTCACGTCGATGTTTTGAATGGGGAATAGCCCTTAGGGGCTAGCCCTTCCCCCAGCCGTCGGTAATACAACAACGTTAAATTCAAACCGCGGCCCTAAGGGTTAAGCAACAACCCGTGGGTGTAGCGGTCGGGCGCTTTGTTATGTGCGGGCAGGTCTGATGTTCGAATCCTGTTAACTCCAAAATTTTGACCATGTTGTTTGACCTCTGGCCTAGGGTCACATGGCAGTCTTCGGGTGGGACACGTGGCGCCCATTTATAGGCCCAAAAAAACTTTAATATATGAAATTTTTTTTTTTTCAAAATTTTTATATAAAGTCAAAATGGGTCAAAGGTCCAGTTTTTGAAGTTTACCGGGCTTTTCAAACCTTCATAACTTCTGCATACAACCTCTATTTTGCAAACCGTTCACTGTGCCATAATCGCAGTGACGAGACCTTTCCGGTCACTCAGGTTGCAAACACTTCTGAGCACTTTAATTTTTGAGCATTTTTTAACAATGGACATGATCACCTGATCACCATTAGACCCAAAGATTACATCATGTGGAATTTTCAGTGTTGGATCTGCATTTATTTCATAGTATATCAAGAAGCAAAGAACTGTGGTGCTCATCTCAATAAAATAAGAACACATGGTTGCAAGTCAAGCATCATGTGAGGCGATCTATATGAGAAATATACTTATGGGATTGTTTGGTCAGATGATGGATCCAACTGTGATCTACTATGATATTCATGTTGGCAATATGATGCAGAGTGTTGTCCTTGATGGCAACCTACTTGATAAATTTGATGGCAACCTATTTGATGAAGCTGCACTTGATGAAAACATAGTTGATGAATTAAGGGGGAGATTGTTGGAACCTGCTTGATGAATAATGTTAAACAAGTTATGTCACAAATCATACGCGAGTTTGTTGAGGAGAAGTCGCGTATGTACGCGGAAAAGTACGTGCCAAGTCGCGTATGCATAATTGCGCTCTAAGTTAATAAAACCAAGGGACTTTACCATGGTATTGACCCATTGTATTGAGCGTTGGATTATCTATTTGATCCCGTCCAGGAATACCATCGGAAGTTGTGTAGTTTTGACTCATGGTATTGACAAAGGCTAAATCTATATAAGGAGAAGAAAATCATAAGTGCAAGGGTGTGCATGTGTCTGGGCTTTAAATGAATACTTCACTCTGAAGTTTATCTGTATGGTTGAACTCTGTTCTTAATCGATAGATCTGAATCTATGATGCACCTATGAATATGATGAAGGTTCAAAATCTCTAGATCTGGAAATGATGAATCTCTAGGATGATCTGAAAAGAAGTATTGAAGACCTGGCGCAAATCTGTTGAAGAAATTGAATAAATCTGGGTAAGTTCATAGATCTGGTATGTTCTGCAAATTTTATCTTTTATAGATCTATACGCAGGTTCATTTCGTGAAAAGCGCGTGTATACGCAGATCTGTTTAAACAAAGGTGCGTATGGGCAGTTAGGGTTAATCTGGAAAAATGCACAGATGTATACGCTAATTCAGTTCGTGAAAAGCGCGTGTATACGTGGATCTGTTTAAACAAAGGCGCGTATGGTATCTGAACTTATAGTTGCTCAAGGTTGAATTTGATTCTGCATATCTATTCTGAAGTCTGGGTTATCTCTGATATTCTGGTTACAGTGGTTCCACTATTCTGTTGGAAGCAATGGGCAAAGTATGATTGTTGATAAGTGAAGGGTTGTGTTGAAGCTATTTGATCTAGTTTGAAAATTGATGAAATGTGGTCTACAGTGGTGCTGAGGGTCGAAGCCTTCAGTAAGGGGGTAGTAGCTCCCTTCCAGTGATTGCTGGTAAACGAGAGCAAGGGGTAGTTGCTCCCTTCCAGGAGAGGCTAGTAAACGAGAGCAGGGGGTTGTAGCTCCCTTCCAGGAGTGGATGGTAAATGAGAGAAGGTTGTAGCCTTCTGTAGGTGGGTTCTTGCATGCTAGTATGATTCTGCGCCAGTACATGGTTGTAATATGTTTTCTCTATAATAAAATATTGAAGGTTGAGACAACGGCAGCGGTGGTTCTCTCCCAAATTGGGTTTCCACCTAAAATCCTGGTGTTCATATGTGATGCTTATGTGTGTTGATTTATTCTGTTCTTACTGTACATGTCTACTGCTTACTGAACATCTAATGAATGAATGATGCAATAATCTAAGCTAAGAATTATCTGCATAATAAGAGATCTGAGCATACGCGAGTTTCCTTAAGGATATCCGCGTATATACGCTAGTTTTGTTCTGTAAAGTAGCGTATGGGTTTTTGAGAAAAGAAAAGTAAAAAGTTGATTGACAAATCAAGATACTGATTCACCCCCCCCCTCTCAGTATCTTTCCCAACAATTCAGAGTTGCATCAAGCTCTCTAAGAATCATGTATTTCACAATCAATCCAAGCATGTAAATATCTCGTATCACCATTTACAGAACAGTGTACAGAAGCAGATAATGTTGCTACAGTACATTCTGACAAAGGAACAAGATGTTGACATTTTGAAAAAGGCCTTGTCACGAGGGAAGTTCAAGTTCCAAGGTGCAGGATAGAGTGGTTGATAAACCCTTTCTTGTTGAGAGGGAGTGTTGAAAAATGCGAAAAGAAATTATTAATTTGATTTTGCCTTGATTAAATTGAGAAAATTCGAATTTCCACATCAATAGACAACTTGGATGCAGTTAACTGAGGTGACATGGATCTTGTCACTTAGTTATCTTAGTAAATTCGAGTTAGAGGAGTTAAATTTTAGTTAAGCATGTGTGATTATTAATTTTTATCAATCGAGGTTAGTTATTTAAAGTAGTTTTCAGTCAAACTAGTTCTAATTGTTGGAGGAACTAGTGGAAGGGCAGTTGTTCAATGGGAAGTTTAGTAAAACTCAGTGATCATCCAGTTAACTAATCAATCAACCCAAAATAGCTATTGCATGCAGATAATTCCAGTTCCCCAACTGTGGTGGATATTCCAAGGCAATGTAGCATCAATTGTAAACTAGATTTGAGTGTACTGGTGTTGCATGAAATCAGATGATCAACCTCGGGAATTGTGCAATCATTTTGGAGGAATTTATTAAATAATAGGGGCCTAATTTCTCAAGGGATTGTGCAAGGAAAAAGGGGCTCAATCATAGGAAAAAATTGACTAATTTTGGGTCAGAGTTTCTTCGTGAGAAGATAGATAGGTTATTCACTTGCAGGTTGAGCTCACATTGAGCTAACAATTGTAATACATCTTAATTCATCAAATTAATGCAAGCAGTAAAATTGGTTTTTAGCAGATTTATTTCCCCTCGAAAAATATTGTGTGCATGTGTGTTATTTCCTATTGCATGTTTGTGATTTATGTTCCAAATTGTGAATTGAATTATACGGAGCAGTAGAGTAGGTTTTTGTCTTGTGATTTTGATTAAAACTTCATGAGAATTTGCAAATATACATCATAATTTTTACATATATAATATGTTTAACTAATATATGTATAGGCCCCTTGTAGTAGCTATGTACTTTTAAGATTGAACATTCTTATAATCTTATAAATAAAGGATAAATCTTTGAGTTGTTTGTTGTGCTTTATATTTTGGGCATTGAACAAATTTTCTCATGTAGTTTCTAACCTTCCAATTTATTTCATTGCCAAGTTCTATAAGTTTTACTAAAAAATTAATTTGTTACTAACTATACTTACTTCAGCTAAGGGGGCATTCCTAATTAGCATTGAACCTCCTATAATATGTTCTAAATTTTAATAAGCATTCCCTTTGTTTCAATAATATTTGGAAATATACCACTTTGTTTAGCACCTACTTGGGTGGAGTCCTATTTGAAGTTATGTTGAACTCTATTTCCAAGTTAAATGCTTTGAAATTCTTTCCTTATTTTCCACAAGGGGCTCTACAAAAAAAAATTCTACAATATTATTTATATCTTTATTCCATCTCTAGTTACAAAAAATGATACAAGTCAATATGGTAATGGTATCCCTAGTTATCAAAACAATATATGTTAACGGTAAATTTATGTTAGTATGGTAATAAAAAAAAGTCCATTAGATGAAATTTCATCCTAAAAATGGCCTCCTAAGGAAAAATATTAAAATAATAGCTAAAATAATAAAATAAGAGTTATGAATTTTGTAGGGAAAAGAAGAAAACTACTTTTTTTAATCAACACACTTTTTTAATGTATCTTCTTTTTTTATCAATGTGGGTCTTCTCAAAAGTATGCATAATGGGTATTCGTTGGATGTGGAATTTAATTATGCATCCACCGAGTGTTTACACTTGAAATTTGGGTAAAACTTTAAGGAGATAAGCCAAAAATACAATTTAAAAAAGAAGCTTATCTTATTTTCCCTCCAAAAAATTTACATATACCTCTTTTTAAATTTAAAGGATTTTGATTGGTTAACATATTATTAAATGGAAATTACGTGAAATTTTCATGGGCACTTTTAGGCTAAAATTTCCTCTAATGCTCTACACAGCTTATCATTTAGCGAATGTACGTGTTTATATGTTTCGTATTTTTCAAAGTTAGGATGACCTTGTTGTGACCTATGTGACTTAGGGTATATAAGATAGTCTTTTAATGGATCTAGGAAGTCTTGTAGTGGCCCTTAATGGATAGCTTAATGAATGATGACCTTCCAAAATCTAATTGTAATAAAAGTAAGCACTTGATATCTTAAATGATATTGTTAATTGAAATGGAACACAAATTTTACATAAAAAATCATACCTTATGTTGTACCTCAGGAGACAGTTCCTGGCTGTGGGGGAACCAGTGCCTGAGGCATTTTAGAATTAGATAAAAATATTGAAATAAATGGTTGGAAGTACAGCCCATGAAGACTTGTAACCAAAATTTATGGTTTGAAACCCTAGCCTTCTAAAACATAATGGCCAAAGGCTATGAGAGTTGTGGGGTGGAGATGTAAAGCAGAAAAAGAAGGAGACAGAATTTTGGCACAGGAAATTAAGAATATGTGCTTCAACTTTGTAGAAAGAATGATGGATGAAGAATAAGAATGTGAATGATATTTCCGGATGTGGAGCGCTTCATTAAGGGCTTCAAGATTAATTTTTAATGATTACAACGAAATTTTAATGAGTAAAATGAATTAAATTCATTAAAGCATAAAATAAAATGCCAGCTACATCTTATACTGTCCAGGAAAGGAAAAACATGTATGAATGTTGGGACAAATGACAAAAACAATCACTTCCACACCAATGTTGGAATCAAACTGACATATATTATTCAGGCTTCCCCAAATATTATGGTTTAAACATTGTTACCAATGAAACGGGAACTATTACCTCAAAACGGGAACTCTAGCCCAAAAAGACTCAAAAAACATGAAAAAATGCCCCAAAAACAAAAAGTGTTTATTCCAAAACGCATTTGGTTTTTTCTCAAGGTCAAATTTCAACATTTTATAAAATTATGCTAAAAACGAAATTGTTTCTTGAAAAAAGGATTGAAAAAACACCCTCAAAACAAAACGAGTTGATGCTGGAATAACAAAAAAAAAAAACATTGTGTCACACTTTTGACACATTGTGACAATGGAATTAAAGACAACATATTAGGACCTTGAAAAATCGTAAAATTCTAAATTTTTTGATAGATGATGTTAAATATAAACAAAATCATGTCTGAAGGGCTTATCATTTCGAATAATTTTTATCCATGTTGTTAAACATAAAATATCTTGACTCTAAACAACCTTAAAATTGTAATTATTTTCAACCATAACATTAAAGAGAAAATTTCGTAGCGCATAAAAACTTTAATGACAAGTTGTAAATCTCAAGTTTTTAAATCTTAAGTTTTCAAGATACTTGAACCATGAAATTATGGAGAAATTATATGACTTCAACAATTTTTAAAAATGAACAAGTAAATGAAAATTTTATTATTCCAACAGTAATTTTAATTTTAAAGGAGAAAAATATATCTCTTTTCAAATCTTAGCATAAGACAAATTTAAATCTAATTGCAACCAAAACCTAAAAATCAAGCATCAAAACAAAGTGTCCCCTCTCAATGAGGCATATAATTTTTAAAAATTTTAAAAGTATCTTATACCAAATGGTTACAATACATAATATCATGGTAATATCACTTCATAATCTAAACATTCAACATTAATTTCTATTTTCATTTTTACTTTTAATCAAAATATCAACATTGGTACATTTAATATAACATAAATTATTTTTGTAATTCATTTTTGCCCTGTGGATATTCTAAAGAGATGATTTATTTATAATTAAAACATATAATCCAACAAACATAGAAATGCCTCATAACTTCATGAAAAATCAAATGGAAGTCAAAATTCTGATTTCAAGTTACTGTGCAAACATCAATTACATAAAAGTGTCTTAGACAATTATTCAAAATCAACCATAGGTTCTGATGCACCATCAGAACCTACATCTTTAGATGAATGACTCGATGCAGATGAACATGATCCATATTCTTCTCTTTCATCAACTAGTGTGTTGATCAGCGGTTGTCATTGATGTCAACCCAAGCAGCACCAGGGGCTAACCCAAAATTGAATGGGAAGTTTGACCTACCAAATTAATATATTCTGGGTCAATAATGCTTTTTATGGTTTCTAATTGTCGAGATGTTTCCGTTTATATATGGCACGCCATGTAATTCTTCACGGTTTGAGAGATATTCATGTTTGAAGTTTGTACCCTAGTTAGTGGGCTAAAACCCCATGGGGTTGGGCATGGGTCATTGCAAAGTAATAATTAATATTTTTTATGCTCCTAAAATCCCTCCCACATTCACTTGTTGAAGCCGCTCTCAACTTAATCATTCATATATATTGTGATCTTCATTTCCTCCTTAGGCAAGGGATTCGACCATCTGAAACAGGTCATCGTGGAATTTTCGCTCTAAATTTGTTTCTACGAAGGATCAGAAGCTGAAATTTTTATGAGGCGAAGCTGAAATCCTGAGGAAGCTGCAGTAAAAATTTCAGATCAAGTTGCACAATATTTTTGGAGATATGATCTGTGGAAGTAAGGGTTGTTGCAGGCTCCTGAATTTCATCTGAAAGAAGTGACCTTGGTAAAATCGTCATAACTCTCTTTCTGAGTATCGTATTGGCATTCTGTAAAAATTGGAAGATAGTGCACAGTCTGTAATTTTTTCTCTATCAATTTCAGAAAAAAATGAAGAAACAATGACACGTGGCACGTCGTACAAGTGCGCTCTTTTGAAACAATCCATAATTAGGGCATTGTGAGAGATTGGGTATAACTCTCTCTTCAAGAATCCAAATTGGGTCAAACCTGTGGCATTGGAAAGATGACTCAGAGGAATATTACAAGAATGAAAATCAGATATTGAGGATCTTAAATGACAGAGATACAACAGATTCAATATCGAGCTCCTAGAAGGCAAGAAAAATCTAGATCATGTGTTGTCAAGGGTTGCAAAGGACCAGACTTTCTACGGCAGAAAGGAAAAGCAAGGTGTAGCAGAGGGTAGCATGACAAGAGCAGCAACCAAGGTGCATAACGGCAGCAATAATTTCATCATATGAAGTCTTCAAGTGGGCAGCACTGCATACAATCATTGTAAAGGTATCATTGTACTTAGTCATTGTAAATACATTATTGTACAAATTGTACTAGTATCTATCTGCCAAGGGTTGAAGAGGCAGTGTTAGGAGGTCTAGGATCATCATTAGGTGGTTGTGTCAAAGTTGGGGTTATGGTCTAGTATATCTTCTTCTTCTACATCATTCTATATCATTGTAAAGTGGACCATTTTTCTTGGTACGGGAGTCCATTCTTCTTTTATTCTTCTATAGGGTGGTAGGGTGGTGCTAGGGTGAGTTGTAGCTCATTGGGTGTTGGGGCATCCGTTCAGTTGACTACTGAAGAATCTCAGGCGTTGGAGCATCCATCCAGTGGGAGCTGGAGAAGAATCATTTTCTAGATTCTAGGAAGTTGGAGCTTTATTTTCAATTGGAGTTGAAAAGAATTATTAGAAAAGCATTAGGTGGTTTTTGTCCCGGAGTGGGTTTCCACCTTAAAAATTGTGTGCATTTGTGTTTCTCTTATTTTCTACTATCATTGTACAAACACTGATAATAATTGAAGATTAACTAATGCTCTAATTGAAAGAAATACTTATTCACCCCCCCCCCCCTCTCAGTATTTCCAACAATTGGTATCAGAGCTTGGTTCCTTCAATAGCAGTTTAACAGCTGGAAGGGCGTCATGGAGCATACCAAGAATGGTGTACCTCTATTCAATGAAAATAATTATGCACTCTGGAAAGGAAGAATGTAGCTCTATCTCTTGGCGCAAGGTTACGAAGTATGGGACACTATTCAAAATGGATTTACATCAACCGCGGATGAACAAGGTAAGAAGAATTTGGTAAATGATGCAAAAGCAAAGAATATTATTATCAGTGGACTTATTGAATCTGCTTATCATAAGGTGTTGGGTTGTAAAACAGCCAAAAATGTATGGGACAAGCTTGAGAATATATATGTAGGTGACTCAAATGTCAAAGAAGCAAAGCTTCAAATCTATAGAGCAAAATTTGAGCAACTCAGAATGAAAGAAGATTGCAACATTGTTGTATACTTCCAATACGTTGATGAAATAACCAATACTCTGGAAGGATTGGGAGAGCCAGTTGATGAGAAGACTATTATATACGGAAGATTCTTACAGAACATTGCAAGGAAGATTAAATGAAGGTATTTGTCTTAGAATCTGATGCAAATACGGACAAACTCAATAGATAAGAATGCTAGGTTCTCTTAGCATATGAAATGAGACTTGATGAAGAAAAATTACTTCAAATCTAGAAATTGTGTTTGTTTCATCTAAGCAAACCAATAGAGCAAACAACCTTCAGTGAAATGACATAGCTGCACCTGGTTTGAAAGAAAAGGAGAGATTGAAGGTCTTTGCCGGATGAAGGTTATGCTTACTACAGAAAACAAAGCACAGTGAGAAAAATTCAAAGGTAAACTTCCATTGATATATTTCAGCTGTAATGAGGTTGGGAATTTTGCAGCAAAATGTCCAAACAAAAGTAATGGCAACTCAAAAAGAAAGAAAGGCTTTAAGAAATTCAACAAGCAAGGATCCAAAAGGAAATTTCTCTCTAAAGAAGATAGCTCATCATCTGATGAAGACAATGATAGTGAAGAAGAAGCCAATGAGAGAGTATTGTTTATGGCCAAGCACAATAAGCAAGAGGTATCAAACAACGAAGAAGAAGGATGGACCATAGACGAATTTTATGAGGAAGCAATCAAGCTTATAAAAGATCTCAAGGCGGAGAAGATCTGTTCCAAAACTCTTGAAGAACAAGTTCAAGGTCTCAAAATTGAATTTGAAGAACACAAATGCATTGAAGAGTCACTTCAAAAGAAGTTGGAAGAAAGCAACCAAGAAAGGGAAGAATTAGAAGCCGAAGTAGTCTCGCTGCGTGAGGAAGTGAAGAAAGGAAAAACTATCCAAAATTATGCCAACAGCTCAAGGGCATTGGAAGAACTCATCAACAATCAACGATCTTACAATGACAAAACTAGCATCGGTTACAAAGAAGAAGAAGCAAGACCTTCTACAACAAAATACAATGAACCTATGAGATCTGACATGCATGTAGACTTCATTGGACAAGATTCGCAAGAACAGCCTTGGAAGACAATTCCTCGACAAAAATTTCCATCCAGGTACCAACATATTTTTTATGGCTACTGTTATTCATGTGGAAAATTTGGTCATAAAGCTGTAGAATGTCGCACGTACCCTAGGAACGAATACAATTCCAGGAGATCTGTCAAATATGAACCTCCCAGGGCTCAGTGAAACATCAATAGATTTGAACATTTAAGAAATAATATTAAATGTTACAAATGTCGAAACTTTGGACACATAGCCAAAGACTGCAGACTTGAAAATCCTCCAGAAGAATCTTCGAAGCCACAGAATGAACGAACATGGAAGAAGAAGAAGAATGATAATTGTGCTCTCACTCTCAAGGCTCAAAAGAACAAAGATGTGTGGTATGTTGATAGCGGTTGCTCAACGCATATGACTGGAGATAGAAATAAATTTTTATCTCTGAAAGAGAAGAAGGATGGAACCGTGTCCTTTGGAAATGATGGATCTTCAAATGTTATAGGATCAGGTACTGTCACTCTCGGAAGCAAAGATTCTCTAGCCAATAATGTTCTACTAGTTGAAAACATGAATCAAAATCTGCTCAGTGTTGGACAAATGTGTGATCAAGGACACACAATACTATTCAACTCCACGAAATGTGAAATCGGGAAAGGCATGTATGGTGAAATTGTGGGTACAGCAAGTCGAGCTCCAAATGACATATATGTTCTAGATGAAGCAACTAAATCATTTCTAATAGCTAAAGAGGATGATACAATAATTGGTATAAATGATGATCGACTAAGTAAGAAGTTCGCTACAAAGGTGCAAAGTGATTTTGAGATGTATTTACTTGAATTTTAAATTGAGCATAGATGACTCATCTAAGGATATGGATCAAAGGTTGTACAGATCTATGATTAGTAGTCTTCTATATGTAACAGCCTCCCGACCAGATGTTATGCAAGCAGTTGGACAAGTAGCAAGATTCCAAGCAGCACCAAAAGAATCACATATTAAATATTCACCAGCATTGGAATATCTTCGCCAGAAGCTTGGGATTCTCCCAAGTTCTCATTATATTTTCCTTTTTCAGAATATAAAGGGGGAGTGGAAGTGTGTGCAGGTCTGCAAGACGGTTGTGTGTTAGCACGAGTGGAAGTGTGTACAGGTCTGTAGGATGGTTATGTTTCAGGGGGAGTTACCCTTTGCCATTGATGTCAAAGGGGGAGAGAATGTTGTAGGAAGAGGTGTCATGATCGCAGGGGGAGTGCTTGTGTTGCCATCAATGCCAAAGGGGGAGATTGTTGATCAGCGGTTATCATTGATGTCAACCCAAGCAGCACCAGGGGCTAACCCAAAATTGAATGGGAATTTTGACCTACCAAATTAGTATATTCTTGGTCAATAATTCTTTTGATGGTTTCTACTTGTCGAGATGTTTCCGTTGATATATGGCATGCCATGTAATTCTTCACATTTTGAGAGATATTCATGTTTGAAGTTTGTACCCTAGTTAGTGGACTAAAACCCCATGGGGTTGGGGCATGGGTCATTGAAAAGTTATAATTAATATTTTTTACGCTCCTAAAATCCCTCCCATGTTCACTTGTTGTTTCAGGAAATAAATCCCTAGAGGTCGTTGGGTCAGAAACCTCCACAGATCAGGGCGTACTATTCAAGAAGGACTCACACAACCAAACTTGTACGCTAAAAACTAGATATTATTGGTTCTAGAATGTTGAGTCTCAAATCTGCATTGTTCTTATACATCTTCCTAGACCTTTTTCATTCACCTGAACCTCCCAAGTTGTCAATATCATTGTATATTAATTGCAAAAGAGCATCTAAAATGGTTTTTAACTATATTTTTGTGTCTGTTATTTAGGTATTATTGCTCATTTAAGTGGAATGCCACTAAAAAACACGCAACTGCCGACATTTTGTGAAAAACTCATATTTAAGTGTCTTCGGGTAAACGACCCATGAGCCGTCGAAATGATGTGGACATGGATCGACCTGTGTCCCTATTAACAAACGGTCATCTAGGGAGGCTGTGGTCAAAGGTGGCCAAGTGGAAGTCAACCATAGAGTTCCACGGTGACAAGACTCTGTTTCTCGTCACGTGGAGATTTATATGGTCGTTTAGGTGGAAAAATCACAACACCCCACCTTTATGGCTCCATAAGCCGAATTCAAACATCCATTCTTCATAGATTTACTCCTCAACGCGGCCATGATCCTATATCTCTGGACGTAATGGTTTACGTGTTCTCTATCAGCATAAACTTTAGGAAATTAGTTATATCACCTTCAGTATAAATAACGTGTTTGCATACGCATAAGAGTTAGTTTTTATTAGTCTCCATTAGCCTTCAGATAGTTCTGTAATGTAATTACGTTGCCACTGTGCCGTAATATCACCTTTCTGTTATGACTGTATTTTAATATATAAGAAGACTCTGTTTCCAAGCGTAATTCGTACTTGAAGTCTGTTGCCAAGGCTGGTGTAGAGGGCCCCTGCACACGCTGAGGTTTTGTGCATTATTATATAGTTCTTGTTTTATTTCTTTAAGCTCATTGTGCCATAATTCATTCACATGTTTATACATTGCATCTTTCATGGTATATATGCTTCATTTTTGTTTATAATCTTTCATGCTTTACATCTTGCTTCTATCCATAATCTTTCATGTTTTATGTTATTGTTAACTGATCAGTGTTCTTGTTTCAGGTTATAAATAGGCAGCCCGGGCATTTGCATAACTTTTTGACTAATGACATGGAATTAATATTGTTATGCTGCTAATTTACTTTTCTTAGTTTCTGTTTAATTTCAGTACTGCTTTGTTTATTTCAGTCTTGCACATTTGTTTCAGTAGTTAGATTTAGATATATCAAATTGTTCATATCATTTTCAGTTACCTCCGAAAGCCACAGCTGGACTGATGGTGAGGGATTGAAGTATGAATGTGTAGTTTGATATTAGTTTACTTTCTGCAAGTTAGATATATTAAATCATGCATGACATCTTCGATTGCCTCCGAAAGCCACAGCTGGACTGATGGCGAGGGATTGAATCATGAGTGTATGGTTTAGTATTAGTTTACTTTCTGCAAATTAAATATCAGTTACACAAGTTGTTTGTAGTTTTACCTCAAAAATCATATTGGACTAGTAGAGGGATCAGAAGATAAGTTGATGTGATTTGGTTAAAATTTATTTTGTTGCAACTTTGATTTTTTTAAGCATAGTTTTTGTTTAGTAAAATAATGAGTTTCATGATAAATAGTTCATTGTTTGCTTGATTAGAATAGTGATGCAATTTTCATTTCCTTTTAGGAATTAATTTTGTCATTGTGTGTTTTAAAATTCTTTTGAAGTTTGGAAAACCATTAGAAGGACATCATTGTCTTGAATATTTGTCTCCATACTTGTTTTTTAGAATTTCATAAAAATCCAAAAACGACAAAAAGTAAGAGATAGGTTATCTTGCACATATAGTGCGCCACACTTCGTCAGCTTACGAATCCCTGGTTGATAATTTATGTTAGCAATTTAGGACACACTAAATTGACCAAACATTTTAGCGCCGTTGCCGGGGAAGTGTAACTAGGTAGCCAATTTCTTAAAAAAAAAAACATAAAATCATAAAAGAAGGGAAAACTTGATAACTTCTTGAAGTATGCTCTCCTCTTGCACCTAGTGTGATCTGGAGGATCAGAAAAGAGAATTATTGGTTTAGTAATTTCTTAAGTATGCTCTCTTCTTGCACCTAGTGTGACCTGGAAGATTGTTTTTCAGAATTTCATAAAAATCCAGAAACAACCAAAAAGTAAGAGATAGGTTATCTTGCACATATAGTGCGCCACACTTCATCAGCTTATGAATCCCGGATTGATAAATTAATGTAGCAATTTAGGACACACTAAATTGACCAAACATTTTGGCGTCGTTGCCGGGGAAGTGTAACTAGGTAGCCAATTTCTTAAAAAAAAAAAAAATAATAATAAAAGAAGGGAAAACTTGATAACTTCTTGAAGTATGCTCTCCTCTTGCACCTAGTGTGATCTGGAGGATCAGAAAAGAGAGTTATTGGTTTAGTAATTTCTTAATTATGCTCTCTTCTTGCACCTAGTGTGATCTGGAAGATCAGAAAGAGAATTATTAGCCCAACTTTTTAAAAAATAAAAAAAAAATGACATGCATAGAGCAAGAGATTCTAGGGGAAGGTTTATAGCTAAAGCCAAGAGTTCTATTTTCACAACTCCATCTTCTTCAAGGCATAGACAAGAATCACCACCATCTACCCCTAGCCTTAAGATTTTTTGAATTCAAGGAGCAGCTGAATTAGAGGATTCTCCTATACCACCTACTAAATCTCATTTAGAAAAGGAAGAGACTCCCTCTCATCCTCCCTTGATAGAAGAACTAGAGGAATTTAAAGACTCTAAAGAAAATATCATGGCAAAGGAAATAATAGATGGATTTGGAGGTAGAGGTAGAGGTAGAGGAGGAGGAAACAATGGAGACAACAACGGTGAAGGAAATAATGGAAGAAATAGGGAAGGAGACAACTTGTTTGGATTCCCTATAGTTGATGAGGAAACTCATACAATGATGAAAAATATCTCACCATCTGTCCTCCCTAACTTTTATGGATTGCAAAGTGAGGATCCTGAAACATTTCTGTTTGAGTTTGAAGTTGTGTGCCGAACTTATGACTATATGGAAGACTCAAAAAAACTCAAACTGTTTCCTTCAACATTGAAGGGAGCTGCTTTGAAATGGTTCATGGGATTAGCCACTCAATCTATTAGGACTTGGAATGATATGAAACAAACATTTTTGGATAGATATTTGGACTATTGTATGCCCACCAATCACAAGGATGAGGTATTCAAAATGATGCAAAAAGAAGATGAAAATTTGGAAGAATTACTTGAAAGATTTCAATACAACTTGAAAAGAGCAAAGATGAGCAACTTAGATGATGAAACCTTGAAAGCCCTCATATTAAAAGCCATTAGAGATGAATGGATAGATATTTTAAACATGATGGGGAAAGGAGACATTTCTCAACTTCCACTTCGTGACATAACAGAACTATGTGTCCATCTCTCAAGAGGAAAATCTAAAACAGGAAAAGGGCCTAGGGATCCTTCTCTTATTAGGGTTAACAAATCTGCAACTAGATCAGTAAGTAGGGCAGAGATTGGTAATATGCTTGATGAGTTCAAAACTGATATCTTAGGGAGCCTTAGTGAACAACTAGACACCCTTAAAATCCAAAACAAGCAGAAAGCAGAAACAGATGCTTTAGCCATCTTTTGTCCGAAATGTAGAAAGAAACATACTTTAAGGGAATGTCCCTTGGATGCAAAAGTTGTAGAAACATGTATGATTTGCTCAGAAAATCATGAGATCAAGGATTGTCCTTCAATTCCTGGACTCAAAGTTGTTTTTCAAGAAGACCCAAATTCAGTAGAATCTCTCTGTTTTGTCGCAAGGAGACCTTGGCAGGGACAACAAACTCAAGGGTTTAACAACCCTATGAATTTTCAAACCCCACCAAATTGGAATCATTGGCAACAACCTTGGCCCCAACATCAAAATCCATATCAACCATGGGTACAAGGGATGCAAAATCCTTATGGGAGATTTGCTCAATTTTATCAATATCCTCCATCTTTTCAAAATCAACAAGCTCCACAACTTCCAAACACAAATCCACAACTTTCATTGCCATTTCCACAAAAACAACCTTCTCAACAAAATCCAAATCCTCAACTCATGCTCCCATACCAACAAAAGACAAATCAACTTCCAGCTCATCCATTGCCAAATCTTAACAATAAAAATCCTCAGAATACTTACATGATATAAGGACAACAATTTCCTACCTATATGATTGTTCCTCTCAATGATGTACAACTCAGATCTGGTAGAGTTTTAGAAAAACCTTCTATAGATGACCTAGAACGGGATACCTCTGAGGAGGACTCTCTTGAAGCCAATAAGGGTTCTGAGGAAGAATCTCTTCAAAACTCAAATATTCAAAAAGAAAAAGAAAAGTTAACACCCACAACTCCTATAGTTGAGCAACCTGCATCTTCATCTACACCTCCTTTTCCTGAAAGACTACAAATTGACAAGGGGGTGGAAAAACAAATCTTGTTGCCTAGCTATGATTTTCTAGATGAATTGAAGAATGTTTGTATCAAGATTCCCTTGTTACAAGCCATTCGAGAGATTCCTATTCTAGCAAAAACAATAAAGGAGTTGAGTTTCAAAAGACCAGGAAGGAAACTAAAAGACACAAGAAGAATCCACCTAGTAGGAAAGATTGCAGATATTATGATGGGAAAAATTACCATGCAGAAGTATGTAGATCCAGGAAGTCAAATTGTCAAGACACATATAAATGGGATAGAAATTCCAAACACATTGATTGACTTAGGGGCTGCTATTAACATTATGAGTAGACAGACTATGGACCAGCTAAAAATTCCTAACCTTCTTTTTACACCTACTTTACTGCAACTTGCAGATCGATCAATTATTAAACCAGATGGTGTATTAGAAGATATTTCAATCTCCTTAGATTCTTGGGAATATCCGGTAGATTTTATGATTTTGACTCCCAAGATTAATCTAGGAGGGCACCCACTTATCTTAGGAAGACCTTGGCTAGCCACAGCTGATGCTTTTATTAGTTGTAGATCTGGGGATATGTATATTTCTAATGGTAATTCAACAAAGAAATTCAATTTGTATCCTCCAGCAAAAGCAATTACAGAAGTAGGAGACAATGAATGGGTCGATGATGAGGACATTATACAACTTGTCTTTACCATTTCGGAAATTAGTGAGGATAGTCAAATTCTGAATACATTAGAAAATTTTGAGATATCTTCAGAATATGACCCCACACAATTTCAGTTGGAATCTGACATAGAATATTTATCATCAAGACAAATGTCTCTTTACTCTATGGAAGAGTTTGGTAGTTCTACCATTGAGATTTTTCCAAGAAAAACATTGAATATCAACAAACATTTGGAAAAGTCACAACAAAAAGAACTAATCAAAATCTTGCAAAAACATTCTACTGCATTTGCATGGGAGTATACTGACATGAAGGGTATTGATCCTAAGACTTGCATCCATCATATCTATATTGAGGAAAAAAGTAGACCAATCAGACAACCTCAAAGAAGGATGAATCCAAATCTTAGGGAGATAGTGAAGGAAGAGCTCCAAAAACTTCTCAATGTAAACTTCATTTATCCAATTTCAGATAGCCGATGGGTTTCTCCTTTGGTTATAGTACCTAAAAAGAATGGTAAATGGAGGGTATGCAGTGATTACAGGGAATTGAACAAAGCAACTTTGAAGGATCACTTTCCTTTGCCTTTTATCGATCAAGTATTAGATACATTAGCAGGTAAAAAGTACTTTTCATTTTTGGATGGTTTTAGTGGCTATAATCAAATCCAGGTAGCACCTCAAGATCAAGATAAGACCACATTTACTTGTCCATGGGGAGCTTTTGCCTACCGAGTGCTTCCTTTTGGGTTATGTAATGCACCTGCAACATTCCAAAGAGCAGTACTAGGAATTTTTTATGATCTAATCCATGATTGTGTAGAGGTTTATATGGATGATTTTACAGTTTATGGTAATTCATTTGAAGAAGCATTAGAAAATTTGGAAAAAGTTCTTATAAGATGTAAAGAAACAAACCTTTCATTAAGCCATGAAAAATTCTTTATGATGTTTACTGAAGGGATTGTTTTGGGGCATCATATTTCAGGAGATGGGATTAAGGTTGATAGATCAAAATTTCAAGTCATCTCCAAGTTACCTATTCCAAATTGTCAAAGAGATGTTAGAAGTTTTCTGGGATTTACTGGTTACTATAGAAGATTTATAGAAAACTTCACTAAAATAGCATCTCCACTCTTCAAATTGCTTACAAAAGACTATGAATTTAAATGGGATCCTGATTGTCAATCAACCTTTGAAACTTTGAAAACAAGAATATCTGAAGCACCTATCTTGAGAGGACCAAATTGGAAACTCCCTTTCCATATTTCTACGGATGCTTCAGATACAGCTCTAGGAGCTGTATTGGGTCAAAAAGATTTAGTTCCTTATGCCATTTATTATACCAGTAAAAATTTGACTCCCACAGAGTTGAACTATACTGTGACTGAAAAAGAGTTTTTAGCTGTTGTTCATGTAATTAATAAGTTTAGACATTACATAACAGGCTATGAAACTTTTATTCATACTGACCATTCTGCAATTAGATATTTAATGAACAAACTTGTTACTAATGGCAGAGTGACAAGATGGCTTTTACTTTTGCAAGAATTCAATATTACTGTGTTGGATAGACCAGGAAAACAGAATACAGTAGCTGATTTCTTGTCTAGGATTCAGAATACTAAAGAAGATTCTCCTGTAGAAGACAAATTTCCTGATGAATACTTGTTTGCAGTAACTATTAAGACCCCTTGGTATGCAGATATTTCTAACTATTTGGTTACAGGGAAACTACCTTCACATTTATTTCCAAGTGAAAAATGAAAAATTATTCAGGAGAGTTCAAAATATTCATGGATTTCTAACGAATTATTTAAAACAGGGCCAGATCTTGTGATCAGAAGATGTGTCAGGGAAGATGAAATGCCTGATATTCTTAAGGCATGTCATGATGAACCATACGGCGGACACTTTGCAGACAAAAGGACGGCCTATAAAATCCTCTCTTTAGGATATTATTGGCCTTCCCTCTTCAAAGATGCAAAACAATATGTCAAAAGGTGTGACAGCTGCCAAAGAGTATGGAAACCTACCCTTTCAAATGAAATGCCATTGCAAACACAGGTACTCATTGAACCCTTTGAAAAATGGGCTTTAGATTTCATTGGACCTATTAATCCACCATCTAAGCAAAAGAAGTATATATTGGTTTGTGCTGATTATGTTACTAAATGGGTAGAAGCCAAAGCATTAGTATCTGCTACTGAAAATTCAGTTGTTCATTTTCTTTATGAGGATATTTTTACTCGCTTTGGTGTTCAAAGAGAAATTGTGACAGATCAAGGAAGCCAATTCACATCCAACTTGGTGGAGAAATTGATGGAAGAATACAAAATCAAGCACAGAAGATCTACTCCTTACCATCCACAAGAAAATGGTCAAGTGGAGTCCACAAACAAAGTTCTTGAAAGTATCATCACCAAAACGGTTCATCTACATAGAAGAGATTGGGCAGAAAGGCTTCCAGAAGCCTTGTGGGCCTACAGAACTACATGGAGGAATACAACGGGACATTCTCCCTATGAACTTGTTTATGGGAAAGAAGTCTTGCTCCCCATTGAGTTCTAAGTCAAGACCTTCAAGATAGCAGTTCAGTTGGGGATGGACTTATCAGAAGCCCAAAAGCATAGAATGGAGCAATTAAATGAGCTAGATGAGATCAGACAAGAGGCAATTCTAAGAACTGATCTAGTTCAATATCAAAGAGCTAAATGGCATGACAAGTACATCAAAGAGAAGAAGTTTAAAGAAGGAGATTGGGCATTGTTATTTTATTCCAAGTTTAAAGGTTTTCAAGGAAAATTTCGGACTCATTGGAGCCACTCTCAAAAGAGGATTTTTTCAAAATGTTTCAAGAAAATTCTGCAATCAGGCTGGTACAGAAGAATTCTTCTTCTCCACCAGCCTAGCTTTTGTTCTTTCAATTAAAAAAAAAAAAAAAAATTGTATAAGCCTGAAAACCAATCACTGATTGGCAGTCTTATACAGAAAATATAGGGTGAAAATCAGGAACACCTGACACTCTATATTTTCCAAAAAAATCTCTCTTTCATTTCACAAGTTTTGTGACCACCCACTCCATTCCATTCCACTTCATTCCACTTCATTTCACTTCATTTCACTCCATTCCACTTCATTTTATCTATTTCATTCCATTTTCACCAATAAAATTCTTTTTCATGACCATTTCCATCTAGTCATTTTTCATCTGTTCATTTTCATTCACCCAAATAATAGTTGTGTCAGTTTCCGCAGCTGACATTTGTTTCCGCAGCTGACACCAGTTTCCGCAGCCAGAAGCAGATTCCGCAGCTACCACTCTGTTTTCAAAAGAATGTACAGCCAGATGTTATTTCCATAATCATGAAATAAAATGCAGGTATGAGGACCAAAAATGAAGACATGGAGCATTCAAGATACCAATAAAGAGCAACTAATTGAAGACCAAGGAAAAAGGCAAAGATTCCAAGGTATGAGTAAAAATTCATTTCAAATAGCATTGAAAACACATTTTTTATATAGTTCTAAACCATAAGCTCCATCCATTATGTGCAATGATTATATTGACAAATTCCATAACCCTTTCACGATCTCCATATATCCTTCCGCATTCATTTTCAAACGGTCCCCATAATTAAACCTCCGATCTTCACTCAAACTCCGATACTCCACCTGTGACAATGAGACATAGTTGATTTAACTACGGCTTCTTACAGCCGCATAAATCCATAACCGTTGTTTAAACGTGCTCACATTTATTTTACAGCCACCAAATTTCAAAACACTGCCGGATGTGTTATACTCCTCCTATTGTTCTGTTAATCTCACAGCCGTATCTCTGTCGTGCTCACGAAACCCCTCTCTGTTCCGTTTCACTCCATTTCGTTCTCTGTTACGCTACAGTCTATATACCCACTCTCTGATATCTACCTACAGTCATTGTGCTCATTTCCGTGCATTCAGCCGTTCTACTTCCATTGAACCCTCACGCAGGCAAATTTTTGAAGAGCAGAAAGAAGGATGGGTAAATTGCTAAGAGCAGAACCAGAAGGACCTAAATTCATGGAAGGATATCCGCAAGTAAGGGATATATTGAAGAAAGAAAAGTGGCTGCGGTTTATCCAAAAGTTCAGAGGCTACCATAAAGAAGTGACAAAAGCATTTGCAAGGTCGTTCAATGGCCTGGAAGTAGAGATTGGAGACCTTAAGTTTGCGGTGAATGAGGCATCTATAGCAACTGCCATGGAACTTCCTCAAGAGGGTGAGCGTTGGTTTAAGAATAAAAGCATTAGTGATGAAGCCTGGAGAATAATCTTACGAAACCAAGGTATGGACATAACTATTTTTAAAAGAGGAATTCATGTTCATGCTTTGAAAGAGGAATGGGCTACTTTGCTGCTAGTTGTTCAAAAATTCATTACTTGTGAAGGCCGTTTTGGGTCCATGTATATGTACCATACTAGGTTGCTGATGAATTTTCTAGATAATCAAACTCTCAATCTCCCATATTTTCTATTAAATAGCTTGAAGAAGATTTCTGTGACTGTTCAGAAACATTTAGGAGATGTAGAACCACATCTATATCACCACGGTCTTGTAAAAATTTTGATTGAAAAAGAGTTAAAGGAAAAGAAAGACACATGGGAACAATTTTTGATTAGAAATTTCTTTGAGGAACCTCAGGAAATTCCTGAAGGTAGCACATCAAGAAGGAGTAGGAGAAAGAGAACAAATGATGAAATTCAAAATACTCCTACTACTACAATTGAAAGAACTGATAGGGAAGAGAGACTGTCAAAGAGGAAGAAGAGAGAAACCAAGGGTAAAAAGCCAATAACACCAAAAGAGAGAAAAAGTATTGAGGCTATACATCAAACCCCTTCTTCCAAAGAAGAAGATCATCAAGTGTTATCTGAAAGATTAGTTTATCTTCAAAAACAGTCATCTATGGCCAAGAAGAAAGAGAAAGGAAAACAAAATCAAAAAGACAGTGGTCCACAGCGTGTGAGAAGAAGTTCCAGACTTAAGGGGAAATTGATGAAAACGCAAATGAAAGGACCCCATTTCATCGATTTGGGAGAAGAAACATCTGAACAATACCCAGCTGACCATAGTCCATCTCACTCTCAGTCTGTTAGTGAACCTGGTTCATTTCATTCTCAGTCAGACATTGAACATAGTCCATCCCATTCTCAGCAAGATGTTGATGTGAGCCCTTCTCAGCTAGATTTTGAAGATAACTCTCCTTCATGGCATTTTGGGGACAGCCCAATAAAAATGAAACCTGATATAGACCCCAAGCAGTAAGAAGTATATGATTATATAGAATCTTTAGAAAAAGCAGCTACAGGTCCCAGTACTTCGTCCATTCAGCCTCACACAGTACAGGATGATTTAGTCCAATCATTGAAACAGGAAGTCTTTGAGCTAGATCTTTTAAATAGACACATTAAAAATGAAAATGAGACATTGAAGGAACAAAGAAAATTGGACAAAATCATTCATGATAATACCATGCTACATCTGGGAATGTGGCAGAAGAAGAACAAGAAATTAAAAGAGAAATGTCAGAAGTTAAGCAGAGCACTGGTTAATATCAAATTTAGATGCTTAATGAAGAAGCACAGGATGTTAGCAGCACCAAGGAAGAAGAGGAGAGGATTGGATGTACTGGCTGAGGTGTCAAGGCATATGAACTGAAGAAAGATTATCAAAATTTTGGTTGCATGAGGACATGCAACACCTTCACAGTGGGGGTATGTTGAGTCTCAAATCTGCATTGTTCTTATACATCTTCCTAGACCTTTTTCATTCACCTGAACCTCCCAAGTTGTCAATATCATTGTATATTAATTGCAAAAGAGCATCTCAAATGGTTTTTAACTATAATTTTGTGTCTGTTGTTTGATTTAGATTTTGCTCATTTAGCTGCGGAATCTTGCCACTTTCCGCAGCTGCTGCAACTTTCCGCAGCCATTTTGTGAAACTCTATGTTACAGGTGTCTTCAGGTAAAACGAGCCACATGGACAAGTCAGAAATGATGTGGACATGGATCGTGTCCTATTGGCTCGAGAAAATTCACCTAAGGAGGCTACAGTCAAAAGTGGCCAAGTGGAAGTCAACCGTAGAGTCCCACAGTGACAGGACTTTGTTTCTCGTCACGTGGAGATTTATATGGCCGTTTCCAACTTACGGGAGACACATCAACACTTGTACACGGCTCCATAAGCCGAATCCAACATCCACTTGTCATAAATTTAATCCTCAACGCGGCCATGATCCTAGATCTTTGGACGTAATGGTTTACGTGTTTTGTATCAGCATAAACTTTAGGAAATTAGTTATATCACCTTCAGTTATAAATAATGCGTTTGCATACGCATAAGAGTTAGTTTTTATTAGTATCCATTAGCTTTCAGATAGCTCTGTAATGTAATTACGTTGCCACTGTGCCGTAATATCACCTTTCTATTATGACTGCATTTTAATATATAAGAAGACTCTGTTTCCAAGCATAATTCGTACTTGAAGTCTGTTGCCAAGGCTGGTGTAGAGGGCCCCTGCACACACTGAGGTTTTGTGCATTATTGTATAGTTCTTGTTTTATTTCTTTAAGCTCATTGTGCCATAATTCATTCATGTGTTTATACATTGCATCTTTCATGGTATATATGCTTCATTTCTGTTTATAATTTTTCATGCTTTACATCTTGCTTCTGTCCATAATCTTTCATGTTTTATGTTATTGTTAACTGATCAGTGTTCTTGTTTCAGGTTATAAATAGGCAGCCCGGGCATTTGCATAACTTTTTGACTAATGACATGGAATTAATATTGTTCTGCTGCTAATTTACTTTTCTTAGTTTCTGTTTAAATTCAGTACTGCTTTGTTTATTTTAGTCTTTCACATTTGTTTCAGTAGTTAGATTTAGATATATTAAATTGTTCATGTCATTTTCAGTTACCTCCGAAAGCCACAGCTGGACTGATGGTGAGGGATTGAAGTATGAATGTATAGTTTGATATTAGTTTACTTTCTGCAAGTTAGAAATATTAAATTGCTCATGACATATTCAGTTACCTCCGAAAGCCACAGCTGGACTGATGGTGAGGGATTGAATTATGAATGTGTAGTTTGATATTAGTTTACTTTTTGCAAGTTAGATATCAGGTTACTTAAGTTGTTTATGGTTACCTCTGAAAATCATAGCTGGACTAATGATGAGGGATCAGAAGATAAGTTGATGTGATTTGATTTAGATTTATTTTGTTGCAACTTTTGATTTTCTTTAAGCACAGTTTTTTTGTGTTTTGAACAGCAGCAAGAATAATGAGTTTCATGATCAGTAGTTCATTGTTTGTTTGATTAGAGTAGTGATGCAATTTCATTTTCTTTGAAGAATTAATTTTGTCAGTGTGTGTTTTTAAAATTCTTTTCAAGTCTGGAAAATCATTAGAAAGACATTGTTATCTTGAATATTTGTCTCCATACTTGTTTTTCAGAATTTCATAAAAATCCAAAAACGACCAAAAAGTAAGAGATAGGTTATCTTGCACATATAGTGCGCCACACTTCATCAGCTTACGAATCTCGGATTGATAAATTAATGTAGCAATTTAGGACACACTAAATTGACCAAACATAGAACTCACCCGTAGATCCTACATTTGATGTAGATCCCACGCGGTCCAAACCCCCAGCAACTCTTCTTCCTCTTCAACCTGAAAACCAAGAAGAAGCGTGTACGGAAATCTAGTTGTACAGCATATATCTTTCCTGAATTTCAGTATAATCCATGTGAAACATCATATAAACAATAATAAGTGTTTAATTAACAGTCTTTTCACATATATAAGCAGATATTAACACATGAATTCAAAAATAAGATGGTTCTTCTTCATTACGAACAGCATGTACAATAATAGAAAGGTGGAGAGATCGCCTGAATCCTTCCACGATCTTCGAACAGACTGTCGTCTGGATCCATCCAGCCCTTGCCTCACTAGGATTCTTCCAAGACTTGTGCACACGAGATGACATATAAGCTGATGAACATCTCCAGGAAACAAGGGTTTCCTATAAATACCTGGGAAGTGCAGGAGGCACAGGAAATCAAACTTGAATTGGGCTCCAACAGAGTATAATGTCTATAATTTTTCTCTCTCCCTTAGGCCATGCATATGAGGGGCTTTTATACTCCCTCAAATTAGTTTCAATCAGTTGGAAACAGTTAGCCACAGGCTGGGGTGGTTGAATTACGGGAATAACCATCAACCCAACCTCGCAAATAGGTTTTTTATATATTTTTTAATGATTTTAATGGCATACGCGGAAAAGTATCTATGGACTCATGTATACACGCAGAAAAGTCTAGGCATATCCGTGTATGGGTTTTGAAACACTATTTTTTATGAAATTTATTCAAGTCTGTGGGAAAGGGTGCCCAAGGCCAAAGAGACAATCATGAATCACATGAGGGTGAAAAATGATGCTATAACAGATGGCCCCTAATATATGAGGTCAGAAGGGGTACATGATGGCTGAAATGTATTATGTGCATAGAAAGAACTTCGAAAGGACAAGAGAGGACTTCACCAGATTTCAACCTGCCAAAAACCAATGAAAGAAAACAGAGAGTCAGCTCATGTTTGAGGCAGGCATACCCATGCTCAGTCAAAAATATATCCATATAGAAAGTACAGAATAGATCCAGAATGTATACAAGTATAACTGAACTGAAAGTACACAATGAATCATCTGAGCACGGCCCAGAAGTACAAGTCGGAATCAATGTCCAAGTATCACATATATAAAACTGATCAATGATGTTGAAAATAGATGTCTGATCACAAAAGTAACAGAATATCCAGGTACCAAATCATAAGGGGTGGAACACATGGTACAATCACGAAACTCGGGAGCCAACATATAGGATGCTATTGTACTGACACTGCAACATATAAGGGTGGACAGCATCACTGGCAGAAACTGAATGGACTGTCAAAAGTGAACTGAAACATGTTGATGCAACCCAAGGTCTTCACCGATCACTATGTCACAATTCTACACAATGGGAATAAATGAGCTGAAGTCGACCATGTGAGAAATCGTTTAATTACCGGTCAATAATGTATACCATTAACAAACGCGAGACGACCCACCAATAATGATAATGAGTGTCAAGGTGCCCCAGTACAATCTAACAAGTGCGAATGAATGAGTTGACGTCGAACACTTGGAAGAATCTACCAATCAGGAGGCAATAATGAATCCCCACTGTCGATAGCGAAGAGTCTGCCACTGATGACTGCAAACCCTAAGATACTGACAAAAGACTCTAGATCTTATTCCCAAAGCAATGAGTCGGATTCGATGGGAAAGATCTGCTGGAAGGAAGGCATTAAGGCATCCCACATCAGTCCAGTGCGAGTGTAACCCGCAGGCCAAGATTTGGAAGGAATCAGACGAAGCAGAGTGACGGAACCAAACGGAAGTACGTTTCCGACATGCACAAGATGAAGCTAGCGTATGGAAGAAACCCTCTGAACCAACCAATAATGAAAGTTGAGACAGAGGCGAGATATCCACCGATAGGGTCAAATGGAAATAAAGGTACTACACGAATCCCAAGTGTGATAATGTATGCTGAAGTCGAACACAAGGAAAACCACTCAGTCAAAGAGCCATAATGATGATCAAATGCCGAGCACAAGGTCACCTATCAATGATAGAAATAGGGCCAGGGTGCGACTCTAGGCTCAGAGCAATATGTCGTAGTCGATAAGAGACAAACCCGCTAGCAAGAAGTCAATGGAGACCTTCTGAAACCAGCACGAGCAAGGACCAAACATTTGATGTGATAGAACAAGATACTGACAATACCGGGAAGGTCGACTGAATAATAAGTCAAGAGACACCGCAGAATGGCTGACTCTGGTTGAACTTCCCTTGAACAAAAGCACGACTCATGATGACCATGGAAGTAAATAATGACAATGTATAAGTCTGTTATGCAAGAGGCAAAAACAAACTCTCCATATGATTGGAAGAGATAACCAACCGGAGGAGGACTGACCAGTGAAACAAGGTAATAGCTAAACCTAGGTCAAAACTAAAACCATCCCAAATGAAGGAAATATATAACGGTATGTGCTTTGTTTAAGGGCGACAAACAGATACTGTACTGCCATCAAATTATGAAGTAACATCCCGTTCCCTCTCTTTTTGTCATATTTAATTTTTTTTGTCTTTTTCATATAATAAGCCTGAAAATGAATAAAAGAATGCTATAGTACAATGGGTAGAATGAGTATCAGGAAACAGATGCCCTAGTTCCTGGAATAGGAACCATCCTATGCCCAATGCAAGGTGGCGGAAACTGGTCAACGATACTTAAAGGAATGTTCCATCCATGGGTAATAAGGGTGTCAAGTCACGATAGCCGAGTGCATGCAATGGTTAACTTGTACAGCAAGTTAAGGTCAAAATATGGCTTAAACATCGAGTCCAAATGAAGCCGACTGAAGGCCAGGATAAAAAAGTAGCCAATATGCAATGCAGTAATACAATTCAACAACACCAGGGAGCCTCTAGGGTAATAGCCAGAAAAAATGATAGTGAATATGAAGAATGAAGTTTCAACACATAACTCATGGTGGGACTAAAGAGGACTCCCAAGCCTACATAAAGCGCAGCATGGGCAGCAAGTGCTAGCGAGGAACTAACTAGGAAGCCCATGTAAAGGAAGGCTCTACCACCAAGTCATGATTAAATAATCAGCGAGTGAAATGGGTGAAATACTCATGACCTGATGGGATCGACCCTACGGCAAGTGATCAGAATGGAGGCTAGTATGAAAAATGCAACAGAAAGTGGATTTCCTAACCTATATGCCAGTGAAGATCATATACCTACCAAAGCAGATAAAAAAACATCACCATCACATCAAAGACCAAAAAACCAAATATGTACAAAACAAAACTAACTATATACAAAAGAAAAATGACAGGCCGAAGCCTAGGCATAATACCTTTTCAAATAGAGCCCATTTCTGGGCTCTACGAACTCATTTCCTTCAAAATCAACCAAGCCATACGCTCCTTTTTTAAGGACTTTTTTAACAATGAAGGGGCCATACCACATAGATTTAAACTTTCCTGTGCCCAGGGCATCCTTCTCTTGGGCATAGAACAAAACAAGGTCACCTTCCAAGAAAACCCTAAGTTTGACCACCTTATCGTACTAAACTTTGACTCGTTTCTTATGCGCCTCATTCATCGTAGCGGCATCCCGACGCTGCTCATCAAGATGTTCCAGATGAAGGAGACGTTCTTCGAGACTAGAAGTGTCAGGAAGAAGCTCAACAACTAACTTTAGAGAAGCAATCTCACATTCAATGGGGAATATGGATTCCATCCCGTAAGCTAGTTGAAACGGAGTAATGCCAATTGTAGTTTTTACTGACGTCCGGTATGCCCAAAGTGCAGGATACAGCATGATATGCCAGTTGGATCGAGCTTTATCAATTGTCCTTTGAAGAATGGTATTCAAGGATTTGTTCACAGCTTCCACTTGCCCATTATCCTGAGGATAATAAGGAGACGAATGCTCTTGTCGGAAACCTAATTTTAGAGCCAACTCGGCCATCATGCTGTTCTGAAAATGACTTCCATGATCAGTGACAATCTCTCTAGGAATAAAAAAATGAGCAATAAATTGGTTGAAAAGAAAAAGAGCTGCTGTCTCACCATCATTCCCAAAAGTAGGCATAGCCTCAACCCACTTCGTAAAGTATTCTACTGCTACAATAATGTACTTGTGACCTTTAGCCGAAGGCGGGTTACAAGTATTATAATCAATACCCCACTTTGTAAAGGGACGGACAGTAATGAATGGAAAAAGCGGAGCTGGATGAGCATGCATTTTTCGAGTATATACTTGACACGGATGACACTTTTTGACCGACTCCACACAATCTTTGAAAATCGAAGGCCAAAAGTATCCAGCACGCAAGATTTTTTGGGTTGTAGCAAGCCCAGATAAATGACCACCACAAGCTCCATTGTGGCAATCATTCAGCACAACCTCAGCTTCTTCGAGAGTTAAGCAACGTCTCAGGATTGAATCAACCCCTCCGGTATAAAGCATCATCAATAATTAAGTAATTTTTAGCCAAGTGACGCAATTTACGGCGCTCATCTTTCGAAAAAGTAGAGGGAAACTTCACAGTCTGAAGATACACAATGATATCCCCATACCAAGGATCCTGTGCAGAGATGAGAAACAAATGTTCATCCGGGAAGGATTCATCATAAACTATCTCTTCTCCACAGGGCAACTCGGAGATTAATTCCGCGAAAAGCAATGATTTCTTGGACTTGGCAGACATAAACTCAAGATCAAATTCCTGCAAAATCACAATCCATCTATTGTATTTTCCCCCAATCACTCGCATACTGAGAACAAACTGAAATGGATTGGCTGCTGCCAAAACATAAGTTTTTCGTAGAAGAATATAATGTTTGAGTCATTGTACAGCATGAACAGCTGCTAAAGACAACTTCTCTATCAGAGTATACCGAAGTTCAGGTCCTACCAACCCTCGACTAAGGTAGTATATAACATGTTCTGCAAGAGCATCGTCTTCCTGAACCAGAACCATACCAATGGTAGATTTTGCTGCTGCAAGATACAAAAGGAAATCCCTGCTATAATCACGTGGACTCAATATAGGAGCAGAGGTCAATGCTTTTTTCAAAGCATCGAATGAGCGTTGAGCGAAGTCATCCCAAAAGAATGGAACTCCCTTCTTCAACAATCTCATAAATCCTTTGGTAACTTCAGCATAATTTACGATAAATCTCCGAAGAAAATTAGCTTTTCCTTGTAGACTTTGAAGTTGACGAATAGAAGACGGGGGAGGCAATACTACCTTGAAGGGATCTACCCGAATCCCTTCCGTAGACACTATAAATCCCAATAACCGACCGGATGTGACCGCGAAAACACACTTGTTCGGATTCAACCTAATCTTGTAGAAATGACATCATTCAAATACTTGACGGAGGTGAGCAGGATGATCCATTCTCTTTCGAGAATGAGCAGCTAAATCATCCAAATATGCCTCGATAATATGTTTAATGTCGTGGAAGGCATATGACATGGCCCGCTGAAAAGTAGCCCCAGCATTTTTAAGACCAAAAGGCATCTTATTGTAAGAAAAAGTACCCCAGGGATAAATAAAGGCAGTCTTATGATGATCTTCAGGACAGATAGTAATCTAATTATATCTGGAGAAACCGTCCATGAAGGAGAAAATCTCATTACCGGCACACTCATCGATAATCTGATCTATAAATGGTGTGGGGTAATTATCTTTCAGACATGCTTTATTAAGGTCTCTGAAGTCAATGCAAACTCGAATTGTTCCTTGTTTCTTATCCACGGGAACAGGATTCAAAACCCACTCAGTCAAAGGAACAGGGAAAATAAATCCCGCCTTAAGCAGCTTCTCTACCTCGGCTTTGATAGCTGTAGCCTTCCTATGGTTGACCGGACGAAGCTTTTGCCTCATAGGCTTAGCATTTTCGTAAGTCTTGATCTCATGCTGGACAATAGATGGATCTATACCAGGCATTTCCTCATAAGACCAAGCGAACACATCCCTAAACTCTTTAAAGAGGTCGGTGTAAAGCTGAATCTCTTCAGGGGAACATTCAGCTCCGATGAAGACATTCTCTATAACATTGGGATCTCTGGAAATGTTCACCGGGATAGTCGGAGAAATAACAGCCATGTTCCCTTCAGCATACACCTGTGTCGGTGCTAAAGAGTTCAGGACTGGGTGAACAGGACCAGAAGACGAAGGACTTGGAAAACTCGATTCAACTTCGCTCAAATCAGGTAAAAAGTAAGACCGATGATGAAAATCATCCCACGGTCTATCTACACCAGTCATAGCTTCCAGGATGGCCTCTTCAGATGGAAGAGTGGTATCAAGGAAATCCTGGGCGGAAGAAGAAATAAGTGTCCAAGCTGGAACCACATTGCCATTCAACTCCTCTGGAGAAAGAGAAGCTGGAATGGACTCTGCAAAGTCAACAATAGATTGATAAGCAATCTCAACTGTAGACATTGGAAATTCCATTCCACCTACTTGACCTTCCGCTAATGTGGAGGTAGGGGAAGGTAAGGTCCAAGGGTCCGAAAAATAATGAGTTCTGAAGAACTTTCTTCGAATAGGAACCTTGGAGGATGAAATCGCATTTATATGAACGGTAGGAGGTGGAAAATTGAAAGTACCCATCAAAGAAGAATACATTCCAACCCCTAAATTCTCAACAGGCGGCTTGGCATTATCCACCTTTGGGATAGTTGATTCAGTAGATGCATTCGGGTCTACAAGAGAACAGTCCAGTTGGTCAACTGTAACAATCCTCCCTTCGTGAGGGAAACAAATAATCCGAAATAATGAGGACGCAATAGCATCCATCTCATAAATCCAGTTTCGCCCCAATAGAACTTTGTAGTCCAAGCTTGCATCAACTATCTCAACCTCTATATTTACAGTTTTGCCCCCAACATAGATGGGCAAAGCTGGGATAATGCCATGCGGTCTGTGAGAATGACCATCAAATGCAGTTAGAAGAGTAGCAGATGGAACAGTTGCGGGAGATCCAATTCCCTTCCAACATGCGAGAGACATCACACATGTGGAAGCACCCTCATCAACGACCATCCGAAAGATATTGAATTTCCGAAACGATGATTTGATATGAAAATCCATATGATGCGGGAGTCTCTTTTTAAAATTATACATATTGAATGTAATCACAAGAGAGTTCTTTGGATCGACATCCCCAATAGCAGTGAGCAAAGCACTGCGCTGAGCTGGGAAAGACTGGAGCACCTCAAGAGCAGACATAGCACAAGGGCTCTGTGCCAAATCTTTTACAACATAGTAGTTCTGGGCAGCCCTGGCATTTGGATTAATCATCGTACGCTTAGTAGATTCTTTTGGCATCCGAGGTATAGGCTCAACAGTAGGCCTCGTAATATGAAGCGGCTCAGTAACATCGGGAGCACCCTTAGCTTTCGAAGACTCAACTTCGCCATAATCACGGGATCTCGTGGCGATATCCGCGTGAGCACTCATCATATATATGTTTGACGGATTTTCCCCTTCCTGGGTGTCCCCAGCGGAGTCGTCAGTTCTGTTTCGGGAAATAACTCCCTAGAGGTCGTTGGGTCAGAAACCTCCACAGATCGGGGCATACTATTCAAGAAGGACTCACACAACCAAACTTGTATGCTAAAAACTAGATATTATCGGTTGTAGAACTCACCCGTAGATCCTACGTTTGATGTAGATCCCGCGGGGTCCAAACCCCCAGCAACTCTTCTTCCTTTTCAACCTGAAAACCAAGAAGAAGCGTGTACGGAAATCTAGTTGTACAGCATATATCTTTCCTGAATGTCAGTATAATCCATGTGAAACATCATATAAACAATAATAAGTGTTTAATTAACAGTCTTTTCACATATATAAGCAGATATTAACACATGAATTTGGAAACAAGATGGTTCTTCTTCATTATGAACAGCATGTACAATAATAGAAAGGTCGAGAGATCGCCTGAATCCTTCCACGATCTTCGAACAGACCGTCGTCTGGATCCGTCCAGCCCTTGCCTCTCTAGGATTATTCCAAGACTTGTGCACACGAGATGACATATACGCTGATGAACATCTCCAGGAAACAAGGGTTTCCTATAAATACCTGGGAAGTGCAGGAGGCACGGGAAATCAGACTTGAATTGGGCTCCAACAGAGTATAACGTCTATAATTTTTCTCTCTCCCTTAGGCCATGCATATGAGGGGCTTTTATAATCCCTCCAAGTAGTTTCAATCAGTTGGAAACAGTTGGCCACGGGTTGGGGTGGTTGAATTACAGGAATAACCATCAACCTAGCCTCGAAAATAGGGTTTGTTATATATTTTTTAATGATTTTAATGGCATACACGGAAAAGTATCTATGGACTTGCGTATACACGCGGAAAAGTCTGGGCATATCCACGTATGGGTTTTGAAACACTGGTTTTTATGAACTTTATTCAAGTCTGTGGGAAAGGGTGCCCAAGGCCAAAGAGACAATCATGAATCACATGAGGGTGAAAATTGATGCTATAAAACTTGTTGAATCCCTTCTCAACTTAAGCATTCATATATATTGTGATCTTCATTTCCTCCTTAGGCAAGGGATTCGGCCATCTGAAATAGGTCATCGTGGAATTTTCACTCTAACTTTTTTTCTACGAAGGCTCAGAAGTTGAAAGTCTTATGAGGGGAAGCTGAAATCCTGAGGAAGTTGTAGTAAAAATTTCAGATCAATTTGCGCAATATTTTTGGAGATATGATCTGTGGAAGTAAGGGTTGTTGCAGGCTCCTGAATTTCATTTGAAATAAGCGACCTTGGTAAAATCGTCATAACTCTTTTTCTGAGTATCGGATTGGAATTCCGTAAAAAGTGGAAGATAGTGCACAGTCTGTAATTTTCGCTCTATTAATTTCATAAACAAATAAAGAAACAATGACACTTGGCACACCGTACAAGTGCACTCTTCTGAAACAGTCCATAATTAGGGAATTGTGAGAGATTGGGTATAAATCTCTCTTCAAGAATCCAAATTGGGTCAGACCTATGGAATTGGAAAGATGACTCAGAGGACTACTACAAGACCAAAAATCAGATATTGAGGATCTTAAATGACAGAGATACACCAGATTAAATATCGAGCTCCTAGAAGGCAAGAAAAAGCTAGATCATGTGTTGTCAAGGGTTGCAAAGGACCAGACTTTCTATGGCAGAAAGGCAAAGAAAGGTGCAGCAGAGGGTAGCATGACAAGAGCAGCAACCAAGGTACATAACAGCAGCAAGAAGTTCATCATATGAAGTCTTCAAGTGGGCAGCACTGCATACAATCATTGTAGAGGTATCATTGTACCTATTCATTGTAAATACATTATTGTACAAATTGTACTAGTGTCTATCTGCCAAGGGTTGAGGAGGCAGTATTGGGAGGTCTAGGATCATCATTAGGTGGTTGTGTCAAAGTTGGGGTTATGGTCTAGTATATCTTCTTCTTCTACATCATTCTATATCATTGTAAAGTGGACCATTTTCCCTGGTACGGGAGTTCATTCTTCTTTATTCTTCTATAGGGTGGTAGGGTGGTGCTAGGGTGAGTTGTAGCTCATTGGGTGTTGGGGCATCTCCGTTCGGGGCTTGATCACCGAAGAATCTCGGGCATTGGGAGCGTCCATCCAGAGGGGGAGCTGGAGAAGAATGCTTTTCTAGATTCTAGGAAGTTGGAGCTTTATTTTCAATTGGAGTTGAAAAGAATTATTAGAAAAGCATTAGGTGGTTTTTGTCTCGGAGTGGGTTTCCACCTTAAAAACTGTGTGCATTTGTGTTTCTCTTGTTTTCTGCTATCATTGTACAAACACTGATAATAATTGAAGATTAACTAATTCTCTAATTGAAAGAAATATTGATTCACATCCCTCTCAGTATTTCCAACATAGTGCTCCATCTGAGTAAACATGCATGCCCACCATTTCAAAGTTCAAATGTCTTGTAAATCTACGACTACTTTCTGCAGAGTCTCATCTCAACAGTAATTGTTCTGGTAGCAATTTCTTCAAAATATTTATGGTCTTCAATCGAAGAGTTCCTCTCTTTGTCAAATTGAAGTCATACACAAGTATGTCAACATCCTCCAATTTTAAGACATCTGTGCGGCGACGATTTATATTTGTGCCCTTTCTTTTTCTCCTTCTACCAATTTTTTTTTCAGCTGCCATCTCTGGCTTATACACACCATTGAAAGGGTGGGTACTTGTGGCATGCCAATGTACATCAACAACTATAATATCTTCATTTTCATTAATGAACTTTATAACCTTGACAATCCAGAATGGATAGCAAAGTGGATCTTCATTTGCTAACACTGCTATCATGCAACCCTCCTTAACATCCAGCACAGAACCCCTGTAAAGGTCTTCCATGGCTTCACGTTGTGCACGTGATCTTCTAGAAACAATATAGATTTCTCTTTCCTCTACCTGTGGAGAATTAACAATAGCTTGAGACTGTTGTTGTTCAACAATGTGTGTTTCCTAATGTTCATTTGGCATATTTTCCTGGCCAAAAAAAAGGAGACTTCAAAAGCATATCCAAATTTATTGATCTTGAAATCATATCACTTTGATTACTGAAAAAATACTCCCACCAAATTGAATCAACAAAATCGAAGTACTCATATGTATCTCTAATACATCTTTTAATTTCCTCCAAACATTCAGAATAATTTATGTCTCTCTTATGCCTTCATGCATTATGGAGTTCAGAAACTGACTGTAATAACAATATTTTTGATGAAAATATTGGATGCTCTAGAATGAACTTCAAAAATGCTAAACCTGATGATGGCCCCCATTCTGCAATAGTTGAATACTTCTTGCCCCATATAAGTGTTATCCCATTAATTTTTTTGATATGAAATTGATGTTGGAAGCTAATGTCATTAAGTTGTTCAAAGAATTTCTCCTCACCATGATATCCCAAAATAAACCTTCGCATGTCAATAGTTTCTTCCAACACATGAAAAATAGGCTCTGGAATGTACGATTTCTTAATACATTCAATTACTGATGGCAGGCTCCCAACACTTTTCCTCCTCAATGTTACTGAAAAACGACTGAACATTTGATCAATATGATCATGAGTATGCCCAACAAGAAGGAAACCAACCTTTATATTTTTAAAAATTCCCAATTCAACGAGCATGTTTAGATACCCAAAAAGAACTTGATTTTTGTTTTCACGACTTGTGTTGTCTAATTGTAAATACAAAACTTCAGGAAGAATACCAGACCAATGAGTAACCACATTATGGATTATAGTTATGGTCAGATTTGCATCATTTTGAATATTTGGAGTTGTGAAGAAAACTCTTGGAAACATCTTCTCATTAAATACCATATAACCAACCAAGTGAAACTAAATGAAATTTTCCCCCTGTAATTTTTTTGTCGTGCAGACAAAATGTGGAAGAAGTGTTTTCTTTTGGTCCATACCATCAATTATCAAACCCAGATATTTATTTGGATGGTCATAACACTTCTTTCGATGTCTATACAACTTTTTCCTTTCACTTGTTTGCTGATTGCGATGCTCTTGGAGTTCTTTGACAACAGAATTTGTACATAAAATAAAAGAAACATATGAATAAATACATTTTCATAGTTGATAACTATCCAATTTAAAAAAAAACAATGTTTTGAACGCATACCTCTTTTTGCCCCTTGACATTTATCTCTTTTTGCTTTAAGAGAAGCACATGTGCTCCAAAGCCCCATCCTTGTCTTCTTAGGAATACGAACATTGTTGAATTCATTTTTCCATAACCTTGTAAAATAAGAATATGTAATAAAATTACCAACTCCTTCAACAGCTTCTGTATAAGATGAATATTTCTCGTCTTGATAAATTATCTGGAATATGTATTGTGTCTTTATTTGGCATACACTCTCCATGCTTTGAAAAGAATTATATCATCCATGTCTTAGCAGTATTTGCAAATGGCCCAACCTCCTGTTTATAACGTACTTCTGAATAATATGTGGGATCCTTTTCCAGTTTTTCTTGGATTCTTGAAAAACGACAACTACCAATTGAATGCAACATTTTGAATGCCTTTCTACAAAGCAATATATTCCCAATATGATAATCACAACCTACTAGTGTAGCTTGCATGCAACCCACTAAATATGAATTTTGCATGATTTTATTCATTGACATATATCTTTTCCTTTTCTCCAAAACAAAGTTGAAATCATATGTTTCAAGCAATTCCTTCAACAACAGTCACTTGAAATCAAATGAACGACAGAACTTCTTTTTGTGAGATATTTTTTCCTCGCCCTTATATAACTGGAATGTTTTGAATTGATATGAAAAGGTCTACTCCTACTCCTAGTTACAATATTTTCTAGCAACGGCTTCATCATTCCATCATCCTTTGTAGAAGCGGTTTCATCACCATTAGGAGGAGTATTGTCCCCATTATCATCATTCTGACCACAGTTAAGAAATTCATCAACATCATTGCCTGGAAAATTTTCATTACCATCATCACTTGAACAAAACATTTCACAAGAATCATATGTGCTTTTGTAACACTAACTCAGACGAAATTCTTCACCATCTTGATCCATGCTTTCAAATTCTTCCTTGGGAGGATTCAATTCTTCATCACCATGAGAGTCTTTAAAACGATCACTTAGAGAAAATGCATTATTCAGATATGTGCCTCTAAAATTATCATTTGTAAAAAACTCTTCATCCTCCCCTTCCGCAGTGGTGCTCTCATAATCCTTGGGATTAGGCCTAAGTGGAAGCCTTGAATCTGTATTCACTAGAATTTCTTCATCCCGCCCCTCCCCTTCCTCACTGGTGCTCTCATAATCCTTAGGATTAGGAATAAGTGGATGCATTGAATCTATATTTATTGGAAATTCTTCATCCCCCCCCTTCATCAGTGGTGCTCTTATAATCATTATGATTAGGATGAAGTGAAAATTTTGACTCTGGAAATTCATCCCCCTCTTCATTAGTCGTGTTGGCATATTCCTTAGGATTAGGACGAAGTGGATATTTTGACGCTTCAAATTCTTCATTCCCCTCTTCATCAGTGGTGATGGAATAATCCTTAGGATTAGGACGAAGTGCATATTTTGACTCTCCAAATTCTTCATTCCCCTCTTCATCTGTGGTGCTCACATAATCCTTAGGATTAGGATGAAGTCGATATTTTGACTTTGGAAATTTTTCATCCCCCTCTTCATCAGTGGTGCTGGCATAATCCTTAGGATTAGGACAGAGTGAATGTTTTGACTCTGGAATTTTATCATTCCCCTCTTCATCAGTGGTGCTCGCATAATCCTTACGATTAGGACGAAGTGGATATTTTGACTCTGGAATTTTTTCATCCCCCTCTTCATCAGTGGTGCTGGCATACTCCTTAGGATTAGGACAGAGTGGATATTTTGACGCTGCAAATTCTTCATTCCCCTCTTCATCAGTGGTGCTAGCATAATCTTTAGGATTAGGACGAAGTGGAATTTTTTACTTTGTAAATTCTGCATTCCCCTCTTCATCAGTGGTGCTGGCATAATCCTTAGGATTAGGACGAAGTGGATATTTTGACTCTGCAAATTCTTCATTCCCCTCTTCATCTGTGGTGCTCGCATAATCCTTAGGATTAGGACGAAGTGGATATTCTTCATCTCCCCCTTCATCAGTGGTGCCCTCATAATCCTTAGGATTGAGAGGAAGTGAAAATTTTGACTCTGGAAATTCTTCATCATGCCCTTCATCATTGTTGCTTTCATAATCATTAGGATTAAGAGTAAGTGGAATAACTGACTCTCGATTTAAAGAAATTTCTTTTTGCTGCACCTCATCAATTATGTTCTCATCATCCTTAGGATTACGACCAAGTCAATTTTTTGACTCTCTATTCATGGTGAACGAACTCCTGTTATATTCGTCAATTTGAATAGAGTTGTTGCATGACGAAGATGTTGATGTTGTAGAAAGAAAAACTTTGCTATCAGAAGAACCCATGGCTTTCAACAAGAATATGTTGAATGATACAAATTTCTCTCCCAATTACAATATATAGCTTAAAGACTGAAAATTTCCCTCTAAATTTCCCCCCAAAAAATTTCGCGAAAAACTTTCCCTCCAAAATTTTCGTTTCAAATATTTCGTACAAAATATTCGTCAAAAATGTATTTAAAAACATTTTAACAAACTGTTTGTGTTGAAATATTTTACTGATATTTCTATTCAAAATATCCACAAAATATTCCTATCATGCATGTCTTCCAAACTAAAATAATGTTGTTATTTTAATGATTTAACATTGACTACATGTAAATATTAACTATAATATTACTATAATAACTACATGCAAATATTAACTATTTTAACTATAATTAACTACATGTAAATATTTTAAATTTTAAACCTACATTATATTCGTCTAAAATATATTTCAAAATTTCTTAATAAATTGTTGGTCGTTAAAAATATTTCACCATACTTTCTATTCAAAATATCCACAAAAGATTCCTTTCATGCATGTCTTCTAAACTAAAATAATTTTCTTATTTGAATGATTAAAGATTGACTACATGTAAATATTAACAATAATAACTACATGCAAATATTAACTATTTTAACTATAATATTAACTATATTCAAGTACATGTAAATATTTTAAATTTTAAATTTTAATCCGAGATTATATTCAAATGATTTTAAATTTTAAATTTTAATTCCAGATTATATTTGAATGATTTAACATTGAGTACATGTAAATATTAACTAAAATAACTACATGCAAATATTAACTATTTTAACTATAATATCAACTACAATTAACTACATGTAAATATTTTAAATTTTAAATTTTAATCCCAGATTATATTTGAATGATTTAACATTGATTACATGTAAATATTAAATAAAATATTAACTATGATAGCTACTGTTACACCATTTTTTGGTCATCTAACCTATTATCATTAGATGGACCCAAGTACACCATGTAAGACCAATTTTACCCTAAGTAAAATTGCCTTCACTATGTTAAAACAGGAAACCCCAAAAGGAAATATTAAACAAAGCTATATTTGTTTTATTTTCCTCATGGAATAATTAATTAAACCATAATTTAATTATTATTCCCAGTCACGTTTAACCCAAAATCAAAGAAATTAATTAGATAAACCTTTATTTATCTTATTATTTTCTAGGAATAATTATTTAAACCTTATTTAGATAATATTCCTTGTTAAATATGACCAAATCACCCACAAATAATTAAATAAATCATTATTTATTTAATTATCTTCTAACCGCTTCCTTAAAAAGATAAATAAATCATTTATTTATTTATTTTTGACAAATTAAGGGATTTGACCCAAGTCAAATACCTTTTCCTCCAACAAATATAATAAAATATTCCATAAAAAGTGGATCTAGATCTGGTTAACCCATGCACCAAGATCTAGAATGACCCAATATTTTGTTATAAATAGGAAGGTTTTTCCTACCATTCTTCACCTTTTGTTGCCTATTAGATCACTCTGGATCTATACACTTGGTCACCATTTTCTGCCATTTGCTATGTGAGCTCCCTTTGAGTTCCATTCTTTGTGTGGGTTTTCTACACCAACAAGAGAGAGAAATCTTAGATCTGAAGTGCTGAGGACTTCCAAGAACCCATCCCACTGAGGAGAATTGGATACGCCTTCTTTTTTTCCTCCCAGGTGCCCAATTAATATAAAATTCTTTCAAAAAATCGTTCTTGTCTTGTCTATTGGTATATGGAGCAAACCCTTATTTTTTCTGCTTAATGTCTTTCCATGCATAGATCTGGTTTTTGCAGCTCTTTTATGTTCAACTAACCGCAGATCTGAAGATAGTGGAAGCCACTTTTGTTGTTAGGGCTATTAGCTATGTGTAGCTAAAGTGGTCCTTTTCCGTACACTTCGACAAAGGATTCATTCTAACAAATGGCGACTCCACACGGGTTTTAAATTACGACCGTTGTCGTTTTTCATATTCCTGCATATCCAACTACTTGAGACCCTAGGGTTTCTTTTCAGCTGTTTATTTTTCCTATTTTTATGTTGTTTTTCTCACATAAAACCCTAAAACATCAAAATTTCTAACTTCCGTGTGTTTCTGGCCCTATTGCGCAGGTAAGCGAGACCAGCCGCAACTGAGACGACAACTTTTTTGAAAATATGCCGCCGAGACAACCAGAACGGGGGGTCACACTTTTTGGCCCATAACCTGCGACCTGGATTTCTAGGTCGCACTTTTCTGCGACCTGCACTAAAAATAGGTCAGAACCTGCGACCTGCCAATTTTTTCAGTGATTTTTCTACAATTTTTCTGGGTTTTACTGCAGCTTCTGTCAGGGTCTTCTAGCCTCTGTCTCAGCCCGCTTTGACCAAGTTCTAATATGTTTTTACTCATCTAAGTGGGAACCTATCCCCCTAGGGCTTTAGTACCCTCCACTTTTGGTGGAAGATTTTTAGCTATTTCAGCCGTCTATTTTTCAAAGCTTCAGCCTCCTTTTTTCCAGATTTGTTACCTCCCTTTCAGATCCATTATAATCAACTCTTCTACCTCTCAAATCACCTCCTGAAGATTTGTTTGGATCTACTTTTAGGGCCTCCTCCTTGCCCCCTCTGCTTTTTGCTGATCACCTTCCTTTTTCTAGCCACCTTGCCTCTGTCTCTTGGCTGTGATCTGCACCTCTTTTCAGCAGCTTTATCCTTTAGATCCCTGTCCCTTTTGACCCTTGATCTATTGGCCTCTTTTTATGTGTGTTTTGACTAGATTTTTGCCCTCTTTTAGAGTAGTTTTGAGAGACCCGCCTTTTTGGGATAGATTGATGCATGGTTAGCTGTTAAATGTTCTGTTATTTCAGCATTATATACTATTCTTTGCAGATTTCTTTTCAGTTACGCAGCACACTTTTTCTTGCTCTCAAAACGAAAAGGGTTTTAAAAAATTAAAATTAACGCACACCACACACTGACCCTAAGTGAAGAAGCACCTGGTTAACACCGCCTGGCAAAGACTCTAAAATCAATTGTCACTGCACCTTGTCTGCCCTTGACCTCTCTTGATTCTGTCCCTTTCTGCCCCTGTCGGTTTCCTTCTTCCTGTCATCATTGCGCCCCCTAGGCGCCTTTCCCGGAGACTTCTTGGCCTTCACCCTCAGTTTCCGGTTGATCGACCTGCTCCGCCCCGCCGTCGTCGAGCCAGTCCTCCTTCGATTCCGCACTCCGACTCCTCTCCTGATTCATCGGGTTCTCCTTCTCCTCCTGGTTCTCCCCCTACCACCTTCACCATGTCTGGTCCAGGGCCTAACACTAGCGGTTCTCCCGGCCCTAATGCCAGCCCGACTACTAGCGGAACCACCACAGGAACTACCCTGGCCACCCCCTTGCTGTCGTACATTGCAGGCCTCAGCCTCCCCAATTTCAATCAGTTTATCAATGACCATATCCGCCACGATGTTGGTTGGCCTACCATGCCAACCAAGCTCCCTTCCAACATCCCTAAGTTCGAAGGCCAAGCTGGAGAAGATCCAACCAATCATGTCCGATCTTTCCACATGTGGTGTTCCTCCAATTCCATTACCGATGACTCCATCCGTCTTCGTTTGTTCCAACGCACGCTTACCGGCGAAGCTTCTAAATGGTATGTTGAACAAGCCACCTCTTCCCATACCACCTTTGCGACCCTTGCTCAAGCCTTTTTGTCTTATTTCCAGCTCCCTCTCCGATACGACACTGGCACGGAGCTCTTGACTTCCTTCAAGCAATCCTCTTCAACCCGCCTTTCCGCCCATGTTCAGGAATGGCGAAGAAGACGGAGCTTATGTCGAGCCCCTCCCTTCGAAGATCGGGTTTATATGGACTGGTTCCTTCGCACCCTTCCGGCTCCCATCGGCAAGGATGTTGCCTCCCATTTTCCTCAAACCGAAGAAGCCGCCCTCCAAATAGCCTTGAAATATGACCTGATCTACGCTCAATCTGGTTATGTTTATACCGTTCTTCCTGACCTCCCCAGGCCCGGTGGCGCTAATGCCCTGGGGGCATCTCATTCCGCCGACGGTATCGTTGGAGCCCTTTCCCATCCGTACGCTCAACCTCCTATGGGCTATGGTCTCCCTCAGGGAGGGGCCAGCACCTCTAGCACTCTTCCCCCTCCCGGTAGCATGTATCTAGGATACGGCATGCCTCTTCCTTTTTCCCAACCTCCTGCTTACCTCAATTTTGCCCAACCTAACCATTACCTTTATCCATAGCCTGGTGCGCCAGCTCCTCCAGCATATGCACTTCCATCTCCCTTGCCTCCTCCAAACCCGCAACAGCACTTACAGCCCCCTCCAGGGCAAGTATTTGCACAGCAGGGCGCGACTAATCCCCCTTCTTCTCAAAGAAGGCGGAGAGGCAACCCAAACCAATCTTCCCCTGGTACCCTTGGACCCAATCCTGGTGTTGACCCTAACACTGCCAACCAGCAACAGGGCACTCAGCCCAAGCCGGACAGGCCGCTTCGCACTAATAAACCTTGTTCGTGTTGCGGTGTTTATGGTCATTACACCCACGATTGTCCCCTCTTACCCCAGATGCGGCAGATGTGGGAGTCTCAAGCCACATTGCGCAGATAGCACGCCTCCCCTCATGCTCCTCCTAATGTGGCCACCTACCCAAACGACCGTGTTTATCGATCCTTTCTCGCGCGATTCGGTGAAGCGACTCTCCAACCGCTCGATAGCCGTGTCGCCACCCTCCTTTCCCTTTTCCCCCCGGCCCTTCCGATTGGCCGTATCCTGCAGGATGCACTCGATCCTTCCCATCACAACCTTTCACCTTCAAACCTCATTTCTGCTAGTACCCCAAGCCTCCTCGCTCGGGCCCCGCCGAGCTTCCTTCTCAAAGTTCTACGCAGCCCTCACATCAAGTGGCCCCTTAAATATCCCTCAACCCAAAGTTGAGGTTCAGCTCAAGATTCCTTAAAGGACTCCTACGTCGAAACGCTTCCGGCTTCAGGCCGCTCATTCAGATAGTATAGCAGATGATTAGGCGCAATCCCCCCGGGTCGTCATTTGACACTCGGAACTCTCCGGCCGTGCTCCTCTCCCCAAAAGAAGGCTCTCCACTATCTATCGGGCGCCGTAGACCCTGGCCGATGACCAATGATTACCAAGGCTCTCTCCTCAATTGGACCATATCCTCTCCTTCCGCCCTCCGTCGCCTTCCAAATCCTAACAAAAATCCCAACGCAACGTTTCCGGCACAATCGCAGGGGCATCCGTCCGTGTGACGTCTCGGCTTTTGTTTTGGAAGCAGCCTCATCCCCCAGCCGTTCTTCTGCATGATTCGGCCCTTTGGGAGCGGGGAGCCCGGCCATGCCTCCCAGCTCATTGGCTCGTTTCGTAATTGTTCATCACCTCGCTGCAAGACCGCTATGCCAGTCGAAGTCACAGACGCCCTCGCTATATTGCTGCCTATCTTCTATTGGGGCGAAGCTGGCCACCTAAGGGCAAGTGTCTCTGTTGTCCCATCCGTTGCTCGCAAGACGTTCTTCTCCCCCCCATAATGGAAAGATAGTCACCATTGACCAGTTGACATATCATGAGCCAAAATCTCAGACCTCACCTGAGACGACCATCTATTCTGTAGCCAACAAGCAAAGCATCGATTCCTTGACCAGTGTCTCCCCGAGTGTTTACAAAGATTCCTCCCTGCTTGGAACTTTTCCTAATCTCCCTCCTCCTCCCATCACTGATCCCAGCTTATCGAATTTTTGCATGATGCAATCGTCTCACGCTCCCCGTAAGCAGCCTGCCTTGGCTAGTCAGCAACCTCCCCCTCGCCCTCCGCAACCCGCTCCTAGCCATTCATCTCAGCCAGCCGGACCTCCTCCTTCTGGCCCTCCCCCTACAGCTGGTATCCCTGAACCCCTTTATCCTCCCAGATCGGTTCCCCCAGGCCTTAACCATCTCGGAGCCGTCCCTCCTGGTCATTACCCTGCTGGGCAGATACCTTTCCTGGCTCCCCCTCCCGGAGTATATTATGTCCCCGTCATGGCCACCCTCTCTCTCCCTAACCTGACCTTGGGCATACCAGCCTAGTACCTTGATCCTCCAACAGCTACCCCTCCTGGTCACCCCAAACCCTACCTAGCTTTGACACCGGTTCAACCAGTCCCCCTCACTTCCTCCGTTGCCTCTGTGCCCCCAGCACCTCTACAGGACCCTTCTCCTGTCGTGACGGCTCCCGGGAAGAAAGGCAAAGCTCGCAAGGGGGCACCCAAAGACAAGACCACCACGACTGACCCGGCCCCTCCTCCGCTAGCAAAACCTTGTGCCTTATGTGATTTCACTGGTCATGCCACCCATGCTTGTCCCGAGTTGCCCCGTATTCAGCCCATGGTTAAAGTCGCGTTCCCTGAAGCTACAGTCCCTGATGCCTCCATTCATTCTTCGTCCGTAACCAAGAACCCCAAGACTCTCCGCACCAACAAACCCTGTGCTTTGTGCAGTGTTCATGGCCATTACTCCCACCATTTTCCTCACCTGACGCATTATCGCGCCTCTTTAGAGGTAGTTCGAGAGTTTGAGGTTGAACAGAATCAATCCGCCTCTCCCATACTCGCGTAGTATGCTTCAAGCCAGCCTGAGGATTCCCCCACCCCCATCGACATTCCTCCCCCTGACGTTCAGATGTCAGAGTCTACCACAACCATTCTTTACCTATCCTCCTCTGCGAGACATTTGGAGCCCAACCCCCCTGCATCCTCCCCTGTCGTTTCGCCTGACCACCTTTTCTCTACCCATACTTTAGATCACTCCACCCGTATCTCTGTTGACCTCCACAGCCCGAGTCCTCGCCATACTTCCGATATCCCTCATATACCACCCTCTAGTTTGTATATGAGTCATCGTCATCCGGCTCATTGCACTCCCTCCCGCAGTTGCCGCTCGATGTCTTCTGTCCACTCACGCTGCCGTCATTGTCTCCCCTCCCCTCATTTGTTGTCTTGTTACACCATTCCGCAGGACCCTCCATCCTCACCCTTTATCAGTTATGCCGATGGTGCAATTCGTTATTCCTGGAATCTAGCCTCGGCAGGTTGGGCCATCTTTACCCCCTTACATGCCCTTATTCTCTCCAACGGGGTCTGCATTCCAACAATTAGGCCGAATATGATGCAGTGTGTGGTCTCTTAGTCAATGCCCTCTTCCATCGCATCCTCCATCTGCACGTTCGTTTGGATTCCCTACTTCTTGTCATGCAACTAAATGGTGTTTATCGTGTGCATAACCCTGTGCTGTTTAGATGTTATTTACAAGTGAAACTCTTGATACGTGCATTTGAAACCATAACTTTCAACCATGTACCTCGAGAATAGAATCATTATGTAGATAGTATTGCAAACCATGTTCTAGATTGGCATTTATCACACGCATTTCATGCAAGACAATAACATTTATAATCGTTAACAACGATGCATATCCATAATATATGTCGCAAAAAACATGTGTTTAGAGTCCATCTACTCTGATACATATGACATGCCCATAGCATGTTACAAAAAACTCAAAACTGGGGGCACCACCTGCCCCTACATACACACTAGGGGGCACCACATGCCCCACACCTAATCACTATCTGGTGGATCTCGAGCCAATGGCTCTGCCCCTATAGCCTGTAGATCACATATCCCCTGACCGGCCATCGCCATGCGCCGCATGACCCCTCGCCATTCCAAGGGTAGACCAATACATGGCTCTATGTACTGGTCGTCTAAGTCCTGCCACCCACGCTCTGATACTCCGGTCAGCAACCTTTCGCATCTACGGCGGATGTCCTCCAGAAGGGCGGCTGCATCCTCATTCTGCGCTGCTCTCGACCCACTCAGACCTGCAGCTCCAGCTGCTTCCGGTCGTCCCATATATCCGGCCGATTTTACCGGAGCTATATCTACATACCAACAGTACATGAATCAGTACCCTATCTACTATTCAAAAACTTTAAACATGCCCATACAAGAATAGCAATCTGTCACTTACCATCGGGCCCCCATACTCGACCAGGCAGAAGTGGCAGGTCCGGATCTCCACAATAACTCATCCCACTATAGGGATAGTCGTCTATGTATAACGACATCTGATCCCAATGGGCAAAGAACTCAGGTCGAAACACTCGCCCGACCGCCCCTCCTCCTCCTCTGCACAGTAGCCGCCTGCACCAGTGCATCCTGGGCTCTCTCAGGCCCCCATCTAGGAGCTATACATGAGGCTGCAAGGTCGGGATCTTTTCAAATAAGAAGGCGCACAATAAAGTCCCATACGAGCAATCGTGGTTCACTTGCCACTTGCAGAGCGACAACTGTCGTTTCAACAACACCAGCATCATTTGGGCCCACCCATAGTAGGTCCCACTCAACACACTCTCTACAAGCATCATCTGCCCCCTGGTGATGTGATGGAATGCCTGGTTGCCCAGGATATGTAGCACAACTGCGGCCACTGCATGGGTTTCTAGCCTCTCTAGATTCCCGATCGGTATCCGAGTCCCCTTGACTTGGAGACCCGGTCGAAAATGTCATTCCACAAACTCCATGATATGCCGCCCCCGCGGTAATACTGGCTGCATGTTTCCCACCATCCCCAGTGGTGGGAGACCCGTCAGGAAATACACATCCTGGATTGTCAGTTCGATCCTGTGCCCCTGCACTACAAAGACCTCATGCTCTGGATTCCAATAACTGATAATCTGGGCCAACAAGGGCTCTCCTGCTCTCATCAACGGGTTCTCTAAAAACTTTAGAACCCCAAACTTGGCCAATACATGATGGACACCCTGATCTGCCTGGATCTCTGCCCGTAATGTACCCAGGTCTCTCTCTCTCCATTTAACCCATAAATCTTCCATAACTACACAAAAACATCATCTTTGTCAGCATACAGATCGGGAATACCATAACCAAACACAAAAACCCAACTCTCAGCCACAAAACAGCACCAAAACCCCCTCATCTCCCAGGTCGCAGTTTTCTGCCCAGTTCTGGACCAGGTCGCAGGTTTTGCCCTGAAACCTGCGTCCCAGGTCGCACTTTTTGGCCCAAAAAGTGCGACCCGGCCGTAGAGAAGAAGGAGGGTCTGTTTCTGGGATTTTTGGCTCTAAACTGAACTTTCAATCCATCAAAATGAAAGAGTAAGGTTAGGCCTCTTACCTGCAACTGAAGGATCTCGATTCCAACGGTCGGTTTGTCCGCTACGCTCGCCGCAAGATTTAGGGCCTTCTCTCCTCTCTACATTCACCACAGCAAAAATAGAAAATGAGTGAATTTGGAGGGAAAACTGCCTCATTAAAAGAGAACTCCTGGTTCTTCTTTCGACCGCTGCGACCACACTGTAGCCCCGTTTGACAAACTGTCTGCACCGTTGGAAAGCTCTCACCGAGCCCTCAAATGGGTATCTATTAGTTTTTTATGATTTGATACTTCACCAGGACACATTTTGTCCAAGCTGGGTCACTTCACCTCTCATTAAAATCGAATTTCCTCACTTGCGACACTTGTACTCGGGGCACCACTGTGCCTCCTTTCTTGTCTTTGTTCAGGTTGATTTTCGTCATGAGTTCCCATCTTGTACTCATGTTTTTCTGGTCCCCCATTGGGCCTTCCCTATGTGGCAGCACCATCAAGTCGCCCTTGTTTAGAGCATCCAAGTTGAGTCATCATCGCATTCATGGAGTCTATCCCGAGTCCCTTTGCACCCCTCTATAGCCCTCCATCCTTCATTTCTTGGTCTCTCTCTTGTGTCGCACATTATGACCTTCAGTCCCACTATCCCCTATCCCTTATGATATCGTGTCAGTCGCTGCCATGTCATTCATGCCCTTTATGCTCTAACAAGGGAAGTCGTCCATTGGCCACTCAATCCTTTCCATTTCACTATCATCATTAGTGTCAGTTTGTCCGTCGCTCTACTATTTTCTCTCGTGCCTTAGTCAAGGGTCTCTCATTGCCTCACCTATGGCGGACCTCCTTCTGTCGACATCAGCTCATTCATTCCAGAAGCCAGGTCTAGAGGGCGGTGTACCTTGGTTCCAGCTTCCACTCTTGTTCGATGCCTCAGATCAGGCAAACGGATCTCTCGTTTCCCTTTGACTTGATTGTTTCTCCAGCTCCTTTCATCATGATCGAGATCCGTATACTTGATGGTCTAGTGATCTAGCACCAGCTCTTGATGATTCCCGGGTGTGTGTGAGATGTCTCAACCCTCATGAGGGGGTGGCCCTGTAGGTAGCCCCCCACATGCCCAGATGACCTCTTCCTTGCAGCCTTCGATGCAGCTCGACATATTTGATGATGTTGGCCTTAGCCGCTTGCAGCGCCTCTTTGATTTGCATGTATCAATCAGATTTTGTGAGCCCTTCCCCATTTACAGGGGGCATTTGGGTTGTATTTGTATCTCATGTACTCAGACATTATTGTACAAGTCCTGGCTGTTATCCCAGGCACCGCATGTATATGGGATTCCTTATTGTATTTTTATCTGGCTCATGATTATGCCAGTTGTACTTTATGGTTCGGTCGCTTGTTTACTAGACACACTATTCTTTTGTACTTTGTCTCGGCGGGCATAGGTATGCCTCCCCCGCCGCCTTCAGCACAGGTACCCTCTCATAAAAAGAGACTTGTTACACTTGCGAGTCTCGTCTCCTCAGGGTCTAGTTCTTCAGCACACTATCTACCTTGCATTTCCCTCTCTGACTTCTCTTTTGTTGTCTAGTGATTGAGTTCTTACAACGTACTTCGGTCCTATGATTTGCTCCTGACACTCGCACGCTGGTGGGCAATCTGTTACACCATTTTTTGGTCATCTAACCTATTATCATTAGATGGACCCAAGTACACCATGTAAGACCAATTTTACCCTAAGTAAAATTGATCTCACTATGTAAAATAACTTAATAAACCACATTTATTAGGTTTTTTATGGTCAAAACAGAAAACCCCAAAAGGAAATATTAAACAAACCCATTTTGTTTAATTTTCCTCATGGAATAATTAATTAAACCATAATTTAATTATTATTCCTAGTCATGTTTAACACAAAAACAAAGAAATTAATTAGATAAACCTTTATTTATCGTATTATTTTCTAGGAATAATTATTTAATCTTATTTAGATAATATTCCTTGTTAAATATGACCAAATCACCCACAAATAATTAAATAAATCATTATTTATTTAATTATCTTTCAACCACTTCCTTAAATAATTAAATAAATCATTATTTATTTGATTATCTTCTAACCACTTCCTTAAAAAGATAAATAAATCATTTATTTATTTATTCTTGACAAATTAAGGGATTTGACCCAAGTCAAACACCTTTTCCCTCCAACAAATATAATAAAATATTCCATAAAAAGTGGATCTAGATCTGGTTAACCCATGCACCAAGATCTAGAATGACCCAATATTTTGTTATAAATAGGAGGGTCTTTTCTACCATTCTTCACCTTTTTTTGCCTATTAGATCACTCTGGATCTATACACTTGGTCCCATTTTTCCATCATTTGTTGTGTGAGCTCCCATTGAGATCTATTCTTTGCATTGGGTTTTCTACACCAACAAGAGAGAGAAATCTTAGATCTGAAGTGCTGAGGACTTCCAAGAACCCATCCCACTGAGGAGAATTGGATACGCCTTCTTGTTTTCCTCCCAGGTGCCTGATTAATATAAAAATTCTTTCAAAAAATTGTTCTTGTCTTGTCTATTGGTATATGGAGCAAACCCTTGTTTTTACTGCTTAATGTCTTTTCATGCATATATATGGTGTTTTGCAGCTCTTTTCTTGTCTAACTAACCGCAAATCTGAAGATATTGGCAGCCACTTTTGTTGTGAGGGCTATTAGTTATGCGTAGCTAAAGTGGTCATTTTTCATACACTTCGACAAAGGATTCATACTAACATTTATGGATGCTCTAGAGGACAATGAATTTCTTGAAGAAAACAATCAACTCAAAATATGCTTAGAAGAATGTAAAATACTCTTAGAAGAAAGGAAAATAACCATAGAGACTCTGGAAAAGCAGTTTGAAGAAGCAAAGAAACACATTGAGAAATTAGAATATGAAGTGGTAAGTATAAGAAAATATTTTGAGAAAGGAAAGACTTTGAATATTAGATTTGCTAAAGGATCTGAAACCTTAGATGAGATTATCAAGGTACAACGTTCTCCTCTTATAATGACAGGTCTTGGATATACTGGAGAATCTTCTCAAACTTCAGCACCAAATTATCTAAAAGCAGCTACAGCTGGTTTACTACATTCTGCCACTCAGCAAGGGAATAAATAATCTTTACAGGTAAAGCATGATCATCTCAATTCAAGGAACACTAACAGGGATATCTTTCAAAGAAGCTACAACCAACAGGTAAATTCAATAGAAGATTTCATGATCGCAGAAATTTCTACTTCAATGGACAATGTTTCTCATGTCACAATTTTGGTCATAAAGTCGCTCAATGTGTTGCATATAAAACCATCATGACAAGAGAAGCAAGAAAGAAAAGGATGGATATTGAACCAAAGAAGAACACCTATAACAACTTTTCTCCTCTTCAAAATGAAGTTGAATGTGCTTATTGCAATAACTTTGGCCATGAAGAATCTGAATGCAGGAGCAAAGTCCAGCCAAAAGAACGTGTTCCTTCAAGCTCCAAAGTGTGGAAAAAGAAGGAAATACAGGTTGAAAATTGTGGCATAGCTTTATTTGCAGAAGGTGAAGAAAATAAACTTCATGCATATAATGCCCTAGAAAAGGAAAAGA